>OW799237.1:45697386-46297386 GCA_941918925.1 Phyto melanocephala
AATGACAAAGCTATATATACCCTTGTGCACCACAGGTGAAGGGTATAAAAATACGATAAGCCTATTTGTAAGGTGGTGCTACTTCTACAAAAAACGCATTACAGCAAGAAAAACTAAAGGAATTTTGTAGTTGTGTTCTTAGCTGAGCATGCCATCATAATTGTAAAAGTTGATGTATGTTAACAAAACTTATTAAATGTGGCAGGACAAAATCAGTTCTAGTAACTGACTATATAGCAAAGCACGCAAGTAAAAATCTAATATATATTTTACAAAAGAAAAAAAAATTTCTTTGATTGTTGATGAAACTACAAATGTGGCAATGAAGAAACACTATGAATAAAAATCAAATTTTATTTAAAAAAATACATACATAGGTTGCATTAATTTGTTATTAAATATTAAAAAAAAATTGGTCGGTTTTAATGGATTTTAATTGGTTTTATAGGCAAATTTGGTCGGATAGATAATTTTTGAGTGGTAACGCTGATACATATGTATGTAAATATGTAGATGAAACCAGTTCTGTGAATTGTTATTGGCAAATTTGTTTGTTTTTTTACTAGCTTAAGTGTTTGTGTGTTTTCCCGTTGAAAACAATTGCCAGTAAATATAATTGCGTGATTCTCAAGGTGTCTTATCATGTCATATTGCCCTATTGTCCTAAAATTTTACAATGGTTTAAAAATGTTGTTGTAGCTTTTCAAACAAAAAGTGTCTTATAATAATAGAACTTTGTACGCTATGTTTATTGTGCTGTCGTATTTAATAAGCAGGGACCTGTGCTAAACGGCTAAGCCAAGCCGCAACAGTTTTTGTAAGCTGTCGCCGTTCATTGTATAATTTTATCGGACCGACATCCAAATTTGAGCGCAGTTGCTAATTTTTGATAACAAATCACTGGTGGCGTCAAATAAGATCGGATAAGGACTCTGCTGTTTTTGTTTATCAAACAAAATTTAATTTATTTGTAATTTATTTACTTGAGTTTGCCATTACAACATCTAAAATGTACTTTTCGCACAAACTGGCTATTATTTTGTTTTTACTTGTTTTTAGCATTATGAAAGAAAATATTTATTATAATTGTTTTACATCAGTTGATTTAAATTCAAAATAGCACATTTAATTATTGGGGTTGTTCACAATAGTCTTAATTTTTCATGCTATTATTATATGACTTTATGACACTACTGTGAATCCTCCAAATATTAAAGAACAGAAATAATGTCTTCATGCAATATATGCGTAAATAGCAAACGTAAAACAAAATGTTACCTATTGAGTAATTGTAGGGTAAGGATATGTGGTTTATTGTTGTAAAAGTAAAACTACATTGATTTGCACCGAATTTTAAGCCCATTTTTAAAGTAGGTATTTCATTACTACTTACAATATTTGGCAAGAAATCCAATAAAATGAAAGACATAAAACTTTTTGTAAGGTATTTATGTTGTTTTTTTTATAAGATGGTACAGTCCTAAAAATGTTTTAAGATTTTTCAGCAATCGATTGTTTATTTTTATATGTCTCCCAAGAGAAATGCTTTCTAAGTAATAAAGGTACAAGCAAATTAAGTATTTCTACTCTATGTTAGTGGCACGCATTTTTCTCGTCAAACCAAAACGAATATGTGTTGAACAATAAAAGAATTGTATTTTTAATGTTCTTATGAGGGATAATTAAACTGTAATTAAATAAATAAACAAGTAACAGTGCTATATTCGGCCGTGCCGAATCTTATATACCCTTCACAACGTGTAGTCATGCAATAACAATTGTTTGTATCACCATTCATCTCATATAGAATACGTACATACATGTAAAAAAACATACCAAAAAAAAAATTACAAAAAAAAAATAAAAAAAAAATTTAACCACTTTTTTTAAAAATATTTAAAAAAAATATAAAAAAAATAATAAAATATATATAATATATTAAATAAAATAAAATTTTTTTGGCTCAGCTGGAATTAGATGGCACGTTTACTTTTAACCAGTATGTATGTAGGTTGTTGTTGTAATTGTGAAAAAAAACGAGGTGGTCTAGGTTTTTTGCTCATATCTCAGAAAGTTATGGGGCGATTGTGCTGAATTTCAATAGCGATTCATTTCCGGATATTTCCAAAAGATTGATACCATACACAGATCTGAGGAACATAAGGTTGCTTCTAAAAGTTGATTTCAACCAACACACGGACAGACGGTCAGGGCTTAATCGACTCCTCTATTCATAAGCTTTCAGAAAAATATATACTTTATGGGGTCGGAAATGACAAATTGTAGAAATTACAAACGGAATACCAAAGCTATATATGCCCTTGTGCACCACAGGTGAAGGGTATAAAAAGATTAAATAGTGTGTTAACATAAATAAACAAAAAAACCAACAAATGTTTTCAAAACAAAATTTTCACAAAAACCACCCCGTAACTCATTACGTGGGTGGAATTTTGCAGACAGCAAAACGAAAATTAATTTTTTACACAGTGTTGTTTTTATACCCTTCACACAGTGAAAATAGGTTTGTCATTCCGTGTGAAATTTCTACAATTTTCATTTCCGACCCCATAAAGTATTTTCTGAAAGCTTATGAATAGGAGAGTCGATTAAGCTCTGTCAGTCTGACCGTCTGTCCGTGTGTATGTTGAAATCAACTTTTTCAAGCCCCCACATCGCTTGGACCCGGGTGAGGTATTTAAATATCAGATATATTCGGGAGTAGATCGATATTGAAAATCAGAAACATCGGTGCATAAACACCTGAGATGTGAGCAAAAACCCACGACCACCTCGATTTCTTTTTCACAAAAACAACATTACAACAACAACATACATACATACAAACGTGTATACTGGTTAGAGTAACCGTGGCATTGAATCCCAGCTGAGCCAAAAAAAAATTTTTTATATTTTTTTTAAATTTTTTTTAATTTTTTTTTTATTTTTTATTTAACATGTTATTTATATTTTTATTATTTTTTTTTGTTTTATATTTATTATTTATTTAATTTTTTTTTTTAATTTTTTTTTTATTTTTTTTTCATACATCATACGTAAATTTATAATTTTACAATATATGTGTGTTTTTTATGTGTTTGTACATACATCGTATTTCATATGGGATGAATGGTGATACAAACTACTGTTATTGCATGACTACACGTTGTGAAGGGTATGTAAGATTCGGCACGGACGAATATAGCGCTCTTACTTGTTATAAATATTTTTGTATTGATAGATGCAGATACAAGTTTCCGAAGCTTCCAGTACGCTCTTAGTTGTTATTTATCCGTTTTTTTATTAACGTGTGCTTTTTAACATAAAGAGAAAAAGAAGTTTTAATTTTTTTTTATATTCAGAAAAAACTCTTTTAATTCTGCAAAAGCTATTGTTTTTTATAAAGGGTGATTTTTTTAGCTATTATCTTTTTGGAAACACTAGTTTAAACAGCTGACGCACGTTTCGTGTTTTGTTTCACTGTCAAACATCTTCAGTTTGGTCTATAATTTAACCATTAATCGTCTTACAAACGAACAACGCTTGCAAATTAATGAATTTTATTATCAAAATGTTAAGAAAGTTCATCGCGCGCTTCTTATCGAAAAATTGTGTTCAGCGCCGAAGCTCATTTTTGGCTCAATGTGTACGTTAATAAGCAGAATTGTCGATTTTGGAGTGAAGATCAGTCAGAAGCATTGCAAAAGCTACCAATGCATCCAGAAAAAGTCAGTTTGGTGCGGTTTATGGGCTGGTGGCATCATTGGACCGTACTTCTTCAAAGATGATGCGAATCGTAACGTAACTGTGAATGGTGAGCGCTACCGTGAGATGATATTCAATTTTTTTTTTGCCTAAAATGCAAGAGCTTGACTTGAATGACATGTGGTTTCAACAAGACGGTTCCACATTCCACACAGCACGCTTAACAATGGACTTATTGAGAGGCGAGTTCGATGAACATTTTATTTCACGTTCGGGACCGGTCAATTGGCCGCCTAGATCGTGCGATTTAACGCCTTTAGACTATTTTTTGTGGGGCTATGTTAAAGCTCATGTCTGTACACACATGCCCGCTTCTATTGACGCATTGGAAGACAACATTGAAACATTTATTAATGAGATACCGGCCGAAATTTTGGAAAGAGTATGCCAAAATTGGACTAAGCGGATGAACCATTTGAGGCGCAGTCACGGTCAACATTTGCATGAAATAATCTGCAAACATTAAATTATATGGACCGTACTATCGATTCAAATAAAGATTTTATGCATTTTTCTGAATTTTACGTGTTTTTTTTTAACTTTCCTATAGCTCTTAAAAAATCACGCTTTATATATTGTGCTTATTACAACAAAAAGATTTATCTGGAATCTCTGCCTCAAAACGTAAACATCGTGTTAATTTTTCGTCTAAGTTGTTAAAACAATTTTAGTTTTTAATAAAAAGTCTGTAATAATACTAATTTGTGCAGGTGAATATTTCTGACAATGTTGTCGCAAAAAAAAAGAAGCATTGGGGTAATTGCCCTAAATTTAAAGTGCCTAAAACATCAGAAGTACATAACAGTAATGCAAATAGATTTCATCCACTTGCAAATGAAGAAGAGGAAGAACATTATACTCACAAGGAGAAAATACCACCAATTGTAGTGAACTCTGTCCATAGTTTTCGTCAGTTTTTGGACTTATTGGAGTCAGGTATATGTTCCAAAGAATGTGCATTGGAACTAAGATAATATCAATCTCAAGGATTCTGTAAAACGAGGCCTTAAATGTACTGAGAACCAAGAAGTACCAGTTTTACACGCAAGAAACAAAAAAAAAAAAAACAAAAACGTTTAAATTAGTGTTATTCAAATGGATACTAAAATAATTTGTGAACAGCTTAACAAATCACACAACATAAATCCGGTAAGCCGCAGATGATGCGTTATATTTGATTGAATTCGATCGCCAACAAGTGTCGAAGAGGGATATCTGGAAAATTATATATTTTAGTAATATCTCCATTTACTGGAGAAGACCACTCAAGGGCAGCAAGGGCCCTACTCAATGCACAAAATGTTCTATGTATGGTCACGGTGCTAGGAATTAAAAAGAGTAGTGGTGTGTGCAGCCTGTGAGATAACTACGAATGTGCAGATTTTCAATTAAACAAAGCCGCTAATAGCGAGAACATTATCTACAAATATTACAACTGTGCTAAGAAACTTAAAAATGTAGAGCACAGAGCAGACCACCCGAAATGCCCGTGTCGTCAGCAATATCTGGAGATTAGTCAACATACCACAGCCAGAAATAAAGTACCACATAGTACTAATATGCTGAACTTCAACTCTGATGAAGTTAATTTTTCCCATTTACGCGGTAAGGAACACCAAAATTATGCATGTAACTCTGTGATAAAAATAATGTACTGTACTCTGAGGTAACAAGAAGTAAAACGCCTGTTAACGGAAATGAAGATAATATTTTCAATGAGAAATTGATGCAAATATTTTTTGATGCTGTCGATGCACTTCAAAGGTGCCAAAATAAGTACGACAAGCTACATGACATATAAATCAACAGCTAGTCACAATGTTCATGTTATGTACTGGAATGCTGAAGGCTTAACGACTGAGTCAGCAGCTTCACAGGTATAAAAGTTTTTATATGACAAGAAAGTTGATATTCTCATTAATATAAGGAACAAGGTACTTATTAACAAAGCTATGGTTGTCAAGTCTGGTTCCAAAAGGCTGCTAGAACGCATACAAAAAAAATTGCAAATCATTAAAAATAAACATTTTTAAATAATACACAATCTATCTTTTATATATCCCACTTATCTTCTACATAGACACTTTAACTTCAAAATGTTTAATTCATTTACAAGAGAACAGAAGGTCAAATTTTTAAATAATAAGAAATTTGCTGAACAGCCACTGAGGGTCTTTTGTTTAAAAGACACATTTCAGTGATTGTTTTAAAATTTTTATATAACTTCTAAGTTGATACGAGGTTTTTTATGAACAACTTTTCCTAAAAACTGTGATATAAGTAGTTTCTTTATTTAGTTAATCAGATGTTAATTGTGTTGGACCAGAAATCCAATTTGAAGCAAATTCAAATAAAAACACGAACACACGATGTTTATTATAAGAACGTTTATTAAAGACTTAAGACTATTGAATATAAAAAATAAATACAGAGTTGTAAGCTTGCAGAAATACTCGCATTGAATGATACCAATTACTTTCAGTTATTTCATACTTCAACACTCCTCCTCAATGCGACTATTTTCCGAATTCAAACTAAACCCAAATCATTTACAAATTATTCATGTTTTAATTTTGACCAGTTTTTAGTAAGTATATCAGCTATTATCTGGTCAGTGGGCAAGTATTTAATTTCAGTTGCCTTATTACAAACCAAATCTCTGACAAAACGATATCTAATATATATACGTTTACTACGTGAATGATATATATTATTTTTAGCCAGTTGCTGAGCGCTCAAAATAATATCTAAACTAACATGGGTTGTTGTTCATCATATATACCAATTTCACTAAGCAAACTTTTCAAATACGCTGCTTCCTTTAACGCTGCTGGCATAGCAATATATTCAGCCTCTGTACTGCTCAAGGCCACACAATTTTGTTTTCTTGAGGACCACGAAAAAACACAGCCACCAAAGAGAAATGCATAACCAGAATAGGACCTGCAATCTAACGTGTTACTGCCCCAATCAGCATCTACATAGCCTTCTATCATTTGTATACTAGCTTTAGATCGATCGTACTCGCTAAATACCTTAGAACTTGTTTAATGCCTGCTTCGTGTTCCTTATGAGGGTTCATATTACGCTGAGCCAAATTCGAAACCGAATGTAAAATGTCTGGTCTTGTACACATAGCCAAATACATAAGTCCACCAATGGATGACTGATAGGAGGTGGGGTCTACTTTTGCATATTTATCATTGTCACAAACTACTTGAAAACCAACATCCAGAGGAGTTGATGTTGAACAAGAATTTTCCATGTTGTGCTGCCGTAACAAATCTTTTATATACTGGGACTGACACACAGATATAGTACCTAGTTCACCTTCTCTTTCCACTTGCATACCCAAGAATAAGTTGAATGGACCCTTATCTATACATACAAATCTTTGAGAAACATATTTCTCAACATTCACCATAACGCTTTTGTATTGGCTTCCAATAATCAAGTCATCAACATAAACAGCTATTAAACATAATTTTCATTTGTATACCATTTTATACAGGCACGGATCATTTATAAGTAAGTAAGCCGTACAAACGTCTATCTGATGTAGATACATTTTAAATTCAGCCGCAAGAGCCAACATCATACGTAATGTTTCATATCTGATGACTGGAGAAAAGGTTTCCGTATATTTTTTAAACCATATTGTTGACTAAATCCCTTTGCCACTAAACGTGATTCAAACTTTTCAATTTCACCAAATTTGTTACGTTTTAATGCAAAGACCCATCTTGAACCAATTGCCTTTTTACCTTCAGGAAGTTTCATTAAAGACCAAGTTCCGTTTGCAATAAGTGCATCATATTCATTTTGCATTGACTGTTTCCACTCTGACGAGTAATTACTATTTTCCACATCTTCTACAGTCTGAGGTACCTGAATATTCATATCATTTTCCATTAAATTTACCGTATTGCGTATTTTTCTGGGTCGGCCAGGCCTCCCAGTACGTTCCACTTTTGGCCTTCCAACGCTCGACTTAGCAACCTCTTCTTCCTTGTTGGGGACATCGTTGTTTTCTTCAATACGCTCTTTTAAGTTTTCACCAAAACCATAAAAATCATCTTCGCTGAAACTATCTTCTGATGACACTACATTGGCTTCATCAACTAAGTTTTCTTCTAAAACTATTGAACCAGCCTCTGTACTACCAGCCTCATTAGTAGTATCATTTACCAAAAGATCTACCACGTCAACAGATTTTACAGCATCTGGTGTTATAGGTTCAATAAACATAACATCTCGTTTTGCCACCACAATACGTTTTTTAGCATCATACAACCGATACGCCTTGGATGTTATTGAGTAACCCACCATTCTATACTCGATTCCCTTTGGTTGAAATTTTCTATGTGTTGTCTTATCTAAAGCCACAGCTACTGAACCAAAAATTCTGAAATGATCTACGGATGGTTTCTTACCAGTAAATACTTCAAAAGGTGTGATGTCTCTAATACTTTTTGTAGGAGACCGGTTTCTAATATAAACAGCAGTAGCTACAGCTTCAGCCCACAACGATTCACCTAAGCCAGATTGAAGCAACATAGCATGCGACATTCGCGCGAATTTTCTCATTTCTCAACCTATGTATACGTGAATAATTTTTATACACTTTTTAAACTCCTTAACTCTTATTAAACATATGTATATGTAATTTTTATTTAAACAAGTTGTTTGGTAAATTTTGTAATAATATTTTTTTTGTAGGTTTAATTTTTGTCAGGCCATTAGAAGAAATATGTGCAAATACAAATCGTTGCTTCAGTATATAAGATAAAAATTTGCTATTTTTCCTATAACCGTTGATTACTTCGTAATTCATTTTTTAATTCACTACTTCTTTACAAGGCGACGCTATATGAGAAGCTAGTTATTTATTTGTGAAAATTGATAAGAATAAAACAGTAACGCTTAAAAGTTCAAGATGTTAATTTCAATGTAAACGTGTTTTTGGTTGAAAATATAACACCTTGTTTTTTTATAGTAACATTTGTGAATTAATAGAAAATGAAATAAGTCCCCAAAAATAACTTTATTTCATTTTTAAATTTGGGGAGTTATTTCATTATGAAAATGAAAACTAAAATAAAGCCCCAAAAAAATTAAATAAATACCCATTATTCGTTGTTGTTGCTTCATGTACAAAGTTTTGGGGACTTATTTAATTTTCATTTTGGGGAGTTATTTATTGGGGAGTTATTTCATGGTGCCAGTAAAATGTTCAGCAGATGCCCTACTTTTTTGGCAGTAGCCGCTTTTCAGACACCCTATATTTAAGTCATTTTTACAAATAAAATAGAGCATATCTAAAAATGGTCAAAAATGGTCTCGCCCATATTTTCTGAGCATATTTGCTACATAATACTTGAAATAATTTAACTAAGTTTGGCTGCCGTAGGTTGCCGCTGTAGGTGAAATAAGAAGAAAACTGTTACAACCTCATTGCGAAAACGAGACAATCTTTTTTCTCATTTTTAAAGAATGTAACAAAGATGTGCGCAAAATGTAAAAAGAAATAAAAAAGGGTTTCCAAAGTTACTTGTTGCATATTTTTATTGCTTCTCCTTAAATAGTAAACAATATTTTGCTCTGCCAATCAGGTAGGCATAACTATTGCAATTTTTTTATTTTTTTCAATTTAAAAATACCTGTTATAAAAGTAGGCAGGTAGTTTTAAAACTTTTTTATACTGAATAAAATATAAACTGCAGGTATATATTCCTGCAGGTATATACAAGTAGGCATGTAGTTTTAAAACTTTTTTATACTGAATAAAATATAAACTGCAGGTATACATATATTCCAGTTAATTTTTTTTTTTTTGCTCAAATTAGGTATGTAGTTGAAATCCTTTTTTTTTAATTTTTGGTTACAAATTAAACCGCAATTGTATAATGCAGCCAGTAAGGTTTTTACTTTCTAAAACTAGTTATCAGTAACAGAACTTGTACAATTTTATTTTTAAGTGCGATAATGTCATTTACCAATTTATAATTGTTAGTTATTCACAAACTCAGATAATGAAAATGCATTTAAATTGGCTATTGTGGAAAAACTACACGATTTACCAGGATACCACGAAATGGATGTTCATAGCAAAATTCACTTCGTTTTCCTAACAATTAAAAAAAAAATGGCTTACCTCACACCGTACGAAAAAAGCATTTATGAAAAACAACCCAGACTGGCTAAATGGAGTTACAACTTTTGAAAACATCGAAGAACCACATACATCCTCTGACAGCAAAAGAGACAGACCAGCAAAAACTTTAAACGAGTGTTCTAAGTACACAAGAAAACGTAAACTTGAAAATGCCACAAAATATATATCTAAATCGCATCTTTCAGAAGCATTATGTCTTAAGTTTGTAAAAGATAAAGATAAATCAAGGTCCGACATTACAAAAGCTGTGGTACTTGCAAGCCCAGATCGACTGCAGAGAATCAAAGGGAGTATTCTTTCTGGATACAAAAAGATAACATCTGCCAAAAAAGAAGCAGTGCCACCTAATGTAAAGGTTACTGAAGTATCGGTAGAGGTAAAACTGCAAGACTTAATGGATCATACAGCCAAACGCCTTATTCAAAGTTTGCCTGAAGAGGAAGCAGTATCACTTCCAGATAGGCTTACATTGATAAATAAGTGTGGATGTGATGGATCATCCGGTCCGCGTAACAGTCCGAATTAATGCGGTCGACAATAATATTATAAAAAGATTGGCAGTTATCCTAAATGTTATAAACTCTAGAGAAATGGTAAATGGCCCAAAGTTTAATGATTATGCATCAAAAACTGCTCAACTCTTACCTCAAATGTACCCTGAGAAGAAACTTACTCCTACGCTTCATAAAATTTTGGCTCATGGTAAAAGTTTAATGCTTACTGATTGGAGAGTTGTCAGAAGAAGCCCGGGAATGCAAAAACAAAGACTACAAAAAATTTAGATACACATATACTTGCAAAATTTCACGGATTAGACAGAATGCGGACATTTTCAATATGTTGGCGGCCTCTTCAGACCCACTAATTTCATCACGAAGACATAAGATAAGATCTCGAAAGGATTTGTAAGAATATAATTATAGCCCCGATATGTTAAATCTATTAGATAACGCTCCCAATGTTGATGACTATTTCAAAGAGAACTAACTAACAAGTAACAGTGCTATATTCGGCCTTGCCGAACAACGTGTAGTCATGCAATAACAATTGTTGGTATCACCATTCATCTCATATAAAATACCTACATACATACATGTAAAAAACATACAAAAAAAATATATAAAAAAATAACAAAATATAAAGAATATTGTTACGTTTATACCTTTTATAAACGTTGGATTATTTCCTTTAAATAAACCTCTTGAGTTCTTTTATTGCAATCAAAAACAGTTGAAAGTTGTTATAAAATTAAGAGCACTTTATTTACTTAAACACACTCAAAGATTGCTTTAATATCACTTTACTTATTACACTTATGATTATACACTTTTATTATCAAACACACTTTGATACGCACCTTACAAGCTCTACTGTAATACTGATTATGTTAGCTGTGTTGCTCGGCTATTTATAGTAACATAGTGGTGTTCGGCAACATTCGACAAAGTTCTCGTATGTACATTCTAGTACATTCGAAAACCGTTACATTTAAATTAAGACGTTAAGTAATATGCACAAATAATAGTAGTGCCTAAAAGTATGCTACACATAATAACAAACATCATTTTCGAACAACCAACGAAATAAACTAATACAAATAAAACTACAGTAACTTAAACTACTACAACTAAAATAAATTATAATGTAAATTAAGCTACTTAAAAATAAATCTGTAACAATATATTAAATAAAATAAAATAAATTTTTTTGGCTAAGCTGGAATTCGATTCCACGTTTACTTTAACCAGTATGTATGTAGGTTGTTGTTGTAATTGTGAAAAAAACGAGATGGTCGTTTTTTTTTTATCATATCTCAGAAAGTTATGGGGCGATTGTGCTGAATTTCAATAGCGATTCATTCCTGGATATTTCCAAGAGATTGATACCGTATAGAGATCTGAGGAACATATATTTGTTTCTAAAAGTTGATTTCAAAACACACGGACAGCCGGGCAGAAGGTCAGGGCTTAATAGACTCCTCTATTCATAAGCTTTCAGAAAATATATAATTTATGGGGTCGTTAATGAAAATTGTAGTAATTACAAACGGAATGACAAAGCTATGTATACCCTTGTGCACCACAGGTGAAGTGTATAATAAAAACCAATTATTCTAGCTAAATTAAATATATACTAAATAACATTATATCTATAGCATAAATATATTAATATTAAAAATAACTTAAAAATGTGTTTCTGTAATAGAAATAAAAAAATTTAATATTGGTTTAACATGTTATATTAGATTGCTTTTTTCTAA
The DNA here is from genome assembly GCA_941918925.1 of Phyto melanocephala. Classification (NCBI taxonomy): domain Eukaryota; kingdom Metazoa; phylum Arthropoda; class Insecta; order Diptera; family Rhinophoridae; genus Phyto; species Phyto melanocephala. Next base: position 45,709,587 of record OW799237.1, read on the forward strand.
ACTTTCGGATTTGAACAACGTGCATTGCAAAGCGCACCGGGTTAAACTAGTTACTTAATATAAATTTACTTAGATTTAAATATTAAAAGTATATAAAAATGTGTATTTGCGATACAAATAAAAAACTTTTATTTAACTGGAAAAATTATCCTATTTTAACTGCAATTTATGGAGCGCCCTGTACCTCTAGCAGTATTTTGTAAACATTATTTTGAAGCCTAAAGTGTCCTCTGTCAATATCTTTTTAAATCATTAAAATATCTTAATAAATTCAAAAGTTATGATTTTTGCAACGAAAAAAGTCAAAAGGCGCCACTGTGCGCCGTTTTGTTGTGGCGTATACGGCACTGTCACTTCACGAACTATACTACAGTTTTGAAAATAATCATTAAATTGTTTATTCACGAATTCGCCGCCTTTATCGCTTCTTAAAATTTTTATTTTTCTTGTTGTCTGACACTCGACCATTTCCTTAAATATTTTAAATTTATTAAACACTTCGTATTTACGTTTCAGAAAATATACAAATACGCGTCTCGATTTATCGTCTATAAACGTTAAAAAGTATTGAGCACCGGCAAGAGATTTTGTACTAAACGGACCGCACACGTCGGCATGAATTCTGTCGAGAATTTCTTTTGAACGCGTTTCACTGTTCTTAAATGGCTATGAATCTTCGTTTTCATACATATTTTACACTGATTGTCTCTCGTAAATTTCACGTTTTCCATACCGCAGGCCATATTATTGTCTTTCTATTCTTGTAAATTAAGATAATTCAAATGACCGAAACGATTATGCCATTTCGTAGCTTTTTCATTCACCGCGTTAAAACAATGTTCATTATTACCTCCAATATCAAATAAATTTCGTTTCTTTGTCGCTTTTAACATTACCATATTGTTTTTGTCTGTTATAAATGCACTATTTGGCACAGCCGAATGCTCTTACTTGTTATTTTGTTATTAAGAGTAATCTCTATGTAATAATCTCCTTATAATAAAATATTTATTACTTTCTTTTTGTAACTTCGATTTGCTATTAATTTATTTTCTTAAATCTTCTTTTACAATGAAACCTTAAATACTTTTACATTAAAACTGATACTACCGACTCTTTCTACTAAAGCGTGATTTTTTAAGAGCTATAGGAAAGTTAAAAAAAACACGTAAAATTCAGAAAAATGCATAAAATCTTTATTTGAATCGATAGTACGGTCCATATAATTTAATGTTTGAAGATTATTTCATGCAAATGTTGACCGTGACTGCGCCTCAAATGGTCCATCCGCTTAGTCCAATTTTTGCATACTCTTTTCAAAATTTCGGCCGGTATCTCATTAATAAATGTTTCAATGTTGTCTTCCAATGCGTCAATAGAAGCGGGCATGTGTGTACAGACATGAGCTTTAACATAGCCCCGCAAAAAATAGTCTAAAGGCGTTAAATCGCACGATCTAGGCGGCCAATTGACCGGTCCCGAACGTGAAATAAAATGTTCATCGAACTCGCCTCTCAATAAGTCCATTGTTAAGCGTGCTGTGTGGAATGTGGAAACGTCTTGTTGAAACCACATGTCATGTAAGTCAAGCTCTTGCATTTTAGGCACAAAAAAATGGATATCATCTCACGGTAGCGTTCACCATTCACAGTTACGATTCGCATCATCTTTGAAGAAGTACGGTCCAATGATGCCACCAGCCCATAAACCGCACCCAACTGTGACTTTTTCTGGATGCATTGGTAGCTCTTGCAAAGCTTCTTCACTCCAAAATCGACAATTCTGCTTATTAACGTACCCATTGAGCCAAAAATGAGCTTCGTCGCTGAACACAATTTTTCGATAAGAAGCGCGCGATGAACTTTCTTAACATTTTGATAATAAAATTCATTAATTTGCAAGCGTTGTTCGTTTGTAAGACGATTAATGGTTAAATTATAGACCAAACTGAAGATGTTTGACAGTGAAACAAAACACGAAACGTGCGTCAGCTGTTTAAACCAGTGTTGCCAAAAAGATAATAGCTAAAAAATCACCCTTTACAATAGTAGTTAAAAATAATTATTAGCTTTGTGTTTAAATTCAACTCAGAAAATTCATTAAATTTTTTTTTTAATTTTTGGCAATAACATGAATTTAAGAGGAGGAGAGGATGTGAGTATTAAAGTGCGCTTCTCTATTTTATTTTCTGTCAAAATTAAATTTACCAGAAAGATACATATGCAAAAATTCATCATCTAATACATATAATTCTGTGGATTTTAGGAGCTTTCAAATTTCATTAACAGGCTTGTAGGCGTGTCATAGTATATTATACATACATTGACGAGAAATGTATATATGTTAAATTTAATCATATCAGCACATACATCTATTTCTGTCTGAGTTTTTAAATTTTTTTAACAGTAAATCATGTGAGAAGTGGGCGTTGAAGTAGTTTCTGCTAATAAATTCCACTTAGATATTTTAATAAAGAGTCCTCTATCTTTTCAAAATCTTTGTCCTTAGAGAAATTGTATAAATTTAAAATAAAGAATTGTATGGATGATAGGCCGTAAAGTGGGGATGTCACCTTAATTTTTTGAAATTATACTTATATTGACGAGAAATGTATATATGCAAAATTTCATCATCATACATCTAATTCTGTTGGTTTTATGAGCATTTAAATTTCATTGATAGTAGAATATGTGAGAAGTAGAATATGTGTTAATTGATCCAACTTAGATATTTCAATATAGAGTCCTTTATTCTTCCAAAATCTTTGCCTACAGAGAAATTATATGAATTTCAAATAAAACGTTATATAGTAGGTGGGCGTTCCACCTTAATTTTCCGTTGATAAAAACTTTTAGCAAAATTTTAGAATCGTACATCAAATTTTGCCATTTATTTTTATTTTTTTTTTTTTTTTGCTCAAGTTTATTTATTCTATTATTTAACTTCCTACAACATTTTCTAAATTAAATTAAATTGCAATCATTTAAAGAATATTTCAAAAAATTATTCTAATATAATTTACTCGGTTACACTGTTCGCTATTTGACGTGTTTTTTTTTTTTTTTTGCAATAAAATTGCTTATATTTGTTATTAATTTTTCCGATATCTATCTGTTTAAATTTTTTTATACTCAGAGTTTCTATGTGAAATAATATACTGTCAGTGTGATAGTATCTATTTTTTACTATTTTCACTTCTTTAAGTGTTTTAAAATATAACTTTACGTGCTTTTAATAACAAAAACTGATCAACTATGATTTTCTGTTTTTTTTTGTATTTATACATATGTTTTTTTGTTTGATGCTGGTAATACTGGGATTGCATTAGTTTGTGTCTTTGATATAAAAAAAAATATATATCTGTCTGTTTAACCTTTTTCACAATGGAGTGCTTAAGTGCCAATTGTATAAGTACTGGTGGTGATCGTATGGTATCATGCTGGTTGTGTCTTAATTTGTATAATTTAAAATACAGTAGTCTTAAAGCACGTGATGCTGATGCGCTGGCTGATCCTTTAAAATCCCTAAATTGGACTTGTCCAAGCTGCAAAAACGTGAATATAGAATTTTATAAGCTTCTTAAAAATTCTAAAGATGAGTTTAATTCAATTACCAAGGAATTTCTGTCGTTACAAAATAAACTTGCTAAATTTGGAAAACTATTTAATAATTTCCCTAATTTAGAAAATTTCGTCAATATGCAACAAAATCTATCTTCTAAACGAAAAAAAGCGTATTTAAGGTCTGAATCATCACAAAACTCGCGCAAAATAACTTCTGATTCTACCAACTCATCTACTCCTGTAGTCGAAATTAGTTCACAACCCTGAAATAACTTTGCATCTGGATCCACATCAGTGTCTGTAGCTGATACACCTAACTCCTTGGAGCCTTTACCTGCCACATCTGGAATTTCACCCATAGCCAATAAACTCATCTATCGCTCCTGAACGAAATCTTAATTATGCTAAAATTTTGACTTCTTCGTCTACTATTTCTAACAATATTCAAGTTGCACCTAAGCCGTTAAAAGCTATACCCCCTAATAAAAATATTTTTTTATCACTACTGCTGAGGATGTTGAATATTTCATTCGATCAAAACTTCAATCAAATTGTCAAATCTCTGTGTACAAATATATGTACTCCCAACCGAGAACAATAACATCGTTTAAGATTGCTGTGCCTGAAGATCTCTTTAAACATCTAGTTGATCCTAGCTTTTGGCCTGTAAGTACATTTGTGCGTGAATATGTTTACAAAGAAACCCGCAGGACTGCTGCACGTCTCCCAATACGTGTCTCAACGACTCCAAAAAACTAAATTGTTCTACTGATATTTCAATAATTTATCAAAACCTTTGTGGCTTAAATACAACGTCAAGGATAAATACGTATTATATAGAATTCGTGAATTTGCTAATGGAAGATTTAATTTTTGTAAACGATTGTACTGATATAACTATTAATCATTCGGATCCAATAGCGGATGGACCATTTGAGGCGCAGTCAAGGTCAACATTTGCATGAAATAATCTTCAAACATTAAATTATATGGACCGTACTATCGATTCAAATAAAGAATTCATGAATTTTTCTGAATTTTATGTTTTTTTAACTTTCCTATAGCGCTTAAAAAAAATCACACTTTAGTAGACTTGCATCAGTGAAGCTGCCAACTTTAAAAAGTCGAAGAACAATGCTAAATGTAACTTTTGTTCTAAATTTAATAAAAGGATGTATATGCTCTGATTTTCTAACAGCTTTTTAAATCATTAAAATATCTTAATAAATTCAAAAGTTATGATTTTTGCAACGAAAAAAGTCAAAAGGCGCCACTGTGCGCCGTTTTGTTGTGGCGTATACGGCACTGTCACTTCACGAACTATACTACAGTTTTGAAAATAATCATTAAATTGTTTATTCACGAATTCGCCGCCTTTATCGCTTCTTAAAATTTTTATTTTTCTTGTTGTCTGACACTCGACCATTTCCTTAAATATTTTAAATTTATTAAACACTTCGTATTTACGTTTCAGAAAATATACAAATACGCGTCTCGATTTATCGTCTATAAACGTTAAAAAGTATTGAGCACCGGCAAGAGATTTTGTACTAAACGGACCGCACACGTCGGCATGAATTCTGTCGAGAATTTCTTTTGAACGCGTTTCACTGTTCTTAAATGGCTTTATATGAATCTTCGTTTTCATACATATTTTACACTGATTGTCTCTCGTAAATTTCACGTTTTCCATACCGCAGACCATATTATTGTCTTTCTATTCTTGTAAACTAAGATAATTCAAATGACCGAAACGATTAGCTTTTTTTTTCGTAGCTTTTTCATTCACCGCGTTAAAACAATGTTCATTATTACCTCCAATATCAAATAAATTTCGTTTCTTTGTCGCTTTTAACATTACCATATTGTTTTTGTCTGTTATAAATGCACTATTTGGCACAGCCGAATGCTCTTACTTGTTATTTTGTTATTAAGAGTAATCTCTATGTAATAATCTCCTTATAATAAAATATTTATTACTTTCTTTTTGTAACTTCGATTTGCTATTAATTTATTTTCTTAAATCTACTTTTACAATGAAACCTTAAATACTTTTACATTAAAACTGATACTACCGACTCTTTCTACTAAAGCGTGATTTTTTAAGAGCTATAGGAAAGTTAAAAAAAACACGTAAAATTTTAATGTGAACCATTTTTTATTTTGGCTTAAGTTCATTTGTTTCTTTATTTAATTTTTATAATTCAAATTAAATTAAATTGTAACCATTTTAGGAATATTCTTTCTAAAAATTATTTCCGATATTAGCCGAGTGGAATGCATTTTCGAAATCAGCTACGATTTCATCATCAGCACTCTTTATCGGTATACTACTATGTAACTTAAAGCATAACGAAAATGTATTACGAATATAGAAGAATATGAACATGTTGAATTATGAATTGTCATTTGATAGGTGAAATTAAATATTCAACAAAATATGAAAAATAATACTAAGATTCACTAATTCAAATTTCATTCAATTGTAACATAAATAGAAATTTTAAGTTACATAGTAGTATACCGATAAAGAGTGCTGATGATGAAATCGTAGCTGATTTCGAAAATGCATTCCACTCGGCTAATATCGGAAATAATTTTTAGAAAGAATATTCCTAAAATGTTACAATTTAATTTAATTTGAATTATAAAAATTAAATAAAGAAACAAATGAACTTAAGCCAAAATAAAAAATGGTTCACATTAAAATTTAATATATAGAAAAAAGTTCGAATAAAATATAAATATATAATTATAACACACATGGCACGGTGTTAATGACATTCAAGAATTCATTGTTCAGTGTCTATCACCTAGATGGACTTATATAAATGAAAATGTAAATACAACTGTGTTTTCAATAATTCCAGCCAAAGGATGGATATTGAAAGCATAACGAAAATGTATTACGAATATAAAAGAATATGAACATGTTGAATTATGAATTGTCATTTGATAGGTGAAATTAAATATTCAACAAAATATGAAAAATAATACTAAGATTCACTAATTCAAATTTCATTCAATTGTAACATAAATAGAAATTTTAAGTTACATAGTAGTATACCGATAAAGAGTGCTGATGATGAAATCGTAGCTGATTTCGAAAATGCATTCCACTCGGCTAATATCGGAAATAATTTTTAGAAAGAATATTCCTAAAATGTTACAATTTAATTTAATTTGAATTATAAAAATTAAATAAAGAAACAAATGAACTTAAGCCAAAATAAAAAATGGTTCACATTAAAATTTAATATATAGAAAAAAGTTCGAATAAAATATAAATATATAATTATAACACACATGGCACGGTGTTAATGACATTCAAGAATTCATTGTTCAGTGTCTATCACCTAGATGGACTTATATAAATGAAAATGTAAATACAACTGTGTTTTCAATAATTCCAGCCAAAGGATGGATATTGAAAGCATAACGAAAATGTATTACGAATATAGAAGAATATGAACATGTTGAATTATGAATTGTCATTTGATAGGTGAAATTAAATATTCAACAAAATATGAAAAATAATACTAAGATTCACTAATTCAAATTTCATTCAATTGTAACATAAATAGAAATTTTAAGTTACATAGTAGTATACCGATAAAGAGTGCTGATGATGAAATCGTAGCTGATTTCGAAAATGCATTCCACTCGGCTAATATCGGAAATAATTTTTAGAAAGAATATTCCTAAAATGGTTACAATTTAATTTAATTTGAATTATAAAAATTAAATAAAGAAACAAATGAACTTAAGCCAAAATAAAAAATGGTTCACATTAAAATTTAATATATAGAAAAAAGTTCGAATAAAATATAAATATATAATTATAACACACATGGCACGGTGTTAATGACATTCAAGAATTCATTGTTCAGTGTCTATCACCTAGATGGACTTATATAAATGAAAATGTAAATACAACTGTGTTTTCAATAATTCCAGCCAAAGGATGGATATTGAAAGCATAACGAAAATGTATTACGAATATAGAAGAATATGAACATGTTGAATTATGAATTGTCATTTGATAGGTGAAATTAAATATTCAACAAAATATGAAAAATAATACTAAGATTCACTAATTCAAATTTCATTCAATTGTAACATAAATAGAAATTTTAAGTTACATAGTAGTATACCGATAAAGAGTGCTGATGATGAAATCGTAGCTGATTTCGAAAATGCATTCCACTCGGCTAATATCGGAAATAATTTTTAGAAAGAATATTCCTAAAATGGTTACAATTTAATTTAATTTGAATTATAAAAATTAAATAAAGAAACAAATGAACTTAAGCCAAAATAGAAAATGGTTCACATTAAAATTTAATATATAGAAAAAAGTTCGAATAAAATATAAATATATAATTATAACACACATGGCACGGTGTTAATGACATTCAAGAATTCATTGTTCAGTGTCTATCACCTAGATGGACTTATATAAATGAAAATGTAAATACAACTGTGTTTTCAATAATTCCAGCCAAAGGATGGATATTGAAAGCATAACGAAAATGTATTACGAATATAGAAGAATATGAACATGTTGAATTATGAATTGTCATTTGATAGGTGAAATTAAATATTCAACAAAATATGAAAAATAATACTAAGATTCACTAATTCAAATTTCATTCAATTGTAACATAAATAGAAATTTTAAGTTACATAGTAGTATACCGATAAAGAGTGCTGATGATGAAATCGTAGCTGATTTCGAAAATGCATTCCACTCGGCTAATATCGGAAATAATTTTTAGAAAGAATATTCCTAAAATGGTTACAATTTAATTTAATTTGAATTATAAAAATTAAATAAAGAAACAAATGAACTTAAGCCAAAATAAAAAATGGTTCACATTAAAATTTAATATATAGAAAAAAGTTCGAATAAAATATAAATATATAATTAAAACACGTAAAATTCAGAAAAATGCATAAAATCTTTATTTGAATCGATAGTACGGTCCATATAATTTAATGTTTGAAGATTATTTCATGCAAATGTTGACCGTGACTGCGCCTCAAATGGTCCATCCGGTGGCAGAAGATGATCAGTCCGATATTCTAGTTGTGGAAAATGTTGAAGAAAGTCTTACTAATGATCGTGCAGGAAAAGAAAATGGAGGTTGTCAAGGAAATAATGATTGCACTATGGAGGATAATAATGAGTGTGGTGAAAATGATAGTACGTTGCAAAAGGAAAATGAGTGTCGTCGAGCAAATGTTAGAGAAGAACTACAAAATATTCGTCCACAAACACGAGAAAATATAACGAAAAAATATATTGGATATGATTTTGTAATGTGCTTAGAAAAGAATTAGAATTAATAAAAAGAGAGAAAGAGTTACTACGAAAGGAGAATGATGAATTGAAAATGATAGCTGATACTGAAAAAAGACGAGAATTAGCGGCAAATGAAGATAACTTTATTAAAGATCAACAGAACAGATTGTCGCAAAACTTGAAAATTTAACATTTTAAAAGATATGATACCAGAGTACGAAGGTGAAAAGTTTCCTGAAATATGGATATGTCAATTTAAAAATGTTAGTAGTGCATATGACGTCGATGAAACCACAATGAAAACAATTTTAATGTGCAAGTTGAAGGGAAAAGCCCAAATATGGCTACATTCCAAACCAATTTTTTTGGATGTTCCTACAGAATGTCTCTTAAATGAGATGGAGGAAGTTTTTTTCAAGAAAGAGAATAAATTAATAATGCGAAGAAATTTTGAGGCCCGTAAGTGGAAATGTAGGAGACATTCAATGAATATTACAATGAAAAAATTTTGCTATCGACTAAACTTGGTATTGATGAAGATGAACTGATCGAGCATATAGTTGAGGGTATTCCTGATAACCAGCTTAAAGTACAGGCAAGTCTTCAGTGCTACAGTAATAAGACACAGCTTCTTCAAGCATTTTCAAATATTGAACTAAAACAAAATGGACATTTTCAAGGAAAAGGTAAGCAGGCAAACGGGGAGAAATTTGACAAATTTAGGTGCTATAACTGCAATTCAGTTGGTCACTTTGCTGCAAATTGTCAAAAGCCAAAGCGACAAATGGGAGCGTGTTATGGATGCGACAGCATCCATATTCTTGTGGAGAATAATCAATATGTAAGGTATTTTAAGTTCTCTTTAGATAATAGATTTAAAAATGAATTGTCTTTAGAATGCCTAATGGACTCAAGTAGCGTGGTCAGTTTTGTGAGGAGAGAAAATATTTCAGAATTTATTAATTTGAATAATCTTTTGTGTTCTGATGATATTTTTTTTGGAATAAATGGATCTGAATTGAAAGTTTATGGGAAATTTAAATGTTTTGTAAAGATATGGAACAGGGTTATTGATTTTGAAATGCTGGTCGTTCCTAATGAGACAACATCATATGAGTGTGTATTAGGGAGGGATTTTTTGGAAAAGGCTGGTTATGAGTTAGTATCTCGTGATAGAAGTAGGGACTTGGATTATGATGAGGATTTTGAAAGGACAATTTTGTCTATTGATGTGGGTGGAACTGTAAATTTTGATTTTATTGTAGGGAATAGTATAGGTCATGAGGATGTATTAAAACTAAGTCGTATGTAAAATGGTTGTTATGTACAACCTGAACGCCAATCCAAACCAAAGGTGTATAGCGAAATTAAATTAAGGCTTAGTGACGATAAATGTTTTAATTGTGGTCCTAGGAGATTGTCGTATGCAGAGAGAATAGAACTGCAAAAATTGTTGGATGAATACTTAGGAAAGGGATACATAAGGCCGAGTGAGTCGGAGTATACTTCTCCTATCGTTTTGGTGAGAAAGACAGGGGATTTAAGAATGTGTGTAGACTACAGGACTCTGAACAAAGTGACTGTAAAGGACAATTATCCGATTCCTCTGATTGATGATTTATTAGACAGGCTTTCTTTTTACGAAATTAGATTTAAGAAATGGGTTTTTTCATGTTTTTGTTCATCCTGATTCGGTAAAATATACGTCATTTGTCACGCCTCTTGGTCAATTTGAATTTTTAAGAATGCCGTTTGGTCTGAAAAATGCTCCTTCAGTTTTTCAAAGGTTTGTGAGCAGGATTTTTGGTGACATGGTTAGGGACGACAGGGTTATTATATATCTAGATGACATTATGATTGCGACGGTTGGTAGGGACGAACATTTTGAAATTTTAGGAGAGGTTTTTATTCGGTTAGCTGATAATACTTTAGAGTTGAGAAACGATAAATGTGAATTTTTTCAGACTTCGGTTAAATACTTGGGTTACACTATCGATGGGGATGGCATAAGGGCTGATGATAGAGGGTTAAAGGCGATAAGAGACTTTCCTGTGCCGAACAAGTGTCACTCTGTTCAAAGTTTTTTGGGGCTGTGCTCTTATTTTAGGAGGTTTGTCAAGGATTTTTCTATATTGGCTAAGCCTTTATATGACCTGACAAGAAAGGATAGGAAATTTGTTTTTAGTGAGGCTGAGCTAAAGTCATTTGAGTTACTTAAGAAAAAACTTATTGAGTCACCATTGCTAGCATTATATGATCCAAAAGACGAGACCGAACTTCACTGTGACGCGAGTTCTGTTGGTTTTGGTGCTGTTTTATTACAGAAGAAAAACGACGGAAAATTCCACCCAAATTTTTTTTTTTCTAAAAGAACTACAGATACTGAATCAAACTATCATAGCTTTGAGCTTGAAACATTGGCCATAGTTTACGCACTAAAGCGCTTTTTTGTTACAGATTGTAACTCTCTTACTTTAACTCTGAACAAAAGGGAATTGAATCCGAGAATTGCGCGATGGGCATTGGAACTTCAAAATTTCGAATACGAACTGAAACATCGGTCGGGAAAGAGAATGCAACATGTTGATGCGCTTAGCAGGTGTACGAACATACTGGTGGTTGAGTCAAATACATTTGAGGAGAATTTGATTGTCAGAATAGGGATCAGAAATTAAAGCATTTGAGACATAAACTTCAGGAGTCTGAGCATAGGTATTTTGAGATGCGTAACGGAGTAATATATAGGAAATGCAACGATGGGAGTTTAATTTTCTATGTTCCTGAGGAAATGGAGAATCATATATTGTATAAGTATCACGATGAAATGGGTCATGTTGGAATAGATAAGATGACAGAGCTTGTTTTGAGGAGCTATTGGTTTCCGAAAGTAAGAGCAAAAGCCACTGAGCATATAGATAACTGCATGAACTGTATTGCATATTCTTCTAAGCACGGAAAAGGAGAGGGATTTCTACATAATATTCCTAAGCCAGAGACCCCTTTTAGCATCATACATATTGATCACTTTGGCCCAGTAGATAATGGTAGGACAATGAAACACATTCTAGTTATAATAGATGCATGCACAAAGTTTGTTAGACTTTATCCGGCGAAAACAACTAGTTCAAAAGAGGCCAGTTTGGCATTGAGGGACTACTTCAGATCTTATGGTCGACCTAAATGTATTATAAGTGATCGAGGGGCATGCTTTACTTCTAGGGATTTCGGAGATTTTTTGAAAGAGAATAATGTTGAACACATCTTAATAGCTACTGGTTCCCCTCAGGCAAATGGGCAAGTGAAGAGGGTCAACAGATCAATTGGGCCTATGTTAGCAAAGTTGGTAAATCCAGAAAAGGGTATTTTCTGGGATACAGTACTTGAGCAGGTTGAATATACTCTTAACAATACCCTACATAGGTCGGTTGGGCAACACCTAAGTGTTTTGTTGTTTGGCGTGGGACAACGGGGGAAGGTTACAGATTTGTTAAGGGAATGCCTTATAGATATTAGTGAAGAAAAGCGACTGAATCTTGATACGATAAGATCGGAGGCGGCAGAAAAGCAGAAGAAGTTACAGGCCTATAATGAGGAATATATTAATATACAGAGAAAGACTCCAACAGTGTATAGGGATGGTGATTATGTAATGGTGAAGAACTTCGACTCAACGGCTGGGGTATCACGTAAATTAATTCCGAAATATAAGGGTCCTTACAAGGTTTCGAAGGTTTTGAAAAACGATCGATATCTGCTTGAGGACGTACGGAAATCGTGAATTTGTGTCTATTCGGGACGAACAGGCCTAAGCGGGCGGTAGTGTTACAGATTTATTTTTAAATAGCTTAATTTACATTATAATTTATTTTAGTTGTAGTAGTTACTGTTTTATTTGTATTAGTTTATTTCGCTGGTTGTTCAAACATGATGTGAGTTATTATGTGCAGCATACTTTTAGGCACTTTTATTATTCCTGCATATTACCTAACATTACGTCTTAATTTAAATGTAACGGTTTTCGAATGTACTTGTGTGTACATACGAGAACTTTGTCGAATGTTACCGAACACCACTATGTTACTATAAATAGCCGAACAACACAGCTAACATGATCAGTACTACAGTAGAGCTTGTAAAGCGCGTATCAAAGTGAGTTTGATAATAATAAGTGAAATAAGTAAAGTGCTATAAAACAATATCTGAGTGTGTTTAAGTAAATAAAGTGCTCTTAATTTTATAACTAATTTCAACTGTTTTTGATTGCAATAAAAGAACTCAAATTTATTTAAAGGAAATAAGCCAACATTTATAAAAGGTATTCACGTCACAATATAAAGGGAAACGCAATAGACCTTATTGGCCTCCGAGCGTGGGTGTAGGAGGCAGATACTGCTTTCTGCATCCCCCTTTCCTACCTACCTAACTATTAATACGGGTGTGACTGAAAATGGTATTGGCGACCAAAAAGGTACTTTTCTATCTTTTTATACCCTTCACACAAAAAAAAAAAAAGGGTATATATAGGTTTATCATTCCGTGTGAAATTTAAACAATTTTCATTTCCGACCCCATAAAGTGTATATTTTCTGAAAGCTTATGAATTGGGGAGTTGATTAAGCTCTGTCTGTCTGTCCATGTGTATGTTGAAAACAGCTTTTCGAAGCCCCCGACATCGCCTGGACCCGCGTTAAGTATTAAAATATCAGGAGCAGATCGGTATTAAAAATCAGAAAAATTGCTACATAAACAACTGAGATATGAGCAAAAAACCACGACCACCTCGTTTTTTTCACAATAACAACGTACAACACATACATATATACATACATAATCACGAAATTGTAAAGTCATAACAGCTCAATATGTGTGCAAAGTTTCAGAATAATCGGTCCAGTGCAAGTACCTCAAAATGATACCTATTTTTTATGGGCGTGGCACTGCCCACTTTTCTAATAACGAAATTATTTAGTCATGACAGCTCGATATATGTGCAAAGTTTCAGAAAAATCGGTTTGGTGCAAGTACCTAAAAATTATAACCTATTTTTATGGGCGTGGCCCCGCCCACTTTTCTAATCACGAAATTATATGTTTATGACAGCTTAGTATGTGCGCAAAGTTTCAGAAAAATCGGTGCAGTGCAAGTACCTCAAAATTAAAACTTTTTTAGGGGCGTGGCCCCGCCCACTTTTCTTATCACAAAATTATTTAGTCATGACAGCTCGATATGTGTGCAAAGTTTTAGAAAAATCGGTCAAGTGCAAGTAGCTAAAACTGATAACTAATTTTTATGGGCGTTGTTAAAAGTGAACAAAAATGTTTAGTGTAGCGTTAATAATAATAATAGCTGAAGCAGAAAACTCTGAAGCACAAGAATAAGCAAAGGGTAGAAGGGAAAATGCTAAGTGACGCCAGCAACGCACACTTTGTAAATTTTACTTTTGGAAGGTTAGAATCTGTTGGACGTGTTAAGGTATTCATCCAAAACGTAAGTCCTTTGCAATTTCTCCAATCGTGAAATTAAGTGCTACTTTCTGCTTCTTTGCTTGAAGGTTTGTACCAAACGGGTATTGGTAAAGATTACGGTGTGTCTGTGGCTCAGTGTAGTGTTAGCAAAGTTCTAGCACAAGTTATTAATATATAAGGAACATTTACGTCCAATGTAGATAACTTTCTGCAGAACTGAAGTGCAAAAACGGAAAGTTGCGTTAGCTCTTTATGTGAAGTATGGCATTCCAAACGTTATTGGATGTGTTGACGGAACTCAAAAAATTAAAGGTCTGTGATCATGAGCTGAGGATTCATTATGTTGATGCCTCACATCCCGGAGCGTGTCACGATTCATTTATTTGGAATTTTGGCGAACTGCGTGGTCACCTTAAGCAAGAATACCTTAGAGGTGGCAGAAATTATTGGATTATTGGTAAAGTTTTGAATGATAACAGACAATTCATAAATTAAACGTGAATTTTTTCTAGGAGGCTTAAAAATGCCCACAGGATGAGTCTGTTGATATCCAAGTGTTGAAATGTGGTTGAACGCATTAATGGTGTTTAAAAAAATAGATGGAGGTGCATTCTTGGTGCTAGACAGCTGCACTACGCTCCAAAAAAGGCTGCTAAAATAACAAAATTTTGCTGTGCGTTGCATAATATCTGCATTCATTTTAAATGCAATGCTGAAGTAAACGATGTAGAAAATTTAGATTATTTGAGCGCTCAGGATAATAATGTGGTATCCTTAGACTCACCACAATATTTATCCATTGCCCAAAATATTAGAAAATATAATAGAAAAATATTAGAAAAAATATTGCAAATAATCTTAAATAAATTTCTTTAATAAAGCCATTTCTTATATACTATGTATGTATGTAGTATAACATTTTTTTAAATAAATATAACATTTTATTAAAAAATTTAAAAACTTCAAAAATTAAAAAAAAGATAAATAAAAATTAAAATAATTTTAAAACTAAAAAACAATTCACTATTCTGCTTCCTGTTTGTTGTTTTTATCCTAAAAGTAACTATAAATTACAATATTTATCACAATTTTTTTAAAAAAATATTAAATACTTACATTTTTGTCACAACTCCCTTTGAATTTGTTGGCGGATTTTTTCCCAAAAATTGTTATTACATTCTCCCTTTAATTACCTTTCGTAATACCTACTTTTTTTCCCAGGAAACAATTTCCCAATTTCGAAGTTCATTTAGAATAAGGGAAAGGGAACAAATTTCCCCGGGAGAAATTATTTAGAATAGGGGAACAGGGAATAGGGAAAAAATTCCCAGGGAATTGTTATTTAGAACTGGGGTGAATATGTTGAATCAGTAACTTTGTGCTTAAAAATTTGTTACAAGTGCCAGCATATCGTGTAAACGCAAAATTTTTTCATTAACTCTTTCAGGTTTGGTGGTCAGTTTTCTAGCCACTTATTTTTGACATTTTAAAACATGCTTTGGCACTATCTATTAGAAAAGTCTAAAATAGTTACGTTGTCTAAAGGGATCTTTTATCGTTTTGTAAAAAATTTTTGCATTAGGGTGCGCTGGTTACTTTGGTATATTTATTTAAAATTATGGCAATCCATTGTTATTGTAGTTCAATAAAAATGCTTAGAGTGTATTATTTAGCAAGTTTAGTGTTAATTTATTATTTAGTACTTGTTTTGTTGGTTTGCAACAACATCAATATATAACATAGCGCATTTCTCGATTAATTACGTAAGTAATATGGTGGTTAGAATACTAACCACTGTGACTATATTAGGTTTTTTATAATAAGTTTTTCTACATAGTTTTTTTATATTGTAAGGTTGTCGCGAGTACTCAATGAAAGTGATATCGAAAATATTTTGTTTGAAGATATATCTTCTAATGGGGAAAGTATTTGCAATCTTGATTTTACGAAAATGTGCAAGATGCAGCACTAAAAAAATCCAAAGTGTACTAAAGAATGAGATCAGTAAAACCTTAACACACATTTTTAATTCCACCTTTCTTCATGCACAAAAAATATAACTGTTTATGATCAAGTTTGCATTTAAAAACTTGTCAAATTATGTGTACAAAATAATAGCATAATCGGATTATTAGTTTGTTTGAAAATGGATTCCGAAGAAAAAGTGCGTGAAAAAATAATAACAATTTTTTTAAAAAATCCCAGTGGTACTTACAAATCTATTGCAAATGAGATAAAGGTGTCACGACAAACAGTTTCGCGTGTGATAAAAGTGTATAACGAACGTCGTAGTATTAAAAGGAAAGCTGGAAGTGGAGCTAAAAAAGGTATAACTGACCCACAGTTAGCTTCAAAGATTGTTAGTCTTCTAAACCAAAATCCCAACCTCTCAAACCGTAAAGCCGCCTTAAAAGCAAACTGTTCTGATTTTTTTGTAAGGAAGGTTAAAAGATATGAAGGCCTTAAGTCCTACAAGGTTCAGAAAGTGCCAGACAGAAATTCGAAGAAAAACTTGGATGCAAAAAGTCGTGCCAAAGAACTGCTTAGAAATTTTATCAACAAATATGAGTGTTGTATTATGGATGATGAGACTTACGTTCTTGCCGACTTTTCTCAGCTCCCAGGGCGAAGTTATTATGTGGCCGATGGAAGAGGTAATGTCGATGACCAATTTAAGTTCCAAAAAAAGACAAAGTTTCCAAAGAAGTACTTAGTTTGGCAAGCTATATGCACGTGCGGAGAAAGAAGCAGTAAATTTATTACTACTGGGACTATCAACACTGATATTTACATCAAGGAGTGCTTGCAGAAGAGGTTGCTTCCATTCATACGAAAACACAATAAGTCATAATATTTTTGGCCCGGCCTAGCGTCGTGTCATTATAGTAAATCTGCAGCAGAATGGTATGAAACAAATAATATAGTGGTAGTGCCAAAAGAAGCAAATCCACCTAATTGTCCAGAACTAAGGCCCATCGAACGTTACTGGGCTTTAATCAAAAGAGTGCTGAAGGATACAAAACAAGTTGCTAATACTACTAAAATTTTTTCCCAGAAATGGTCTTATTCCAGCAATAAAGTTACTAAGGATACCATCAAAACCCTCATGGTCTCAATTCCGGAAAAGGTGAAACAGTTCATCAAAAAAAGCTGAATTTTTACAAAAAGCATTAATATTTTAATTTACTGTTATTTTATTGTTAAACCACGCTATTTTCATTAAAATGGATTAATTCGTTTCAAAGTTATTGCGTTTTATTCGTGTTAGGGTTTTATCGATCTCATTCTTTATATGGTTATGCAGAACATGTAAACTTTCTCTTTGCATTCGCAAAAATAAAACCTGTTTCTAAGGGGGAAAGTTATGATATTCGAACGTGATCGAAATTTGAAAATTCCTATTAGAATCTCTATACCTAAAGCACATCGAAATGGATCTTACGAGTACAATTTCGATCGTGATCAAATGCCGTAATTTTGCCCAGATTTTCACAAAAACAAATTTTTTAAAACTATTTTACTAAAAATATTTAACTTTTCTTGTTAATTTTTTATGCCAACTGCCACGGTGGTTACTTACTAACCACGCTATTACGCAAAATACTGCAGACCTAATTCTATTTTTTCTTGTTTTTTATAATAAATAAGCCTTAATTAAACTAACAATACAACTGTTTTATTTTTTAAGTTATATATGTAAAACCGTGGCTGAAAGAGTTAAACGTATGTTTAACATAATTTGCTAACACTTTTTTAACAATGCCAACAAATGTATGCTGACAATTTCCACATATCGTGTAAAAATTCTATAAAAAAAACATTGTAGAATATCCTAGATTTCAGAGTTTATCACCCCAATTTTAAATAACAATTCCCTGGGAATTTTTTCCCTATTCCCTGTTCCCCTATTCTAAATAATTTCTCCCGGGGAAATTTGTTCCCTTTCCCTTATTCTAAATGAACTTCGAAATTGGGAAATTGTTTCCTGGGAAAAAAGTAGGTATTACGAAAGGTAATTAAAGGGAGAAGTAATAACAATTTTTGGGAAAAAATCCGCCAACAAATTCAAAGGGAGTTGTGACAAAAATGTAAGTATTTAAAATTTTTTTTATAAAAATAAATATTGTAATTTATTGTTACTTTTAGGATAAAAATAACAAACAGGACGCAGAATAATGAAGTTTTTATTAGTTTTAAAATAATTTTAATTTTTATTTATCTTTTTTTTTTAATTTTTGAAGTTTTTAAATTTTTTTAATAAAATGTTATATTTTTTAATTGATTTTTCCAGCTCGAGGTCTTTATAAATATTTGTTGATTTATTTATTATTCAATATTTCGCTACTCCTTTGTGTAATAATAAATAAATCAACAAATATTTATAAAGACCTCGAGCTTGAAAAATCAATTAAAAAATTTTATAAAATAAAGGTCAAATAAGAGCAATAAGGAAATGTTATATTTATTTAAAAAAATGTATATACTACATGCATATGTATATAAAAAATGGCTTTATAACAGAAATTTATTAGAGATTATTCGCAATATTTTTCTAATATTTTGGGCAATGGATAAATATTGTGGTGAGTCTAAGGATACCACATCATTATCCTGAGCGCTCAAATAATCTAAATTTTCTACATCGCTTACTTCAGCATTGCATTTAAAATTAATGCAGATATTATGCAACGCACAGCAAAATTTTGTTATTTTAGCAGCCTTTTTTGGAGCGTAGTGCAGCTGTCTAGCACCAAGAATGCACCTCCATCTATTTTTTAAAACACCATTAATGCGTTCAACCACATTTCAACACTGAGTTTTATTTCAACAGACTCATCCTGTGTGCAAAAAAATGCATGTTTAATTTATGAATTGTCTGTTATCATTCAAAACTTTACCAGGAAGCCAATAATTGCTGCCACCTCTAAGGTATTCTTGCTCAAGGTGAGCACGCAATTCGTCAGAATTCCAAATAAATGAATCGTGGCACGCTCCGGGATGTGAGGCATCAACGTACTGAATCCTCAGCTCATGATCACAGACCTTTAATTTTTTGAGTTCCGTCAACACATCCAATAACGTTTGGAATGCCATACTACACATAAAGAGCTAACGCAACTTTCCGTTTTTGCACTTCAGTTCTGCAGAAAGTTATCTACATTGGGCGTAAATGTTCCTTGTATATTAATAACTTCTGCCAGAACTTTGCTAACACTACACTGAGCCACAGACACACCGTAATCTTTACCAATACCCGTTTGGTACAAACCTTCAGCAAAGAAGCGGAAAGTCGCACTCAATTTCACGATTGGAGAAATTGCAAAGGACTTACGTTTGGGCTGAATACCTTAACACGTCCAACAGATATTAGAACGCCGGTTTATTTACTTTGTAATATTTTTCTAACCTTCCAAAAGTAAAATTTACAAAGTGTGCGGCAACTCAAGTGGGTTGCTGGCGCCACTTAGTATTTTCCTTTCTACATTTTGCTTATTCTTGTGCTTTAGAGTTTTCTGCTTCAGCTGTTATTATTATCAACGCTACACTAACATTTTTGTTCACTTTTAACAATTTTTTTTTTATTATTTACGAATATTCACTTTTTACGCTAAAAATTATTAGCAAATATTTTGTCAAAACAAAACAGCAAAAGCAAACAGCTGACTTCGAAAACGTAAAATTCTCTCTCCCTTCTTATTCCCTTCCCCGACTGTTTAGAATAGGGGAATTTTATTCGCGGGAAAAATGAATTCCCGGGGAATTCAATTCCCTGGGAATATTTAGAATTGGGGTGTATCATCTCATGTCTATACCCTGATATATATTACTTTGCTTCGAATGCCATTTTGAATAACACTATGCCACAAGCAAATATTCCTAGAACAACCACTATATTTTTTTGATCCGCTATAGTCACCTCGCTGCAAAAATCATCATAATTTCAAATTCTATGGTAAGGTTTTTTTTAATTTTTTTTTATAAAATTTTAGATTTTTGAAGAGGCTGCACCATATGTTAATATGTTGCATTACACAGTACAACATTTTTCAGCTGATTGATTCACGACTCAATTCTGATAAGGCTCTTTTGTTTAACATAACTCAAGAACCACTACTCGGATTTTGTTAAGGAGCTAATACACGGCATGTTTTTTACATCTGACTTGTCAAATTCTCCACTGCTAATACAAACATGTCGTGTGTTACCTTTAAAACATTACTTCTGTAAAAAAACATGTGTTGAGACATCTGACAAAATTTTAATTAGAGTGCGCTCTATTTTCTTCTGTAAAAACATGTGACATCAGTCGCTGGCAGAAATCTCTGCTGCTGCAAAGCAGTCAGCGTAAAAGTACAATTTTGACAGACATGTAGATTTACATATGTCTCACAAATTTTAAAGTCAGACGTAAAAAACATGCCGTGTATTATAGCCTTTAAGCAAATTTAGAAAAATCAAGAATTACAATTACTTTTATCTGTTTATATAGAGTTTCGCTACATAAGCAACAGTGTCGCAGTTATAAACAAATGTACGAAGGAAAAAATATTTTTTTTTAATTATAAAAATCCAAAAGGGTAAACCATAAATGAGACATAAATCATGAAAATCGATGAAGGCGTTTCGCTTTTCTTCACAACTAGCAGACCCGGTCCGTGTTGCTAGGCCTAAGAAAACATTAGTGTTGTATTACCATACGATTTAAATTGAGCTTTTAACGAAATTTATGGCCTTTAAATAAAA
Source organism: Phyto melanocephala (assembly GCA_941918925.1). Lineage (NCBI taxonomy): Eukaryota > Metazoa > Arthropoda > Insecta > Diptera > Rhinophoridae > Phyto > Phyto melanocephala. The sequence goes on from OW799237.1 coordinate 45,730,664, forward strand.
ATCCATGGAATACCTATCGTAAGGTTTTTTTTTTAAAGATTACCTTACATATAAAGAAACGAAAGTATTTAAGGCAAATTGGAAATTGTATTTATTTATTACTTCATGTTAAGGCCAGCGGAGAGACAATGCTTTTTGTTTTTTATTTGGTGTAAAAACGTATACATTTTTTGGCGTGCCAACTCGAGAGCAAGCACATACAACTGGCCGTGTGAAAAACATGAATTTTCCAAAATTAGACAGCAAAAGTCAATGACTAGCTTTGTGCTTTGTTGATGGTAATAGCAAAAGCAAGACGCAAAGGGAATTGGAGCCGCTTGAATTGGAATGGTAAATCGTTTGAAATTATAGGAATTCGTGGAATAAGTACGTCTTCGCCTTTGAATCTGCCACCGATGATTGTTGCCTCGATTAAATTTGGTGAACAGTTTTTGATGGTCAATCTGGTTCCGTTGCATAACTTTGGTGCGTTTAAGTTGCGAATAAGAATTACCGATGATCTAACCTTTCATGTTAGGACATGCGGTGGCATTCCGGGTGGTTGCAATGAATTCAAAAATTCAGTGGAATAATTAAAGTCTTGTTCCTTATCCATTACTGTGTCGATCGATTTGTATTTGATTAATTTGCGGAGCAGTTTCAATTGAATTTGCTCATTAAGCTCTAAATATTTTTTATAAATACATAAGCAACAGTGTCGCAGTTATAAACAAATGTACGAAGGAAAAAAAAATATTTTTTTTTAATTATAAAAATCCAAAAGGGTAAACCATAAATGAGACATAAATCATGAAAATCGATGAAGGCGTTTCGCTTTTCTTCACAACTAGCAGACCCGGTCCGTGTTGCTAGGCCTAAGAAAACATTAGTGTTGTATTACCATACGATTTAAATTGAGCTTTTAACGAAATTTATGGCCTTTAAATAAAAATCCATGGAATACCTATCGTAAGGTTTTTTTTAAAGATTACCTTACATATAAAGAAACGCAAGTATTTAAGGCAAATTGAAAATTATATTTATTTATTACTTCATGTTAAGGCCAGCGGAGAGACAATGCTTTTTGTTTTTTATTTGGTGTAAAAACGTATAAATTTTTTGGCGTGCCAACTCGAGAGCAAGCACATACAACTGGCCGTGTGAAAAACATGAATTTTCCAAAATTAGACAGCAAAAGTCAATGATTAGCTTTGTGCTTTGTTGATGGTAATAGCAAAAGCAAGACGCAAATGGAATTGGAGCCGCTTGAATTGGAATGGTAAATCGTTTGAAATTATAGGAATTCGTGGAATAAGTACGTCTTTGCCTTTGAATCTGCCACCGATGATTGTTGCCTCGATTAAATTTTGTGAACAGTTTTTGATGGTCAATCTGGTTCCGTTGCATAACTTTGGTGCGTTTAAGTTGCGAATAAGAATTACCGATGATCTAACCTTTCATGTTAGGACATGCGTGGCATTCCGGGTGGTTGCAATGAATTCAAAAATTCAGTGGAATAATTAAAGTCTTGTTCCTCATCCATTACTATGTCGATCGATTTGTATTTGATTAATTTGCGGAGCAGTTTCAATTGAATTTGCTCATTAAGCTCTAAATATTTTTTATAAATAAACCGAAAACTTGGATTTTTGAATGCAACATTTTGAAAGTTTTAAAATGTTGATATTGGATCATTATTAACAGAGTTTTTTTGTAAATATCTTCGGAACTACATAACCGATTTAAGAGTTCATCTCGTTTTGAAAAACATGATAACGGCTTTCAAAATAAAATAAAAAAAAATCAAACAAAATAAATATATGTATATGTCATTGGTGGTGCAATATGAAAATTGGGTTTTGCCACGCTCCTCTGCCCGCAGACGGAACATAAAAAATCAGACTTCACAGTGTCACTCGCCTAAATATTCTAAAGATTCCCTGAAAATTTCATCAAAATCGGTCCGGCCGTTTTGGAGTCCATACGTTACATACATACATACATCCTATTTTATATATATAGATTTCTATTTTTATTATTATTTTTTTTGAAACATATATACGTAAACTCAATTTATAATTTTACAATGGGCTGTTTTTATATATGTTTTTTATATGTATGTATGTACTTTCATATGAGATGAATGGTGATACAAACAATTGCTATTGTATGACTACACGTTGTGAAGGGTATATTAGATTCGGCACGGCCGAATATAGCACTCTTATTATGTATGTTTGTACATGTTAAGAACATACACACACACACATTTATTTATTTGTTAATTTATTATTTAATGTTTACTAACATACATTCGTACATGTACTTATTATTTTTATTTTGTTTGCATTAACCAATTTCTTACACAATATTATGTTTCAATTTTATTTTGTCAACTGCATACACAGCATTTTAAGTTCATTAACCATTGCTCATAAAAAGTGTAGTAGTTTTATTTTTATATATAAAGTTCATTTACACCACTTAAAAATTAGGTCATTTGTTTTCTGTTAAATAAGCAATTTTATTATTTTATTATTCATTTGTTATTATTCTTAAGCTAAGCATTTTATTATTAATTAATTTTACATAAAAGAAAGTAAATAAAAATCAATCAGTCGTCTTTTTATTAAACAAAACAATTTGTTTTAATCTGACGGCTTCCTTCAAGTCCCAAGTACTTGCAAGGAATATTGTGCAATTTAGTGCCAATTCAAATTTATGTGTTTAAATTGATCCCACTAAATCCTTTCGTAAATAAACATTTTGTGACCACCCCTAGTTCCAGACATTTTTATAAATTTGTAAGCGGTAAAGAAGTCTTAAAGTTTATAAAAACGCGCCTTGAATTACACAACCTTCCAAAAAAAAACTAAAAAAACTCTTCACTTCACTGACAACACTTTAAAATTTTGAAGTTTCATTTCATCAGTGTTTCTACAATATAAAATTAAACTCCTTACGAGTGTTAAAGGCCTTGACAAATCAAAAGGAAACAACAAAAACTTCAAATAGCGCAATCAGCTCACAATGGCAAACATTCAAGACCTTATAGCACAGCAGGAAGTAAGGGCCAGTAATATTGAAAAAATCATTTCAATTATTAAAAAGGCTCCACTTGACAGAAGAACTGAGGAATTTTATCAAAGCAAACGGAATGAACTCAGTTACCTATGGCAGGAATTTAACAAAACTGAAAATAGAATTCGTAGTGATGCCACTTTATCAGAACACGATCCTTATATTACAACGGAGCTATACAAAGTAACTGGTGAAAAATACAGCTCTACAATGGAATACATTGAGTTACAAATAGAGAAACTGACGCCTTTAACCAACAAACCAGTGCCAACCGTAAGAGAAAAAATACCAGAAGAATTGTCAATAAACCAGGATGACGCAAAAGAGGAACCAATTCACGGACTAGCTAGAAAGATAATTGCTCGTATGACATCACTTACTCGTCTGCTTCACGGCTTGGAATCAATGGAAGCAGATCAGCCAAAACAGTTTTATCAACTCAAATCAGATATCGTAAAAAGTTTATGGGCTCAAGTTCAAGATTTATATGACAACATATGGCAACAGACGGAAGAACCTTTAAAAGTGGGACTACATCAAGATAAATACGATGACCTGGAAGACTTAGTTCAACATAATCTAATTAAATTTGCAGTTCTAATAGACAAATGCAATGAGGATGTAGCTCTTAATCCACAACTGGGAAGTGACATGAGATTACACAGTTCATTGCCACTCCCAAAGGTAACAAGTCCTCAATTTAATGGTGACTGTTTAAAGTGGCGTCAATTCTATGAACTTTTCTCAGAGATGGTAGACAAGCAGGCTCTTCCGAATGTCCAAAAAATGTGGTATCTAAAAACCAATTTATCGGGGGAGGCTGCCAAACTCATAAATCATCTTACTCTAACAGAAGAAAATTACAACACAGCATAGACACTCCTTCAGGAGCGTTATAACAATAAAAGGGTTCTTGTAGCCACGCTAGTAGAAAGAATCCTGAATCAACCAAAGGGAACATTATCTACTGCATCAATCAGGCTCTTCATGATACAACAAAAGAATGCATGTTAGCACTTAGCAACTTAAATATCGACACATCCACTTGGGATGCCATAATAATTCAAATAATGATGAAAAAATTGGACCACAATCTATACATTCGGTTTATGCAATCCTTATCAAAACCGAAGGAGGTTCCTACTATAAAAGAATTATTCACATTTTTAGAGCTGCAATTTGAATCAATGGAGTCGATTGGAAAAACATTAATTGCTAATCAAGGTTCAAGCAAGGTTGTTTCTTCCATCAGTGGAGAATAACAATAACTGCAAACTATGCAACAATAGTAAACACCGCATTTATCATTGCAAGCAATTCATGGCAATGTTAGAAACTGAAAGGCTCAAATGGGTTCAACAACAGAAACTATGTGTGAACTGTTTTAAGTCTGATCATTTAGCTAAGAACTGTACTTATAGCAACTGTAAAAAATGTAATAACAAGCACAACACGTTACTACATCTATCAAAAAAATCTGAAGCTCCAAAGCAAGGGCCTCAGCATCAGCAAAAGACAAGAAAAACGTAATTTTAGCCACAGCAAGGGTTATCAAGGCAGCAAATGGCATTTCAGACGAATTTAGGGCCGTACTAGACTCAGGCTCACTAGTGAATATTGTGACTGAGAGGCTTGTAAAAAGATTACTACTTAGAACAACAGAGACCGCTTTGTCTATTGACGGAGTTGGAAAGATTCAAAAAAGGGCGTTTCATCGCGTAAATATGAACATGATGTCTAGTAATCGTAAGTTTTCAACTGACTTGGAAGCCGTTGTTTTACCAACAATTATACCTGCACAGCCAAATCATAATTTGGATGTTTCTAATTGGAAAATTCCACAGGACGTTCACTTGGAAGACCCCAATTTCAACACACAAGGAAAAATTGATATCCTTCTCGGTGCAGAGTTTTACTTTAGTCTTATACAACCTGTACCCATGTTCTGTAACTTTAGTGAGAACTTCTCGCGTCGAAAAGTCATGAAACAAAATATCCCACCGTTTCTCGATGTGTGAGAAAAAAGTGTATCTGTAACTCATGGCGAAAACTACCATTTATGATAACGTTGTTACGTTATAGCTATCAAAAATTATACTGAATTATAAGAAGAAGAGAAAAAAAAAATAAACTTAAAAAGTGCGGGAAAAAATAATACATATAAAATTTAGAAATTAGAAGTGTTTAAAAAAACAAGTGCAGAAGAAACAAATAAAATGTACAATGCAGCTTTAGTTAGAGCGGTTGGGGATGATGAAAGGAATATGTTGCGGATTCATCGCAAAAGGTTGTGCGATTCAACAGACTCTTTTGAAATGCCGGAGAATTGATTTAAGGAACTATATCGCTTAAGCAGATCATCAGCAATGGTTCTGCTTGAAGGCACCTTTTATGAGAAAAGGTGTAAGGAATACAAATTTGCCTTCACTTTCCAAGACATTGGTAACATTGTTTCCTTTTGATGATAAACATAATGATGATGGTGGTGTATTTAGGATTTTTGTTTAGGACACACGACATACAAATTAAACAATTTGGTTAAACAATAAACACTTTTTGTAAATATTTAAGGTCTAAATAAAAAAAGAATAAAAAAATTATATAAATTATTTTGAAATTGAAATAAAAAAACATAAATGAAAAGAATTTAGCAATTTTATTTAGTTAGTTAGTTTTTTTAAACTTTAAATGACTTTGATGATTGTAAAAATATAATCAATATAAAATAAAATCTATCTTTTTTAGAAATATAAAAACTTTTGTAAATTAAACAAAGATAGTTACCATAAATTATTTCCCATAGTAAGAAAATTTATAACCTCAAATTTAAAGTAATTAATTTTTCATTTCCTAATTTCTTTCTTTTACATACATAAAAGTTTAAAGCACAAAAAAAAAACATTATTTCAATTACAAAATATTTTATAGAAGGTTCGATAGTTTAAACTCGATATCTAGTTTTCTTTTTTGTTGCTTTGAAACCCGCATAATTTTCTTAACGATAACAAATTTATAATATTAATACATACATATGTATGCATTAATAATAAAAAAAAAAACATTTAAACTTTACATTTTCCATGTTTTTGTCACTGATTTTTGACTTTTTATATTTTTTGGCTCAAAGTTTTTGCAATCTCGCGGTCTTTTTGTTTGTGACTTATTTTGACAGTTCAAAGTGAGAAGTTCTCGCCTGAAAACTTTACAGAAACACTTTTTTTATGGCTTACGAGTATTTTTCTTACGTGACAGGTATTTCTCGCATGAATAGTTACAGAAACAGTACAGTGAGAAAAAACAGCTGTTTGTTTCGATTTGTTGTATTTCTGTACCAATTTACATGTTTCAAGTGAAAAGTTTCTCGTAGCGAGAGTTACAGAACATGGGCACTGGTACAATAAAACTCACTGTGCGGTTTTTGACAATGAAACCTCATTAGAACAAGTGATCGAACAACTATGGAAACTCGATGAAGTAGAATCAAATGAGAAAATAATGTCTCCATCAGAAAATCTGTGTGAATCTCATTTCAGTCAGCACGTTCAAATGGACTTAATTGATCGTTTTATTGTTAAACTTCCGTTTAGTGAAAATACAGAAGCTTTGGGTCACTCTCATCGAACGGCACACAATAGATTCATTAGTCTAGAGCAACGGCTACAGAAAAATACAGATATTCAAAACCAGTACATTCAATTCATGAGAGAATATGAAAATTTAGGACATATGCAAAAGGTCAACTTGGATAACATATCGAATCCAATATACTTTATTCCACATCATTGTGTCCTAAAACCTGACTTCAACAAAACTTAGAGTAGTTTTCGACGCTTCTGCAAAAACGTCAACAGGCTATTCTCTAAATGACTTAATGTATACTGGACCAACTATTCAAAGTGAATTGTAATCGATTTTGCTTCGTTTTCGTATGCCTAAATTTGTCTTTACAACAGACATCGAAAAAATGTATAGGCAGATATTAGTGCAGACAACCATCAATATAATATTTATTATAAGCTTAAAACGGTAACATACGGTACACGATCAGCTCCTTATTTGGCTACAAAATGCTTACAGAGAATTGCAGAAGAAAACATGGAGCGTTATCCACTTGGATATATGGATGACGGTCTTGGTGGTTCTGATAATCTAACTACAGCGGTTCAGACTCAAAAGGAACTAATAACTATTTTGAAAAAACATGGTTTCAATCTAAGAAAATGGTGTTCTAATACTTCAAGATTACTGAAAGATATACCAGATAGTGATCGGGAAGTCAACTTAGATTTCAATGACAATATTAGCTTTATTGTTTTGCTAATATAAAAACATTGGGATTATACTGGATGCCTCAAACCGATCAATTTTGTGTTAAAGTAAAAATTAATCATCTTCAAGTAATATCGAAACGTACAGTCACGTCCGAACTTGCAAAAATATTCGATCCCCTTGGCCTCCTTGCTCCTATTGTTGTGAAAGCAAAGATATTTATTCAACAATTGTGGCAACTCACATTAGATTGGGATGATCCGTTACCCGAGAAGTTTTGTATTACTTGGAATACATTTCGAAATAATTTAGAAAGTCTTAATAATTTGAAAATAGCGCGACATATATTCTATGAAGAGATACCAATAAAAACACAGCTACATGTGTTCGTAGATGCATCAGAAAAGGCCTTTGGGCGGCTGCATATATTCGTTCTATTACAAAGGATGGACGAGTAGCTGTGCGCCTGCTTTGTGCAAAATCTAGAGTAGCTCCTTTGAAACAACAAACACTGCCTCGACTAGAGCTATGTGGCGCAGTAGTAGGAGCTCAACTTGCCAACAGAGTCAAGAACGACTTGAAGCTTCAAAATCAACCTATGTTCTTGTGGACAGATTCTGAAATAGTACTATCCTGGATAAATTCACAATCATCTTTATATAAAACATTTGTAGCTAATAAAGTATCAACTGTCCAAACATTAACATTACCAAAGCAATGGAGACATGTACCATCGAAAGATAACCCAGCCGACATTCTATCCAGAGGGCTTCAGCCATCGGATCTGGCCAGATCTGGACTATGGTTTCATGGTCCAATGTTTCTCCACGGAAAAGAAGAACTGTGGCCAGCGAAATTCTCTACTCAAATGTCTAACCCAAATAAGACAGAATTAAAAAAGGTAGTTACTGCAGCAATAGTAACGGCGGATATCGATCTCATATATGGAATTCAACACAAAAATTCATTTAGGAGATTGCAAAGAATTTTGGCATATGTGCTTAGATTCATAAGGAATTCACGAAGACCAAATATACATCGACCAAAAAATATATCACCTGTTCCTAAGGAACTAGACGACTCCCTCCTTCTAATTATTCATGCCATACAAGCTTCGGATTTTGCTGCCGAAATAAGACAATTGAAAAGCGGTAAGCAAATTAATAGTCATAGCTCTATAAGCAGTCTATCACCATTTTTGGATGAGAGCGGTATTGTTCGGGTAGGAGGGAGATTGAAACGTTCCAATCTACAACCAGATGCAAAGCACCCAATAATATTGCCATATAACGACCCTTTACCCCCCGACCACACGAGCGATTGATTATGTTTTAATATAAGCAATAAAGCCGGCAGAATAACGGCATCCAATTGCCAATGTTCAAGCTTATATCTATAGGTGGAAAACACGTTAATATCTTAAAACATAAAATTTAAAATTTTCCTGGTGATTGACCTATAATTTAAAATTTTATAAAAAATATCCGAAAATAAATTTCACCGAAAACACTAGATTAAAACGACTCTTTTGGCATTATATATTTAAATATAATTAAAAAACATAAATTTTTTTATAATAACATTGTTAATTTTAATATTTTGTTTTCTTTTTTTTCTGCGACGTTCTCTTATACATTCGTGTTGTTATATTTTATTTGTTTGCAATTGAATTTGACAGCTTGCGTTAAACGATTATTGCTCAGCAATGTATTATAACATTTATTGCTAAATATGTATTCTAATACATATTCATGTAGTCTTGTGTTGGCAATAGAATTTGACAATTGCTGTGGCAATAATTGCCAAACACATTGCTCGTGTGATCGGGGGGTTAGTAAAATTATTATTTACAATGACACATGAAGAACTGTGGAGCTCAAGCACTGATAAACACAATAAGACAACAGTTTTGGCCAATTAAAGGAAAGACAACAGCACGATCAGTTATTCAAAAATGCGTAAGGTGCACTAGAGCTCGACCACAACTATATCAACAGGTAATGGGAAATCTACCAGAACAAAGAGTAGTTCCTGCTCGACCATTTATAAACTCCGGTGTAGATTATTGTGGCCCATTCTGGGTACACTACAAGATCAGGGGTAAAAGACCAACCAAAGCTTACGTAGCTGTGTTCTGCTGTTTTACAAAAAAGACAGTTCACTTAGAACTTATGTCTGACTTATCAACTGAATCATTCATTGGAGCTCTCAAACGGTTTATTGCTCGACGTGGTCACTGCCAGAACATATATTGTGATAACGCTACCAATTTCGTCGGAGCAAAAAATAGTTTAGCAGAACTATCTGAAAACATATATTCAGACAAGGCAAAGGAAGCAATCATCTCAACTTCCAGCTCTAAGGGCATACACTTTCATTTTATCCCACCAAGAGCACCGCATTTCGGAGGTTTATGGGAAGCTGCAGTAAAATCCGCAAAACATCTCTTGGTACGCAGTGTGTCAACTGAAACCTTAACCCATGAAGAATTAGAGACAATTATCATAGAAATCGAAGCAATTTTGAATTCTCGTCCACTCAAACGATCCAGACAGTTTTGAAGCATTGACACCGGGTCATTTTCTCATCGGGGAAGCGCTTACATCTCAAGTAGACAGCAGAGACTCTTAAGACATCCAACATATCTCATTGGAAGCTAATTTCGCACATAAAACACCAATTCTGGAAAAGGTGGTCGACAGAATACCTACATGAACTTCAACAACGTCACAAATGGAAGCAAAAGATGAACAATCTCAAAAAAGGAGATATGGTTATCATCAAAGAAGATAACATACCCACGATGAAGTGGCCATTAGGAAGAATTCTAGATGTGTTCACTGGTGATGACGGTGCTGTCAGAGTGGCTGAAGTAAAAACATCAACAGGGGTATTTAAACGATCAATTCACAGACTGGCTCCACTATTTCCCGAAAATGAAAAATCAGTCTCTTCAGAAATAAAACCAACACTAGAACGATCCTTACCCAGGGAAGATAAAAAAGATACCATCTCAACAAAAAGATTCAAGACGTCAAATAATCCGATAATGCTCACTATATTCTTATCACTGTTCCTAATGCCTGTGATCCTGTGCAATAACTTACTAATTACACAATTTCAGAAAGACCCAGGTTTGTATTTCGAAGGAATAGGAACGGTTAAACTGAATACAACGAAATGGAAAATGTTAGTGTATTACGACTTAACGCCCTTTTTGTCAGAAATAAAATCTTTGTCAGTAGGCTTGCAAACCTTGCAGTAACTTTGCCCTGTAACACAACAACACGCGATGTGCAACATATTGGTGAACAACATAAAGCAAATAAAAAATGAATTACTGCAAGACAAAGACTTATTTACCAACAGACGTTATAAAAGATCTCCATTCAACATAGTTGGCACTATTGCGCGTTCCCTTTTTGGTGTTCTTGATGCGGACTACGCAGAAGAAATGTCAAGGACTATTAACAAGGCAAAAATCGAACACAGCCACATAACTAGTCTCTTAAAAAATCAAACATCTATAATTGATTCAACCATTAACGTCATCAAACAGGATGAGACTAATACACAACAAAAAATAAAAGAAATCTTAGAAATGATTGAGCAAAATAAAAACGAATTAACTAAGGAATCTTCTCAACTGAGCAATCTTCAACTTGTTGGAATTCTGTCAACTCACTTGACACTAACAGCAATAAATCTACAGAGAATAGAAGCCGAAATCATTAATGTACTTACTGATACTCATAATGAAAAAATAAGCCCTCTTTTATTGTCGCCCCATCAACTAAAGGAGGAGATTACTATTATCAAGGCTAATCTTCCAGCGTCACAGGTCCTACCAATAGTAGGTGATAACTTAATTGAACTATATAAGCTTATGAATGTCAAGGGCGCTGTAACAAAAATGAAGTCATATTCGAAATCAAAATACCTCTAGTCAATCAACAGGTTTTTGAGCTATTCAAAATATTACCAGTTCCAACAATAAAAAATAATAGCTTAATCATCCCTATTCTGATTGTCGTCGTCAAGACAAAACAACGACATGTGTCGACGATTGTTAATACTTGGTATTCGCGTAGTCGTTTTTCGATAACTATTAACAACTATTGACACAATTCGGTATACACAAAATGTTATTGACGTTGTTATTGAATTGAAACGACTCTGATTTTGTCGTTTCATTTTTTGGTAACGACTTTGTTTTTGTCGTTTCATTTTTTGATAACGACTTAGTGTTCGCAGTGAAAATAAAAATAAAAAGTTTAAACATGAAAATTACCAATAATGAACAGTTCCAAAAACTCGTTGAAGAGTTGGAGAAGAATCCATCCTTAGCAAAAGGTTTCAAAAAAGGAGCAGTGCAAACAAATTTTAACCAACAATGGGAAAACATTGCAAGTATTTTGAATGCTTCTGGACCACCGAGTAGAGATGGTGATGGCTGGCAGAAGGTAACTAACATACTTACATGTATCCGGAAATGAAATTAAATCTTTGAAGATACGAATCAAAGAAAAGGAGCTGCGTTTTTTAAACAGCTTTTTGTAAAAATTCAGCTTTTTTTGATGAACTGTTTCACCTTTTCTGGAATTGAGACCATGAGGGTTTTGATGGTATCCTTAGTAACTTTATTGCTGGAATAAGACCATTTCTGGGAAAAAAATTTAGTAGTATTAGCAACTTGTTTTGTATCCTTCAACACTCTTTTGACTAAAGCCCAGTAACGTTCGATGGGCCTTAGTTCTGGAAAATTAGATGGATTTGCTTCTTTTGGCACTACCACTATATTATTTGTTTCATACCATTCTGCTGCAGATTTACTATAATGACACGACGCTAGGTCGGGCCAAAAATATGTTGACTTATTGTGTTTTCGTATGAATGGAAGCAACCTCTTCTGCAAGCACTCCTTGATGTAAATATCAGTGTTGATAGTCCCAGTAGTAATAAATTTACTGCTTCTTTCTCCGCACATAAACAGTTATATTTTTTGTGCATGAAGAAAGGTGGAATTAAAAATGTGTGTTAAGGTTTCACTGATCTCATTCTTTATTTATATTATTACTACTATGTACGTATTTATTTTAAGGTTTATTTATCATTACTTATTTTAAAATAACAAAAAAGAACATGAACTGAATTACTGAAATATAAATGAATTTGCATTACAAGAAACTTTGTTTTATTTGTTTGTAAAATAAGTTTCTTTTCATTTTCTTCATCACTTGAATCGGAGTTTAAATCAGAAACAAAAAACATTTTTCAACAAAATTATTATAATTTTCTTGACTTTTAACAATTGTATGTGTACATAAAAAAATCTTATGCAAAAATGTTAGGTATGTGATATTTTTTATTGAAGTTATCGAAAAACAGTCAACGTCAAGACAATAACGATAATGAATACCAAAAATTCATTGATTTGACATTATATTGAAACGAAGTGATATTGATATTAAATTGACGACGACGTTGACGGACGTTGACGACGACAATCAGAATAAGGGTGAACATCTATCAAACCAGATACATCATACCTAGCAACAGATGCACACAGAGAGGAATATATGTTTTTTAAATCAGAGGACTTAGCAAACTGCATCAAACCCAAAGATGACGAATATATTTGCAAAAATCAACAGTCGAAACTCAGAAGAAATGCAAATGCCAATCCCTGTGAGATCAACATGTTCAATAATCAATCAACAACCAATTACAATCTCCATAGAATCCCAGGAACAACAGTTTGGAGTCAATTGAATTATCAAAATAAATGGATCTATGCTACTACTACCGACATAGAAGCTTCAATGGTATGTGGGATGAAAACTACACTCATCACAATCAGAAATGCAGGAATAATGGAAATTGGTTCCAATTGTGTAATAAAAAACAAGTTTGTAACAATTCAAGGACATTATGAAGCATCAAATAGCATACATATTTCCTATGTAAGATTTAAACAGCTCGAATCAATAAGTCGATCACAGGAAATAGAAAAGGTTTTGGCTGGTACTAACACAACCCAACATAAAGTCCACCTAGAAGAGCTGAAAAATCTGCAAAGACAATTAAGTGCATCCACTCTAGAACATTTACCACAACTCATCAACTCAAAAAGTCAACATCATCATGCAGTTAGCAACACCTCGCTAATTATTTGCATTCTTATTTTACTTGGCCTACTAAATTGGAAGATCCGTTCAAAATTCAAGAAAACCCCTCAACTCACACCCAAACCAGCGTTGAGATCACAAATATCCACAATAGATATGACAGAAACCTGAAACCAGCCGTTCAATCAACCCTTGCCGCACTAAATTTATTATTTGAACGGTGTTTAACGTGGTGGAGAATGTTAAGAACATACACACACACACATTCATTTATTTATTCATTTATTATTTAATGTTTACTAACATACATTCGTACATGTACTTATTATTTTTATTTTGTTAGCATTAACCAATTTCTTACACAATATTATGTTTCAATTTTATTTTGTCAACTGCATACACAGCATTTTAAGTTCATTAACCATTGCTCATAAAAAGTGTAGTAGTTTTACTTTTATATATAAAGTTCATTTACACCACTTAAAAATTAGGTCATTTGTTTTCTGTTAAATAAGCAATTTTATTATTTTATTATTCATTTGTTATTATTCTTAAGCTAAGCATTTTATTATTAATTAATTTTATATAAAAGAAAGTAAAAAATAAAGATCAATCAGTCGTCTTTTTAGTAAGCAAAACAATTTGTTGTAATCTGACGGCTTCCTTCCAGTCCCAAGTACTTGCAAGGAATATTGTGCAATTTAGTGCTTTATGTGTTTGAATTGATCCCACTAAATCCTTTCGTAAATAAACAGTACATATGTATGTACATATGCATGTGTTGTATGTTGTTGTTGTGAAAACAAAAACGAGGTGGTCGTGGTTTTTTGCTCATCTCTCAGTTGTTTATGTCTCATTGTTTTTAATATCGATCTACTGCCGAATATTTCTGATATTTTAATACCTCACCCGGGTCCAGGCTATGTCGAGGGGCTTCAAAAAGTTGATTTCAACATACATACGGACAGAGCTAAATCGACTCCCCTATGTATAAGCTTTCAGAAAATATGGCCGACTTCCTAAACGCAAGTTGCAATGCATATTTACAATGCATACACTTTGTAAACGCATATGTAAACTTTCTGGCAATGTCCAATGTTCCTAATCGTTTGGCAACTCATTTTACTAAGTATCAGCTGTCAAAATCGCGCATCATTTTTAGTTTGTATGCAAACATTTGAGCTGCAATGGCTGAGTTAGTATTTTCTTTGTTTATTTTTAATAAATTATTTATAATTAATAGAGTTTATTTAAATCACAGACTAATAACTTAAATAATTAAACACTTTATATTGCAGAGACAAAAAGTGGATCCATGATCGTTCCTAAATGCCGATAAAATGCAAAAAAAAATCTCTGCAACGCAAGGTTGCACTTAAGACATGTTTAGCATTGCATACGCATTTTTTTTAAATTATGAATTGCAACTTGCGTTTAGGAAGTCGGCCTATATACTTTATGAAATGAAAATTGTAGAAATTTCACACGGAATGACAAACCTATATACACCCATTTTCACAGTGTGAAGAGTATAAAAATACAAATTTTCTTTCAATATTTCCAGTCACAGGATGGATACATTTTTTATGTATAAACATATATATATATAAATAAAATGTATTACAAATATAAAAGAATATGAACATTTCTACAATGTCATTTTATAGGAAAATAAATAAAAATTTAAAAATAAATGCTGTGACTCCCTAATTCTAATTTCATTAAATTGTAACAAAATTACATGAGTATACCGATAAAAATGCTGATGATGAAATCGTAATGGGTTTCGAAAATGCATTTAACTCGGCTTATTTATAAATAATTTTTTAAATATTCTCAAAATGACTACAATTAAATTTAATTTAGAAAATGCTTTTAGGAAATTAAATAACAGAATAAATGAACTTGAGCCAAAATAAAAAAGATTTACAATAAATTAAATACATAAAGTTCAAATGTAATATAAAATATAAAATTCTCGTGTCGTGGTGTTTGTGATTAAACTCCTTCGAAATGGCTCGACCGATTTTCATGAAATTTGTGTGCATATCGGGTAGGTCTGAGAATCGGTCAACATCTATTTTTCATACCCTTCAGATAGGACAGACTGCTGGACCGATGTTCTTCAAATGTTCACATAATATAACTAAGACTTTAATATGGTTAATAGGATACTTTTTTACCACGTCTAATTCAACGCTCCCTTTTTTAGTGCAGTTCTATATGTAGAAAACAAGAAGTAAAAGAAATACCTAAACAGTGTTTGAACAATAAAAATAACAATGTATTTTTGAACTAAACTGCAATTCAAGAAATTATAAAATAAACACACAGAAAGTGCATAAATTGCAATAAAAGATACAGCTAATAGCAGTGAAAAACAAATAAAACACAAGTATTTTTTATTGAACAAAAAAATATTTCTAAGAAATAATTTATATGGCAAAACAACGTTTGACGGGCCAACTAGTATTAATATATAATTATGACAAACATGGCACGTTCTTTATGACATTCAAGAATTCGTTGTTCAGTGTATATCACGTAGATAGAATTATAAATCTATATATATAAAAGTGAAACTCTGTGTGTGTGTGTGTGTGTGTGTTAGCTATAGACTCTAAAACTGTAAAACCGATCGGGCTCAAACTTTGGTAAGTTGTTGTACACATACCAGGGAGTGTTTATGGGTGAAAAAAAGTAGGCGGGGCCACGCCCATAAAAAATTAGTTATCAGTTTTAGCTACTTGCACTTGACCGATTTTTCTGAAACTTTGCACACATATCGAGCTGTCATGACTAAAAAATTTCGTGATAAGAAAAGTGGGCGGGGCCACGCCCCTAAAAAAGTTTTAATTTTGAGGTACTTGCACTGGACCGATTTTTCTGAAACTTTGCACACATATTAAGCTGTCGTGACTTTATAATTTCGTGATTAAAAAAGTGGGCGGGGCCACGCCCATAAAAAAAGGCTATAATTTTGAGGTACTTGCACTAGACCGATTTTTCTGAAACTTTGCACACATATTGAGCTGTCATGACTAAATAATTTCGTGATTAGAAAAGTGGGCAGTGCCACGCCCATAAAAAAAGGTATCATTTTGAGGTACTTGCACTGGACCGATTATTCTGAAACTTTGCACACATATTGAGCTGTTATGACTTTACAATTTCGTGATTAGAAAAGTGGGCAGGGCCACGCCCATAAAAACAATTTTAATTTTGAGGTACTTGCACTGGTCCGATTCTTCTGAAACTTTGCACATATATTGAGCTGTTATGACTTTACAATTTCGTGACTAGA
Source organism: Phyto melanocephala (assembly GCA_941918925.1). Lineage (NCBI taxonomy): Eukaryota > Metazoa > Arthropoda > Insecta > Diptera > Rhinophoridae > Phyto > Phyto melanocephala. The sequence goes on from OW799237.1 coordinate 45,747,425, forward strand.
AAAGTGGGAAATACCACGCCCATAAAAAAATTATAATTTTTAGGTTTTTGCACTTAATATTCAATTAAAATTCAGAATGCATTTCGATTCATTAAGGGGCGTAGCAACGCGCGCAGGGTTTGGCTAGTTAATAATAAAAATACAACTTTGCTTTCAATAATCCCAGCCAAAAGATGGATATGCAAGCATAACAAAAATGTATTACGAATATAAAAGAATATGAATATGAAGAAAAACGACATTTGAAAGAAAATAAAAGACAAACTCGAAAATAAATGCAGTTTTTTTCCTAATTATAATTTCATTTAATTGTAACATTAATAGTAATTTTGAATTATATATGAGTATACCGATAAAATATGTATACGGGAACACTACATTGACACAATAAACAGCATTATCATTACATTGCGCTAATTCTAATCATTATCTTGATTTCAAAAATACATCAAATTTAAAAAAAGATAATAATAACAGACATGGAAATATGGCCGACTTCTTAAACGCAAGTTGCAATTCATAATTTAAAAAAATGCGTATGCAATGCTAAACATTTCTTATGTGCAACCTTGCGTTGCAGAGATTTTTTTTTTTTTTTGATTTTATCGGCATTTAGGAACGCTCATGGATCCACTTTTTGTCTCTGCAATATAAAGTGTTTAATTATTGAAATTATTAGTCTGTGATTTAAATAAAATCTATCAATTATAAATAATTTATTAAAAATAAACAAAGAAAATACTAACTCAGCCATTGCAGCTCAAATGTTTGCATACAAAATAAAAATGATGCGCGATTTTGACAGCTGATACGTAGTAAAATGAGTTGCCAAACGATTAGGAACATTGGACATTGCTAGAAAGTTTACATATGCGTTTACGAAGTGTATGCATTGTAAATATGAATTGCAACTTGCGTTTAGGAAGTCGGCCTATGTTTCAATTACATTCCACGACTGCAGTTCAAAAAAATTTATAAAATTATGGTTTTTAATCCAAATAAGTCTAATTCAAACACAATTTCCATTTTTTCAAATTTAGAGTTGTGCATATAAGAAAAATATTTAAACTCTTCACTTTCAAAGTCAAATATGTATCTCAGATCTGAAATAAATTCTTGTATAGACTAAATAATTCTGAAATTTACTGAAAATTAGGCACTTCTTATAAACTGTAGCTTTAATATTCTAAAACGCATAAATTTTTTATTTGTATGCACTAATGGGCTTAAATTGTTTAACAAACTTTCAAATAATGTCAAAACCAAAATAAATAATAATGTTTTTAGAAGAAAATGTTTGTTTTTCGTTAAAAACAATGAATTTTTAATGAACGAATAAATATTTTTCATATTTGTTATATTTATATTTATATGAAACTTTAAAAGTATAAAATAAATAAATGTTTGATTATTGATGATATTAATTATAATTTTAATTTAAAACAACCTAAAATTATAATAAATATAATTTAATGTTTTGTACTCAATGTTTTTATTGTTTTCTGTTCCTGAATTGTTGGAATCTATATGTATTAATGTAACATAACTAAATATTATTATGAAATCCCTTGAAAAAGTCAACAAAACATTGACGAAACGTCGGGAAAAATGTAATAAAAATCTGTTTTATTTACATTAAAAAAAGATAGCTAAAATACAAACTACAAATAAAATGTAGTTGAACTGAAAATAGACCGTGACATATATGCTGTAACCATGTTCGTTAGGTAAAATAAAAAAAAAAAAACGGAGCTAACTTCGCACACATTTTTACCGCTTTATTAAACATATTTTCTTAAATATTTCTGAAAAAACTAAAATAAAATTTCTATTTTCTTAAATATTTCTGATATTTAAAATGAACTTACCATTTGGCATGTTCAAACCAAGGATCGTCCTCTTTTTCCCATGATCTCAATCCCATGTTACAGTGAAAACATCTAACTTGGTCATCAACTTTTTGATAATAAAGTCCAGCTTGAGCGAGATCTTCTGGCTTTTGTATATCTGGTATTGGCCAATTAGAATAACTGCTAATTCTAGAGTGCAGGGAGCTATACTTTGGATTTTTTGCGGCTGATATTTGTTGAATACCTAAGTCCCGAATTCCATCATTAGCTATCTCTATTAATGGACCTAGCTGTACACGCGGGCATTCTGGAAAAAACCTTTGATGTTCTTCAAATGCATTATCCTGTTTCTCCCATTGGGCTATAACTCCTTTACACCAAGCACATTCAACTTCATCCGATCTATTGCGATAAAAAAATCCAGCTTTTGCTAACGATTGAGGTGTAATGTTTGGATTCTAAAAATTATTTGTTTTAGTATGTTTATTAATATTTTATTAACACAATCATTTTATACCGGCCAATTAACAAATGTAGCCAATCGATCCTTTTCTATTAGCAAGTCAAGTGTAGGATGTTCTTTTGCAGCTAATGATGACTCTTGATTAATAATTGTGTTGGTATCTTCTTGTGGGTGTACAAATAACAGATTTGGTGCTGATAACGGCAAATTGCCGCATTGTGATTTATTTATAATAAACTCGCAGTATGGACTTGAACGACGATGTCGCTCTTCTATGTTTCCAATAATTTCCAAAACACAAAATCGACAATGACACCAATTGCATTCTATTTCAAAACGAGTTTCAGTTGCAAAAAACCCATTAGCTGATAGTGTCCGAGAATCTGTAGGAACATCAACAGGCCACGTGCTAAAACTCCGTAATCGAGACTCTTCAGAATTCATTTTTAAATTTTATTCAAAACTAGATATAAAAAAACAAATATTTTTGCCTACTATTGTCGAAACGCAACGTTTCTTTTTATATATTTTACGCCATTCACTGTGATAGTGAACAAAATTTCCATTCAGAAAACACAGCCGACATAAAAAGTCGGCGGCGGCCGCATTGCACAGTGTGAAAAACTGCTAGGAACCAGTGCTGGGTATTTAACTATTTACCCGTCAAAGAGGGATGGGCAAAAATATCGATCTATCAAAATATCGATATTTAAGGAAAAATATCTATATATATCGTCGTTCTCAAATTATTGTTTTCTATAGGTATACGTTTTATGTGTAACATAGAACACAATAACTTGTGAACGACGATATGTCGATTCTTATTTACCAGTATCGTTTTCAGTGTTTCTTTCGATATTTTTAGAGCTCTATAAATTTTAGACTTTTTCCAACAACACTGGCTGTCATCACCGTATTCTCTTTACTTCTTAGGTGTGGTTAAATTTTAATGGCCGATGTTGATTTTAAATAAAACACAAATTATTTAGGACATTATTGTCATATCTTTTTTATTATAACATTGATATGGTTCAATTATGTATGGAACAAAATTTCGGCCAAATAGCCGCCGCGACTGCACACCTCCACCCGATGGTCCAAATTTTCGATGACGCTGAGGCATAATTGAGGTTCTATGCCGTTAATGGGCCGAGTTATCTTATTTATTAGCTCTTGAATTGTTGCTGGCTTATCGACGTACACCTTTTATTTCAAATAATCCCAAAGGATGAAGTCCAACGGTGTCAAATCACATGATATTGGCGGTCAATTAACATCACACATGAGATAACTCGGCTATTGAATTTGTCGCGCGAAAGATCCATTGTTTCGTAAGCTGTGTGGCATCCGGTGGCACCATTCTGTTAAAACTACATATCGTCCACATCCATATCTTCCATTTCGGGCCATAAAAAGTTCGTTATCATCTCACGATAGCGAACACCATTCAGAGTAACTGCCTGACCGGCCTCATTTTGGAAAAAATACGGCCAGATGATGCCTCCAGCACATAAACCGCACCATACAGTCACTCTTTGTGGGTGCATTGGTTTTTCGACAATCACTCTTGGATTACATTCGCCTATAGCGGCAATTGTGCTTATTGACGAATCCATTTAGGTGAAAATGTGTCTTATAGCTGAAGATGATTTTTTTTTCGAAAATTGATCATCCACGGTTGCCATTTCTTGCCACCATTCTGACCATTGGCGACGTTTGGAATGGTCAAGAGGTTTTGTTCTTGAGTCAATTGCACCTAGTAAGCATGTAAATGTAAGACTTTATGGATAATTTTCATGGTGGACGGCTCTTCAGCCACACTTTCGCAATAGCAGCACTATTTTCTGCAGTACGAGCATGCACTAGTATTTTTACATCTACAGATCGGGTTTCGTACGATTTTTCCCATTGTACGCAAATTTCGACGAATAAATTGACCGAAAAAATCGCGAAGTGCACGACATGCATTTTGATTTGAACGCCTATTTTCATAATAAGCCTGAATAACATTTTAACTTTTAGTCAGGCTTGAGTTCATATTAAAATTTTTATTATTACAAAGAATTTTTTTAATTCTGATAAATGAAAGAAAAATCTGAAAAATTATATTTTTAGCGACACTAGCCGAGTGGAATGCATTTTCGAAAAAAGCTACGATTTCATCATCAGCACTATTTAATCGGTGGTTACATGTTGGTGGTAAATAAAATCTATTTAACTCCCGGGATTTAATATAATTGAATTCGGTAACTACTTTAGTTTTCCTTTTCATATATTTTTACCACAATTAGTTAGATTGACATTTACCAACCAGCAACCCTCAAGCTTGATTAAAAGTTCGATAAATAAAAATTCAAGCCTGAATAACTTTACTGCGTTGATCAATTGTGTATTTTGCCATGCTTCAAATTGAGAAATGTCAAATGCAATGCAGAACAAAAACTTAACGTTATTACGTACCGTTTTGGCCCAGTGAGGTCTCCGACTAGCTTGTTTGTGGCGATAGCTCAGGCAGGTTCCAACCCTCTCACTGGCCACGCATCCGCTCATAAAACCAAATGAAAAATACAACAAAAACTACTACATCAAATACTACGACAAACTCCACCACAAGAAGAATTCACAAAAGTAATTGTTTACTCCCGTTTTACCCACCCAACCATGTCTCAGCAGCATCCACTGTAAAAATCTCTCTGCGACCCAAAAATCCAACTGACCTTACTCTTACCACCTTATTATTCCATCATTCCACAATTTAATAACTACAAAAAAATTCATGTTAAATTTACGTAATACAAAATTTATTAAAAATATAAAAAAAACAATAAATTATAAATATGAAAATAATGGTTCAAAATAACTACAATTATAAAGACAATAATATTGATAAAAAAATTAATATAATATAATAATAATAATAATTAAAGATAATATTTAAATTAAACAAATACAATAATAACAATAAACAAAAATTTAAATAACAAAAATAATATAAATAATAATGGTGATAATAATAGTAATAAAAATAAAAATAATAATATTTACAAATATACACACATAATACAATAATTTACATATGTATATGCAAATTTACAAACATTACCTCATTCTAAATTCAATTATAGCCGCTTTCATTTATTCTATTTCATTTTTTATTTATTAACCTTTTCTAGCGCTCAAGTTACTTTTATATATTTGTTACCTAATTTAATTATTTCACTATTTTTCCTACAATTTAAAGAGCTCCCTAAGTTGAGGATTTTCACGGCTGCCACTATACAGACCTATCATTTAATCTACACATCAACTTGGGCCCTAGATAAGTAAAGTATATTTTGTTCATTGAATTTCTAAATTTTTATTTTTAGACGGCTACCGAGGGTCAGATGTAACTAAATAAAACAAAACTAAGAAACACTAACACTGAACATTGCACTTATAATTTCTTTCTACACAGAGCACAAACTACACTTAACACTAATTTGTCATTTTTTTGCACATTTATAAAAATATATACACTTTTTATAAATATAATAAAATAAATTATTATATTTAAAATGTGTCGTCTATAACATGAAAAGTATTTAATATTTAAACAAGTAACAGTGCTATATTCGGCCGTGCCGAATCTTATATACCCTTCACAACGTGTAGTCATGCAATAACAATTGTTTGTATCACCATTCATCCCATATAAAATACGTGCATACGTACACGTTAGAATAAATGTGGCATCGAATCCCAGCTGAGCCAAAAAAATTTTATTTTATTTAATATATTATTTATATTTTATTATTTTTTTTTATATTTTTTTTAAATTTTTTTAAAAAATTTTTTTTAGAAAAATTTTTAAAAAAATTTTTAAAAAAATTTTTAAAATTTTTTTTTAAATTTTTTTTTATAATTTTTTTTTGTAGTTTTTTTTATTATTTTTTTCTTATTTTTAATATTTTTTTTTTTAATTTTTTTTTGTTTGGTATGTTTTTTACATGTATTTATGTATGTATGTTGTTGTTGTAATTGTGAAAAAAAACGAGGTGGTCGTGGTTTTTTGCTCATATCTCAGAAAGTTATGGGGCGATTGTGCTGAATTTCAATAGCGATTCATTCCTGGATATTTCCAAGAGATTGATACCATATACAGATCTGAGGAACGTGTAGTTGCTTCTAAAAGTTGATTTCAACCAACACACGGACAGACGGACAGACAGTCAGGGCTTAATCGACTCCTCTATTCATAAGCTTTCAGAAAATATATACTTTATGGGGTCGGAAATGAAAATTGTAGAAATTACAAACGGAATGACAAAGCTATATATACCCTTGTGCACCACAGGTGAAGGGTATAAAAAAACATATATTTTGTCCTATGCACCATTCCTTGTTCATTTTTTGTCCCTACTTAATTTTTCCTTTTCAAGACTCTAAGGATTGTTCCTGCCAACAACACATTGATTATTATTTCCGCCCTTTCCTAACTCTCATTTGGGCCACAACTTTCCGATATACCACAGTAATAAAATTTCAATATATATATAAAAAAGATTACCTGGCTATCTTCTCCCCGTGCGGTTTGGGTCATTTGGACGTGAGATATAGCCAGCTATAAATTAGAAAAACATACTTTTTACAACACAAAAAATACACAATTAACTGCCGGCATATACTCACGTAATTACACTCCCTCACTCATTAAAATTCTATCAAAAACTAGAATTATTTTTTATATTGAATTTTAAAAAAAAGTTAAACTTAAAAAAAATGTATTTTATTTAACCCGCACGAAACTAACTTTCAAATTTCCTTGTAATTAAGTCTTTCCGTTAATATTTTCTGTATCCAAATTCATATTTCGTCAAGGTAATATTCTAGCGGTCTATGTGTTGGAATAATCCTGTTGCCGTTTTTTATATATTATTCTACATATATATATATATATATGTGTTCCTCTAACTCCCATTGGAGCATAGGGCGACATAAGTAAAAAAAAAAATATTATCTACCCTATATTTATCCCTTTCCTTTATTTCGTCCTATTACATTTTTGTATTTTCATTCATAAATTGGCTTTACTACCCACTGTAGTAATATATAATGGAAATACAACACTGACTAAACCAACTAAACACATCCAACTTTTTGTACATTTTGTAATCGCCATGAACATAACAAACAATTGAACAAACAATTTTCATCGCCATGAAGATAACAAAAAATTGAAAAAACAATTTTCATTTTCTGGCAAACAACTTTCACAGTTGGAAAAAAAAGTACATTGTCCGTATACGTGTGAGCACGTCTTTTTTATGCATCTGTATTAGTAAAATATTTTTAACTTGCAGTGTTGCTATAATGAAAAACGTTAAATTCTACTGTAAAAATCTACAGAATCAATTTTTTTTTATTAATATATACAATTGCATATAAAATGTTTATGAAAAAATCATAAACCGTAACGATTATAAGTAATACTACAAAAATTACAATTTAATTTATTTTGTTATATATAATGATTTTTTTATTGTAAAATAATCAATAATGTATGAGTTTTATTTATTAGTTATTGATAACTTTTAAATTTTATTTTTTCTTTAATAGAACTAAATTCCATTTTATAGTTTGAAAGTTCCAAGCTTCACGTGGAATACAGAACAGGCGAATTTCTATTTTTTCGTTAATATATGCATAGTTTTAGTTCTATATGTTTCTGTTCATATATTTTTATCGCTCTTAAGTCTCTTAAGATGTTAAAGTAGCTTTCCCTGCTGTAGTACGTAAAAGTGTAGGTGCGTAAAAATAAATATATATTGCAATCGAAAACTACAAGCAAATTTTTAAAAGACAGCATTATACCTTCACAGTTTTGAATTAAATCATTTTCCAAATTTTGAAAATGTTTCATTTTTAAACACCGATATTAATTATAAACGTAGATTTACATATGTTAGAAATGTTACAAATTATTAATGTACCATCAACACTTAAAATTAACTATAAGGCAGAATCTGATGAATTGCTTGTATGTATCACCATTCATCTCAAATGATATACGTATGTACATACATATAAAAAACATACTTATATAAAAACAATATAAATTGAAATATTAACTAAAATTATTTAAGCATCGTCAGAAAATATTTGTTTTTATTTTTTTGTAAAAATTTTTTTGTGTGAAAAAATAAATAAATAAATAAATTTATAAATAATAAATTTATTTTTTCACACAAAAAATTTTTACAAAAAAATAAAAACACATATTTCCTGACGATGCTACACAACGGAGTAGCGAAATATTGGAAGAATTAATAAAAATTAAATATATAATTTAAATTAATTAAAAGACCTCGAGCTTAAATAATTTTAGTTAATATTTAAATTAAAAAAGGTCAAAAAACTAAATAATCATTATAAATTGAGTTAAAGTATGTATGTTTGGAAAAAAAATATATTAAAAATGTAAAAAAATAAACAAAAATTAAAAAAAAATTAAAAAAAATAAAAAAAAACATATGTATATAAACAAATATACACAAAAAATAAAAAAAATAAATATTTTTTGGCTCAGCCGAGCCTCGACCAGTATACCACGTTTGTATGTATGTTGAAAAAAACAAGGTGGTTGTGGTTTTTTCCTCATATGTATCTCAGTTGTTTATGTACCCATTTTTTGGATTTTCAATACGGATCTGCTCCCAAATATTTCTGATATTTTAATACCTTACGCGGGTCCAGGCGAGGTTGGGGGGCTTCAAAGTTCAAAATTTCAACATACACAAGGACAGACGGATAGAATTACAGAGCTTAATGGACTCCTTATTCATTAGCTTTTAGAAAATATATACTTTATAGAGTCGGAAATGAAAATTGTGACACATTAAATATAGACGGCCATATTTACTTACTCAACATTTTAAAATATCGTTGGAAAAATGTGCACTTAATTTTTATTAAATTAAAAAACAATCACATTCTCAACAAGTAAGAGCGCTATATTCGGCCGTGCCGAATCTTATATACCCTTCACAACGTGTAGTCATGCAATAACAGTAGTTTGTATCACCATTCATCTCATATGAAATACGTACATACATATAAAAAATATACATATATAAAAAACATCCCATTGTAAAATTATAAATTTACGTATGTATGTTAAAAAAAAAAATAAAAAAAAAAATTAAAAAAAATTAAAAAAAAAAATTTAAAAAAAAAAAATTTTTTAAAAAATAATTAAAATATATATAATTAATGTAAAACAAAAAAAAATAAAAAAAAAAATTAAAAAAAAAATTTAAAAAAAAAAATAATAAAAATATAAATAATATATTAAATAAAAAATAAAAAAAAATTTTAAAAAAAAATTTAAAAAAAAATTTTTAATATATAAAAAAAATTTTTTTTTGGCTCAGCTGGGATTCGATGACACGTTTTCTCTAACCAGTATACACGTTTGTATGTATGTATGTTGTTGTTGTAATGTTGTTTTTGTGAAAAAAAAATCGAGGTGGTCGTGGGTTTTTGCTCATATCTCAGTTGTTTATGTACCGATGTTTCTGATTTTCAATAGCGATCTACTCCCGAATATTTCTGATATTTTAATACCTCACCCGGGTCCAAGCGATGTCGGGGGGCTTCAAAAAGTTGATTTCAACACACACACGGACAGACGGTCAGACGGACAGACTGACAGACTGACAGAGCTTAATCGACTTCCCTATTCATAAGCTTTCAGAAAATATATACTTTATGTGGTCGGAAATGAAAATTGTAGAAATTTCACACGAAATGACAAACCTATATATACCCTTTTTCACTGTGTGAAGGGTATAAAAACCGAGAACTTATGTCATGGGTATCAATTCTCGTTCTGTGAAAACTTTTAGTGTGTTATATCATATGGCGCCACCATATCCTTTACCGTACAAAAACTTTGCATTTCACAGAATGAGAATTGAGCCCTTGGTAAGATATACCTTGTCATGGTGTAACTATAAAAGCAAAGTACACCAAAAATTACTAAGACGACATATAAAAGGTTTTCCAATAAGAGTGATATGATTTATTTAAAAAAACACTTGTTATAGAAAGTTTTTTATTTAATGCGAAGTACAATTGATACAATTAAGTTCTAAATAAAACGTCATTCAATAGGCCTCCACGACTTCTTCTGCAGGAACGAATTCGATGAACACAATTTTCGAGCACTTTTTCCACTAAATCAAGTCGTCATGAATGAAACGTTCAATATTGACTTGTAAAGCTTGAAAAGAGTCTGGGATATTTCGAGAAACCAATGACTTCAAATAACCCAACAAGAAATAGTATAAATTTCTTGAATTAATCGAATCTCCAAAATTTTCTCGTAATAATTCAATTTTTGCATTTGCTGTGTGGCACCTAGCCCCATCTTGTTGAAACCAAATGTTGTCAAGATTAACTTCATCCGATTTCGGCCATTAAAAGTTGGTTATCATCGATCTATACCACTCTCCATTCACAGTAACTGTGTTATCAGCTTCATTTCCAAAGAAGTACGGACTGATGATTCCACCAGACCAAAAACCTCATCAAGCTGTAATGGTTTTTCATGAATAATTTGTAGATTTTCTTCGCACCAGAATCGACAGTTTGGTTTATTTACTGCACTACTCAGATGAAAGTGAGCCTCATCGGAGAAAATAATTTTCTTAAAAAAGTCGTTATCGTTTTCAAAAGTTGTATTTGCGTATATCTCCCCATGATGAAATTGTATACACTACTGAACACAATGAAAAACAAATGAAAGATCATGACATATTAAAAATGGCCTTAACGCCACTTCAAAATCATAACTCCCTATGAGAAAACCTTTTATTTTAGATATGACTTGTCAAATTTTCCACTTCACTATTGATAAATTCATGTATAGACAGCTATATATGTACATACAAAAATACATATTTTTATCATATTAATAGCATACTACCCGCTACATCGATAGCGCAGTTCTTACTATTTACTGAATATCAATTTTTTTTAATTACTAAATATTTTCTGGTTAAAATTATGTAAATTTGTTTCTCTGATTCATTTTAGTTAGAAAAATAGTACACTAAGGATATATCGGGGATATATTTTAAATTCACAATATGCAAAAACAACTATAAAAATAATAAAAGTAACATTTTGTTCTTCACTGTAATCTGTAAAGTCAACTTGGATTATTAGTACCTACTTTTAGAATTCTATGTATACAAAATATAAAAACTTCCAAAAAATGTTGACATTACAAAAAGTACCATAAAAAAAATAAAAAGTACCTTTTTGGTCGCCCATAACAAATTCAATCCCACCTTGTGTCAATAGTCCTTAACTTTAAAATTCTAGCTTCATAAACATAGAATAAATAAATAAATATACAAAAACTACAATGAAAATTAAAAAAGTACCTTTTTGGTCACCCATAACATTTATAGTCTCACCTTGTATAAATAGTCACTAATTTTGAAATTCTAGGTTCGCAACGCTGAAAATACAAAAAGTACCATGAAAAAAGATAAAAAGTACCTTTTTGGTCGCCCATAACATTTTCAGTCCCACCTTGTATTAATAGTCGCTAAATTAAAAATTCTAGCTTCATAAACATAGAAAATACAAAAAGTACCATAAAAATGCCTAAAGTACCTTTTAGGTCACCCATAACATTTTCAGTCTCACCTAGTATGAATAGTCGCTAACTTCAAAATTCTAGCTTTATAAACATAGAATATACAAAAAGTACCATACAAATTCAAAAAAGTACCTTTTAGATCACCCATAAGATTTTCTGTCTTACCTGGAATCAAAAGTCTTTTATTTTACATTCTACCTTTAAAAACCTAGAAAATACAAAAAGTACAATAAAAATGTGGAAAAGTACATTTTTTAACACGAGTTCAAAATTTCAAGTCTAATATGTTTAAATATCTATGTAACAAAAATTTTAATAGACATGATTTAAAGTTAGTAAATCTACTCTCTTTTCCATAAAAGTAATTATGTTCTTAGAAGTACCAAACTGTTTATGAATGTGTTTAAATTTTTACTAAATTACATAATGTCTGTTAAAAACCCAATTACAAATTTTATGAAAATCGGTCCTGTAATTAGTACCTTTTTTGTCCCCTAAAAGTTTTCAAAAATTTCACCTAAATAATTGTCCATATTATATTAAGCAATAATAATTATCAAAATTTGTCCAATTAAATAATATTAGAAAAGTTTCTTTTAGAAAAAGTAACAAAAATAGGGACAATTTTTACCCCTTATACATGCGAATTTAAAATAAGTTTCGAAATCCTATTAATATTTTTTTTTCGCGGATAAAGTAATATAATTTAAATTTTTTCCTAGATTTATGTGTTTGAAAGTTACAAAGGGTACCAAAAAAGTACCATATTATACTTTTTCCCTTAGGGGTTGAAAATTAAAAAAAAGGCCAGACACCTGTCAGCTTATTTTTTGTGCAAATTACAATACTTTTCGATTTAATTTGTATCATTTTAGATAAGTATGTATAAGATTACCCCTTTTACCCGTTTTTACCTCCTTAAAGTTCAAATTTCCGAAAATCCCTTCTTAGTGTAGCTATACATTGAAAGAGGAACCGATTGTCGCTACCGGGCCACTAGTAAGTTATATAAAAACAAGTTTTTTTGTCTATGATTTAAATTTTTGTATCTATTAGATCTCAAAATTTATGACAAACTCTCTACAAATTATTAATTTGTAAAACTTTTAGTTTTTTAATTTTGATTTTATTTTTCGCAATCAAAAGTTTTAGATATAAACATTTTTTTTTTAATTCAGGGAACACATATTTACACCATGTTTTAATCATTTCACTATACGCCTTTTAACCATAAAAATTTTCTATTTGTGTGCTTTTACCAAAACTAAAAATTACGTTTTTTTTAGAGTACACAACACTTAAAACCCACCCCAAAAAAAAAAGTAAATAAAACAGAAACATTACTCCTAATATATTTTATTTTTAATATTTGCACACATATAAGACAAAAACTTGTTTATATGTATTATATTTGGAGTAATTTTTAGTAATCCTATTAGTGGTCAATTGACATTTTAGTGTTTAACGATCTCTCATTAAAAATTCTCAAAAATACCTACCATTTGCTATTGGATTTTTACATGGGCCATTGTGTGTTGGGGTACAGCACCTGTCTGTAAGTACTTGGGAGGGTAATCTATGCATTTTTGGAATCTACCTGGGGTCCACTATTAGCGGCCATATGCCAATATAGGGATCAACGAATATTTTAAAAATTATGCAAAAAAACTTTTTACCATTTTCTATAGGCTTTTTTGTGTGTGGGCAATTGTTTGTTAGGGTATAGCACCTGTCTGTAAGTACTTGGGAGGGTAGTCTATACATTTTTGGAATCTACTTGTTGTCCACTATTAGCAGCCATATGCCAATATAGGGCTCAACGAATATTTTAAAAATTATTCAAGAAAACTTTTTACCATTTTCTGTAGTTTTTTTTTGTGTGTGGGCAATTGTTTGTTAGGGTATAGCAACTGTCTGTAAGTACTTGGGAGGGTAATCTATACATTTTCGGAATCTACTTGGTGTCCACTATAAATACATATATGCCAATATAGGGCTCAACAAAATTTTCATTCATGATTCTTAAAAAAAATTTTTATAATTTTCTATATTTTATAATATTTAATTTTTGGGTTTTAGTTAGTTAAAATTGGGATAAAAATATTTTTTTATATTAAGCACGTGCTACTTTGTTTAAATTTTTTTATGATTTTGTGATGTTTTTTTGAGCACGTGGCATTTTTTTTTTGCATTTTCTTAGAAAAAAGTACCTTTTGTGCAACTCTGGAAATATGTTTACTATTTTTCCAATGTTTGTTTTTTTCTTGTGCGTCATAACATACAATCGCACAAGTACTTTATTTTTAACATTTTTATACCCGCCACCAAAAAAATGGTGGGGGTATATTCAATTTGTCATTCCGTTTGTAACACATCGAAATATCCATTTTAGACCCCATAAAGTATATATATTCTGAATCGGGGTTTGCTTTTATGACGATCTAGCTATGTCCATCCGTCTGTCCGTCTGTTGAAAGCACGATAGAGGTCGCACCGAAAAAGCTAGGGGCTCAAATTTTGCCAGAATCTTTCTTAAAGACAAGGCTTGTTTGGTATTCAAAATGGGCATATTAGGGAGAGAGTTATAGCTCGTAAAGCAAGAGTAGGTCGAAAAAACCGTGTCCTTCGCACATCGAATAAAATGGAATTGTGCCCAGACGCATAAACGTAGAGTCATGAAACTTTGAATATATATTTATGGAGTCAAATATTTTTCCCTGAAAATCGCTTAAATCTATGAATTAGGAAAAGAGTTATAGATTAAAATGTACGAAAATTTATACCGCACAGTGTATATTTGAAATTTAAAACGTAATAAAACTGACAAAACTATATGTACGATTCTGAAATTTTGCAAACATGGCTTTTTGGTCAAAGTCTGCGTTATAACGGAAAATAGATGTGCCACGCCCACTTTTTTCTTTAAATTTTTATAAAAATATATTAGTCATATTCATTGGCATTTATTCATCTTACACTGCGCCATTTATTGTACTGTAGCTAAATACAAAATAAAACAGTAGATGACTCTACTAACAACTACTATATGGCATGCTGACAACCTTTTTCATCCCACAAGGGATTTTTAATGAGGGTTCGAGAAAACGAAAATGACCGAGGTTGGTGACAAAAAATTATCTAGAGTAACAATTTGTGCCCAACTATAAACATACATATTTGTTCCCACAGTTTTATGAGTCTATAGATTTAAAACTATAAAAAAATGTGCATCAGTAGATTTAAAATATGTATTTGAATATTTAAAATACATTTTTTAGTCAAATTATATTTTTATCTATCTATTCTTTTGTAAAGGGTGGTTAAATTTTAAGGACCGATGGTGACTTTGAATAAAACACAAATTATTTAGGAAATTATTATCATATCTTTTTATAATGATAATATTTGTATGAAATTAAATATCGGCCAAATGTTCGCCGCATAGTGGATTATTCTACGAGAAGGCGGCTAAAAACTAATTTTTTTTTGTGGTCATCGATTGAAAGACGTTAAAGTTCATTCAAATGTAGACACTAGTGTATAAACAAAAAATTCTCTCTGAACTGTAATTACCTGATGAATAAATATGCCTTGTTTCACATATATTGCAGAGAACAGGGTGATTCAAAAAGACATTCTTAGCATTTTGCTAAAACGGGAAATTTATTAGTAAGGTTTTGATTTTTAAACTTCTATAACCTTTTGCTTTTAAAATATTTTCAAACGAAATAAATTTTGTATAATTTTAAAATATGTTTATAATGTTTAGAAATAATTTTTTTTTTTAGGTCCAAATTTTCCTAAATTCCAATTTTTAATAGAGCATAACTTCAGGAGAACATAAGATAACAAAAAAAAAATTAGCACTATTTCGTAGATAAAACTTTCCTCTATACCCCTTTACCCCATTGTATACCCGGAACGATCCGACCGTGAGCACCAGACCAATTTTTGTGACACAAGGTCAAATATTTTTTACAAAATTTTAGTAAAAGAGCTAAACAAATTTTTTTGTAATGTGTTTTTAAGTGTTTTAGTTTTTATACCCCCACCAAAAAAATGGTATGTATATATATATTCTGAATCGGGGTTTTATTTGATGTCGATCTAGCTATGTCCGTCCGTCTGTCCGTCTGTTTAAAGCTCGATAGAGGTCCAACCGGAAAAGCTAGAGGGCTTAAATTTTGCCAGAATATGTTTTATACACAAGTTTGTTTGGTATTGAAAATGGGCTAAATCGGAATATTAAAAAGAAAGTTATAGCTCGTAATGCAAGATTAGGTCGAAAAAACAGTGTCCTTCCAACATCGAATAAAATGCAATTGTATCCAAACGCATTAACATAATAACTTTCATTGAAACACTAAATTTACGAAAACATTTTACTAGCATACCGAAGTTATGGGTGGTTTAATTTTAAGGGACTATATTGATTTTGAATAAAACACCAATTATTTAGGAAATTATTATCATTTATTTTTATAATGATAATATTTGTATGCTTCAATTATGTATGGAACAAAATATCGGCCAAATGGCCCCCAACCTCGGCCGCACACCTTGATCCGATAGTCCAAATTTTCAATGACACTGTTGATGATCAATTGTTGGGCACGATGATGAGTCGAGGTTGCTTGCTCTTTTGCCACGTTATCGTGAAAAACAGCAATGTTTCCCATTCAACGAACTAAGATGGCTGTGGTGGATGGTGGCAAATTGTTTTAAAATTAATAAGACCGATGTGTTTGAAGGTTTCCCAAAGGCTCCGCCTTAGAATATTTATTCATATTAGGAATGATAATCTGTATAACAGATTAATATTTTACAATAATGTGCAATAAGTAAGAGTAAATAGAAGTAAGTTATATGTTACATAAGTATGTTATAGTAAGAGTAAGTAGGATAGATATATATTATAAATAAGTTTGGTAAGTATGATTAGTTAAATATAGGGTAATAAAAATAATAAGATAATGGGTGATGAGTTTGCACTACATGGCATTCACAGACGTTTTCACATTTCATACAGACCTGCTTTGCAGACATTTAAATATTTTTTACAATTCTCACGATTGTGGACGAATTCGAACGATTATGTTGACCAAAAGAATCACGAAGTGCACAAAATGCATTTTGATTTGAACGCCCATTTTTATAAAAATCTTTAATATTTAAAAGCGTTGCTCGATTGCGTATCTTTCCACGGTTCAAATTGAGTTAGTCTGAGATTGAGAAATGTCAAATGAAATGCAAGAAAAAAGTTGAAGTTTAGGTGTGGTTCACCTTCAACATGGGCCCTTAAAATTTAACCACCCTCTAAAAAGAAAGTGATACATATTTTATTATAAAGAGATTATTCCATAGCGATTAACAAAATAATAAATATTGTGCTTTAAATGTACACAAAATTTGTGGTGGGTATAAAAGATTCGGCACAGCCAAATATAGTGCTCTTACTTGTTTACAATCAGATAATCAAATTTATTAATAAGTCGAGCCTTTTATTTAATATGCCATCGAGTTTTCATTCTAACTTGCTAAACTAAACTTCTTGTTTTATATGGAGTTTGAATTTTGGAGAAGTAGAACATAGAGAGCCTCTCAGACCACCTTGTAAATAAATATATTGTTTTGAAAACGAAATCTTGCAAAATGTCAAAAAATAGTGGAATAAACGGTTTAGATTTTAATAAAGATTTTAAATCAAATCTACTAGATTTCGCTTAGGTGTAAATGTAGTATAAGGTTCTTAATTTGAAATCACAGGTAATTGAAAAATGTTATAATTTTTAATTCCAAGAACCATGCAAAATACCGTTGTACTTTAGTTCCATTACCTGCTCACGAAATGCTATATCATATATAAAGCTGGCTGCATTAGTACCTTCGGTAAATTGACAATAAAATCTAAATTTTAATTATTCAAGCTCAAGGTCTTTTTATAATTCCAATAATATCTTTAATATTTTTTATTATTAATTCTTCCAATATTTCGCTACTCCATTGTGTAGCATCTTCAGGAAATATTTGTTTTGATTTTTGTAAAATTTTTTGTGCGAAAAATAATAAATTTGAAATAACAAACTTTTGAAAACATTTAACTATATATTTCAACATTTTGTCATATGAAAAAATTGTGTAAAAAAGTACTAACTTAAAAATTAACAAACAGTTCAATAATATGAAACTATGTGTGCATATATGTAATGTGTTATTTTTTATGTATTGAATGTCTGTAGTTCTGAGCAACATTATCAGTGTCTGCCTTATAGTTAATTCTAAGTGTTGATGGTACATTAATAATTTGTAGCATTTCTAACATAAATCTACGCTTATAATTAACTTCTGTGTTCAAAACTGAAACATTTTCAAAGTTTGGAAAGTGATTTAATTTAGAACAATGAGAGGATAATGCTGTCTTTTGTGAATTTATATTATCCCTATGCCTTTGGTCTGACTTATGTCCAGAAAATCTTGTTTTTAGTTTATTTTTAGTCGTACCTATATACACTTTACTACATTTCTCACTATCATTACCACCACAAGGTATCTTATATACTAAATTAGATCTATCCCATTTCTGTATTCTGTCCTTTGTCTTACTAAATAAATTACCTATTGTATTAAATGTTCTATAGGCCA
This sequence comes from Phyto melanocephala, assembly GCA_941918925.1. Lineage (NCBI taxonomy): Eukaryota > Metazoa > Arthropoda > Insecta > Diptera > Rhinophoridae > Phyto > Phyto melanocephala. The sequence continues at coordinate 45,766,032 of OW799237.1, forward strand.
TCCCATATCTATCAGTGTCAAAAACTTTAGATTTTTTAATCCTTTCCGATACTCCCGGTACATACGTCAATGACTTATAGATTTTCGGCTCAACAATATTTCCTGAATTATTATCATTCCTATTGTCAAATTTATAAATCAATTTATAAATTAATCTAATTGGAAAATCATTATCCTTAAGAATATTTATAACAATTCTTCTATTCTTTCTATGAAAATACCTGTCACTTATCGTAAGTACTCTATCTACAAAGTTCTTTGCCGTATTAATAATAACTTTCTTATTATGTTTAGAAAAATAATTAATAAGTCTCCCTGAAGCATTTGGTTTCTGATACCAATCTTACCACCTCTTCTTATTACTAGTGTATCTAAATATGGGATTTTAAAATCCTTCTCTCTCTCTATAGTAAATTTAATGCAAGTATTAAAACTATTTAAAGAATCTAACATTTCATCAACAGAAAATTTTGAGATGACACAAAATAAATCATCTACATATTTTGTCATTAATCTAGGTTCAATACTCAATTTACCAATACAATTGTCCAATAGTTTCTCCATAACTATATCAGCAACAATAGGAGAAGCTGGTGAACCCATTGGAAGTCCCTCTTGCTGTTGAAATATCTTTCCATTATATTGAAAATATCTATTATCTTCTATACAAAATTTAAGAATACGTAAAAATAAAGTCTTCCCAATCCTAGTATATTTCTCAATAATATCCCATTTCTCTTCTATAATTTCCAATGCTAAATCAACAGGAATACTAGGAAATAACGATACTACATCAAATGAAATCATTAACTCATCATCTTGTATTCTCTGATCTTTTATCCTATTCTTAAACTCTATTGAGTTTTTTACGTTATATTTCGAATTTTCAGTTATCCTATTCAAAATATTAGTCATATATTTACACAGTCCATAACTAGGAGAATCTACAAAACAACAAATTGGTCTTAAAGGAAAATTATCTTTGTGAATTTTCGGAAGTCCATATATCCTAGGTGCATTTGCAACATTCGTCCTAAGTGTATTCCGTTCATTAATTGTAATAATCCTACCTTTAAAAAGTTCTTCAACTAAAACATTATTAATCCTTTGCAATCTACTCGTAGGATCCTTATTAATCAATTTATATTTCTCATCATCTACAATATTTTCCATTCTAATGCCATAATCCTGTCTTTTTAAAGCTACAGTAGTGTTACCCTTATCAGCCTTTAAAATAAGTAAATCCTTATTCACTTTCAAAAACTTATTCGTTTCATCAACTCTGTTTAATATAAACTTATCCCTATTAGTCAAACTCGTCTTATTCAAATGGTTATCAATAATTGTCGTTAGTTTTGTTCTAGCTATTTCCTGTTCTTCCTTATCCTGTATAGTCTGTATAAAATCCTCACCTTCAGTTATAATTTTCAAAGTTGGAAATTCCTCTCTCCTAATAGGTAAAGCGTGTTTATGTCCTAGTGATAGTGTCCATTTTACCCTATCCGGAATATCTATATCAGTCTTATTTACAAACCATTTACTATTTAACTTAATACCAAACTCCTTAAATTGTAAATTTTGCAAACAATTAAATTTCTTTATATGTATATTCTTAACCTTATTATTAAAAGAAGCTGATAACCTGTCCTCATACTGTAAAAATTCTTCCATCTCATCTGAAGAAAAATAATATTTCAAATTTATTTTTATTATCGCTAACTCACTTTGAAAATGCTTCAGTAATTCATGTTTTTCTTTTATCGTTAATCTTAAAATCTTGTTTTGGAAATCTGCCGTATATTTTCTGATATTCTGCTGAATTCCAGATAACCCCTTTGAACCAAAAATACTTGTTACATTCTTTGTTGAATTGGCAATAAATTTTGGGATTATCCCTGCGTTTCTGCATCTAATAAGGAAAGTAATTCTTGATTTTATCCTGATAATTTTTTCCCAGTAGTTTTGAATTGATTGATGATTCTTATGAACCTACATGCATTATGAAATTAATACTCTAAAAGAGTTATTTCCTATTCAACGCTCTGATATTGGAAGCAGATACGGTATCCAGGATAATACATTTCATGAAAGTTTATAACCTTTTTAATTATTGCTATATTGTATTTTTCTTTTTTTCCGTAAAACTTTTTGAAATTAAATTTCCCATTACACTATATTGCAAATTTCGGGCCATAGTACACAATTTAAAACGTCATATAGCAAATATACTTAAATATTTCATGAAACTTTTTAGATGTAATTTTATCTTTTTCAGTTTATATTTACTTGTTAAAAATAACAATATTGATATAAATGCTTGCATTGCTAATAGGAACTTTGTTTGTTACAATGGTTTTACAATATGATAATAGGATAGGTGGCTCCAAAGAAAATTTATACACTATGACCAGAATTCTTTCCAGAAGAACTTCTGGTCTTAATATTTGCCATATCAATGCTCAAAGCTTGAACAACAAAATGGATGAATTTCGATATATTTTCGAAGAATCCGGTATTGACATTCTGTGTATTTCGGAATCTTGGTTTTATCCAGAAATACAAGATAGTATTTATGGGTTAAATGGTTATCGTCTTTTCCGAGCCGATAGGTACTCAAATGGTGGAGGTGCAGCTATCTATGCAAAATCATCAATTACCTGTAAACTTAAATGTAAGTCTCTTCCAGATGAAAAAATCGAGTATCTGTTTCTCGAAATATTTAATAACAATAATCAGAATCTTTTAATTGGTTCAATTTATAAACCTAATAAGGATACTGATTTCAACCCACTACTGAGCAAGCTGACAACGCTTACTCTTGGTTATACTGACGTTATTATTACTGGAGATTTCAACGAAAACATATTAGCTGACAGAAATTTGATTATGGATATGAATGCCATTGGCTTGACGCTAGTTAATAGTTCTTTAGCAACTCACTTTACACGGACTTCAAGTACTCTACTCGACCTTTATTTCATTAATAACCTTTCAAAACTGTTGCTCTTTGATCAGCTCTCCGCGTCCATGTTCTCAAAACATGACATGATTTTTTTGTCTTATGACTATAATATAAAATCTCAAGAACAGACACGGGAAATAACGTTTAGAGACTTTAGGAATATAGATTCCCAATCATTGGAAACTGAATTGTCGACCATTTCTTGGAACCAAATCTTCCTTATGCCGACCGTAGATGAGCAATTAACTTTCTTGCAGAATAATATTCTTTATTTATATGATAAATACGTTCCAATAAAGACAAGTAAATTACGTAATGGTAAACCATGGTTTTCAAATGAGATTAAACACTGATCACGGAAAGAAACATAGCATATGAGAGATGGAAGCGATTTAAAACTACTGAGCTCCATAATGCTTTTAAAGACGCCAGAAGAAAAGTTAATTCGAAAATTAGATCTTCAAAGTCATTATTTTATAAGGAAAAGTTCGAATCGGCTATTTGCTCGAGGAAGAAGTGGAGGGAAATTCGGAATATGGGAATTGTTAATTGTAGTGCCGAAAATGATAATACGATTGATATTAATAAACTGAATTATGAATTTACCAATATTCCAATGCCAGAAGTGGATCCTAATTTTTATGATAATTCTACTAATACCATGGATGTCAGTAATCATAATTCCAATGATACACTATGCTTTAATTTCATTCACTTCACTCAAGAAGACGTTCTAGGTTCAATTTTAAGTATTAAATCCCAGTCTGTGGGATACGATGGAATCCACCCGAAGTTCGTAAAGTTAATAATTACTTATACTCTTCTACATATAACACATTTTTTCAACAATATTGTTACTACGTCTACTTTTCCATCAGCGTGGAAACACGCAAAGATTGTTCCTATACCGAAAGCTGATAACACATATCGACCGATAGCTATATTACCCTTTTTATCTAAAGCTTTCGAACGTTTAATCCACACTCAAATGAGCCAATTTTTACATGAAAATTCCCTGCTTACCGACAAGCAATCTGGTTTTAGACCTAAACACAGTTGCATTACTGCCTTAATTGAAGTCTCTGAAGAGCTTAGAGCAAACGTGGACAACAGTATGATATCATTTTTAATTTTGCTTGATCATTCTAAAGCATTTGATACAGTAGACCATTTGATTCTCTGTCAAAAACTTAGGCATATGTTCCATTTTTCGGCTACCGCCATAAAGATGATTTCGTCATATCTGTGTGATAGAAGCCAATCTGTGTATCATGGAACTGATCAGTCCTATAGTTGCTCAACTCAGAGAGGTGTACCACAGGGTTCCATACTTGGTCCGCTATTATATGTATTATATTCTAATGATTTACCTTCTCGACTCAGTTCTTGTGGAATGCATATGTACGCAGATGATGTACAACTTTTTATAAGTTGTGAACCATCTGATATTAATAATTGCATTGGCCGGATCAACAATGACCTAGATAGTGTTAGAAAATGGGCTTCAGCCAATGGACTTTCCTTGAATGCCAGGAAATCGAAAGCTATGATAATTGGAAAAACCGAATCAGTGCAAAATATTTTGCCACCAATATTGATCGGAGACTCCATAATCACAATAGACGAAACTGCCAAAAATTTAGGAGTAATATTTAATAGGAAATTAGACTGGACTAATCACATTAATGTTATATGTGGTAAGACATATGCGATGTTGAGAGACCTTTGGATATCGCAACATTACACACCTTTTGACATTCGAATGTTACTTGCTAGAACATATTTATTGCCTACGCTCTTGTACGGTTGTGAACTATTTGCTAACTGTGATACTTTAAGTATGAAAAGGCTTAATGTAACATACAATAATATTGCCAGATATGTGTTTGGCCGCAGTAGGCGAAGCAGAATCTCACAGTACTCTAGACAAATATGTAATATATCATTTGATGGCCTATTAAAGCTTCGAACATTATTATTTTTTCATAAATTAATTTACAATAAACAGCCTGAATACCTATACAATAGAATAATATTTTCAAGGTCTGACCGAGGTAAGAGGGTTAATACCTTTCGCATCAGAAAAGATATATCGAAAAGACATTTTTTCTTCAACGCTATTAATCTTTGGCGCCAGCTTCCCCCTAATATTCAAATCATTAGCAATGCAAAGCATTTCAAAATTGCGATATTTAATCATTTAGGGTAACAATAAAACTAAATATATATAACTCTTACATATTTAATGTGTTAACTTATATTTATTTGATGTTAGTAATATTATTTGCTTTCTTTTTATTTAATTTAAACATCATAATTTTGTAATTTTTAAAATATCGTTTAATATTTTTATTTTCTCAATTTTGTCTAATTTAATTTTCTTTTTAATAACAAAAATCATATTGTGCCACTATCTCCCCAGTACTTTTATATAAGACTAGTTCTTGTTGTACTGTATTGATTAAATAAATAAAATAAATAAATAAATAAATAAATAATTTCTTGATTCTTCTTAAATTTATTGTAACCCATATTCTTGATAAGCTTAAGTTTTCCGTGCTCACTTTATTTATAATAATTATTTAGTTTTTTGACCGTTTTTATTTTAAATATTAACTAAAATTATTCAAGCTCAAGGTCTTTTTATAATTCAAATAATATCTTTAATATTTATTATTATTAATTCTTCTAATATTTCGCTACTCCATTGTGTAGCATCTTCTGTCGCCAAATGGCTTATAAATATTTAATTGTATTTATTTAATTTTATTATATTAATTCTATTTATTTAATTTAATTATTTGAACATAATTATTTTATTGAATTTGTTTAGCATCATGTGAGCCTCCTTAATGTTTCTTATTTTGTCTTATTTACCAAAATTCTTGTGATAAATTTGTGTAAATTTAAAAAATTATTTGTGGTCGATTGTGTAAAACGAAATTTGTGGTTTCTCTGAATAAATAAATAACAAAAGTGTTTGTACTTTGCACCTACAAATTAATATTTATAAAACTCTTTGATCACGATGCAACGCTCCCCTCAAGAAAAAGTACGCGCTTACAGACTTCAGCAAGTCAAGATAACAATGGTTCTGCGTCGGTTGGAACAAAAATTACTTCACAACAAGTTGCTCAATGTGTACCAACAACAACAAAAGCTGTCGCCGGTGCTACTACAGAAACAACTACTGCTTTACCACCGCAAAATATATTTAATGCAGTCAGTGAAGTGCAACAAAATCTGCCGCCTTTGGTGCCTGGCCCTAGTGTCAATTTTCAATCGTCGCAAACTACATTTCAAACCAACGTAAGTACCGATATTGAATGTCTTCAACGCCAAATAGAAAATTTGCAAGCACAATTGGTAAACGCACAAAGAGCATTGAAAGCTGCTGAAAATACAAACATGGTGAATTTGGAGCAAAATATGCCAGCCACCTCAGTAAGTACAACACCAGTTGCAAGTGGTAACAATTACAACATAGGTGATACAATTGAACCTCGTAACCCAATGCCATATTCTAGTGTACCAAGTTACTAAGGCCAACAGCAGATGGTGATGACTCAGCCTATTAATATTCAAGCTAGCGCTCTGCCCATGCAAACGCAACGTAAAATTTATGATTTGCCTGAATTTTATGGTACACCTGAAGACTGGCCTATGTTTTTCTCTGCCTTTGAACATTCTACTGCCTCGTATTGTTACAATAATTTTGAGAACTGTTTAAGATTACAGAAAGCTTTAAAGGGTGAAGCTAGAGAATGTGTAAAGTCGTTGCTCATTCATCCGAACAATGTGCCAACAGCTATTGAACAGCTTAAACTTCAGTATGGTCGCCCAGATGTACTAATTCGATGTCAGTTGCAACAAATTAAGGAAATTCAGCCTATAGGAGAAAATGCAGTTGAAAAACTTATACCGTACTCAATTAAGGTAAGAAATTTAGCAGCGTTTTTAGAAACAGCAAATGGCCGGCAACATTTATCCAATCCTACTCTTATGGAAGAATTAGTTCAAAAGCTCCCAATGAGTAAACGTTTAGATTGGGCTCAATTTGCTTCGACTTTACAACAGTGGCCCACTGTGTTGGATTTTAGTACTTGGCTGCAGCGAATTGCAAATTTGGTAAGAAGTATACAATCAACAAATTTAATCGTCAGTCGCCCTAATTGTGATTCAAAAAGAAAAATTGTTTTGCATACAGCAGATAGTAAAGGTGATAAAATTAAATGTAATTTTTGTCTTGAGCCACATAAAGTTTTTAATTGTGACAAATTTTTAAAATTGAGTGTGTCTAACAGATGGAGTGAGGTAAAGCGTTTGAGGTTATGTTTTTCATGTCTGGGTATTGGTCATACCAGCAAAGATTGTAGGCGTCGTAAGCTCTGTCAGATAGAAAACTGCCAAAGAAAACATAACAAATTGTTGCATGAAGTTCAGCCTAGTGTGTCGAGTAATATTTGTGAAACTGAAAATTGTTCTACTGTTAAACAAATATTAAATTGTGTTTCAAGTTGCAATAAAAATAATGGCATGTTATTTCGTGTGTTACCAGTTGTACTCTATGGGCCAAATTGTGCTATAGAAACCAACGCTCTCTTAGATGAAGGGTCATCGGTTACTATGATAGATAGTTGTTTAGTAAGACAACTTGGACTGCATGGGAGACAAAGTCGGTTGAATTTAAGTTGGTATGGCGGTAAATCAGCACAGGAAACCGCAGAAGTGGTGGATCTTCATGTAAGCGGTGTAAACAAAAACAGAAGGTATGCCCTAAAAAATGTGTATGGTGTTTCGAATTTAAAACTGCCAAGCCAAAGTTTTAATGCGGATTTAGTTAAAAAGCATGGGATACCTGTAACCCCCTATGAATATGTTGCCCCAAAGATACTAATTGGTTTGGATCACTGCCATTTAGGGTTACCTGATGAAATAGTGCCTTTGGAAGATGCTGGCCATATGCTGCCAATACGCCATTAGGATGGGTTGTTTTCGGAAACGTTAAAGGAGGTAACTCTGGAGCTCATGCATGCTTACTGACAACACAGCCAGATAATTTAGATAACTTGGTAGTAAGTTATTTTGAGACTCTAAATTTTGGTGTGAAGCCTCTACCGATTATAGAGTCTAATGATGATTTGAGAGCTAGAGAGATTTTAAAAAATTCAACAATGAGGGTTGCCGGAAGATTTCAATCCAGACTACTGTGGTGTAGCGATAATGTGGTCCTGCCGGATAGTTATTCCATGGCCCTTAATCGAGAGAAAATTGCCAGTGGATGAGGTTAAAACTTCAGACAGAAGAACTTGGTACTTGCCTCATTTCGGTGTTGTTAACCCTAACAAACCAAATAAAATACGTTTAGTGTTTGATGCAGCCGCTAAAGTGGAAGGTGTTTCATTAAATTCGAAACTGTTAAAAGGCCCTCAACAACATAAGCCATTGCCATCAGTATTATTTAATTTTAGAGTTGGTTCCGTTGCTGTATGTGGCGACATAAAAGAAATGTTTCACCAAATTATTGTTGCTAAAGAAGACAGGTGTTCACAAAGGTTCTTATGGCGTGAAGATGGTGCCAGCCCACCAGAAGTGTATGAAATGATAGTGATGACATTTGGAGCTGCTTGTTCGCCGTGTATTGCCGATTATGTAAAGAAGGCGAACGCGTTAGAATGTCTGGCCCGTTATCCAAGAGCAGTGAAATCTATTTTGGACCACCATTATGTGGATAATTTTGTTGATAGCTTTGAAAATTCATCCAAAGCCATCGAAATAGCAAAACAAGTTCGTGAAATACACAAAAAAGCAGGTTTCGAAATGCGAAATTTTACATCAAATTCAGCTGAGGTCCTTGATGCATTGGATAGCAAGTTTAATAATACGGTGAATTTCTCAGGGTGGTCAAATGAGTTGGAGTCTTCGACAAAAAAGGTGCTCGGTATGTTTTGGGACCCAAAAGATGACGCATTTAAGTTTGTTTTAAAATTTCATCGAGTGAATAATGAAGTTATTACTGGCCAAAGGTGTCCCACAAAGCGTGAGTTGTTATGTGTTGTAATGTCTGTTTTTGATCCAATTGGTTTTTTGTGCCATTTTATGATAACTGCCAAATTGTTATTGAGAGAGGTATGGAGACACGGTATTCTTTGGGATGAAAAACTGCCTGAACCACTTGAAAGTATGTGGAGTAATTGGTGCCATGAACTGAATAATGTTATCAATGTAAAAATACCACGATATTATTTCGGGACCGGCTTGCCGTGTAATTTGGAGCTACATATTTTTGTCGATGCTAGTGAAGTAGCATTTGGTGCTGTTGCTTATTGGCGATATATTACAACCGATGGAAGTATTGAAGTGTCATTTATTTCTTCTAAAACAAAATGTGCCCCATTGAAATCAATGACAATTCCTCGTTTAGAATTACAAGCTGCCGTTCTTGGAACTCGATTAATGTGCACCATACTAAAAGAGCATGAGATTTGTGTGTCTCGTCGAATATGTTGGAGTGATTCTACGACCGTCATTAATTGGATTAATTCTGAGAGCAGAAGATATAAGCCTTTTGTTGCCCACAGAATAACAGAAATATTAGATTCTTCACGGCCTAATGATTGGAGGTGGTTGCCTACTGACCTCAATGTTGCTGATGAAACAACAAGAATTAAAAGCAAGTCTTACCTTTCAAAACAAAATCGCTGGTTTCAAGGACCACAATTTCTATATACATATGAAGCTGATTGGCCAAAACCTAACGCTACTACAACTATCTTTACATGCGAAGAAGAATTGCGACCAAAATTTACTTTACTGGTTAGTACAACTTTAATTATTGATTTTAATCGTTTTTCTTCATTTCTCAGGCTAAATAGAACGATGGCTTGGGTACTGAGATTTACAAACTGCTGCCGAAAAAGAGTGAATGTCAGTAGTACAGCTTGTTTGTCTGCAGAGGAGTTAAAAGTTGCAGAAACTGTTTTGTATCGCCTTTCACAAGAGCAAAGCTTCGTCAATGAAATAAAAATTTTAAAATCTGGAAATACCCTGAAAAGAGATAACGATTTGTACTCACTTACGCCATATTTTGATGAAAACAATGTGCTTAGGGTAAGTGGTCGTATTGATGCTGCCAGTTGGTTACCCCTAGATGCCAAGCGGCCTGTTATTTTGTCGCCCTCTCATCGTTTAACACAACTGTTTGTTGCCCATGTACACAACAAAATGAAACATCAAAACTTTGAAGCTACTATTGGTGAAATACGAAGAAAAATTTGGGTACCTCGTTTACGCAGCCTGCTACGAAAAACTATTCAAAAGTGCTGCACATGTAAATTACGTCGTGCTGCTCCAGCACCTCCACTTATGGGATCGCTACCAAGTGACAGGTTAACCCCATATGTTCGTCTGTTTACATTTACTGGTGTGGACTTCTTTGGCCCAATTAACATAACAATTGGTCGACGTCACGAGAAACGATGGGTAGCTCTCTTTACGTGCTTGACAATTAGAGCAGTTCACTTAGAAGTGGCTTTTGATCTTTCTACTGACGCATGTATCTTAGCCATACGAAATTTTATTAACCGTCGTGGCACACCATTGAAGATGAGCAGCGACAATGGAAAGAATTTTGTAGGAGTTAACCAGGAAGCTAAAAGATTCGAAGAAGTTTTTGACGTGGTTAGAATTCAAGATGAAATGTCAACTAAAGGTATTACATGGGAGTTTAATTGTCCTCACAATCCTGCAGAAGATGGAGTATGGGAGCGTATGGTTCAGTGCGTCAAACGAATACTAAGAGTGACATTGAAGGAAGTCGCGCCTAAGGAACACACGCTACAAAGTTTTTTAATTGAAGCCGAAAATATTTTAAATTCCCGTCCGTTAACTCATTTGCCGGTTAGCCATGAAGACGAAGAGCCATTAACGCCTAATCATTTTTTGTTGGGTTCAGCAAACACTGCTCAAACCCCAGAAGCGACAGACATTTTTAAGCCTCTAGTCATGAAGAAACAGTGGCGCATTGCCCGTCAATTACGCGATCATTTTTGGAAAAGGTGGATTATTGAATATTTGCCCACACTTACCAGACGCTCTAAATGGTGTGAATATACAAAACCTATAACAGTCGGTGATCTTGTTTTAATATGTGATCCAGCAGTTTCAAGAAGAGATTGGAGAAGGGGAAGAGTTATTCAACTGTATCCCGGAACTGATAAAGTTATAAGAAGAGCTGATGTCCAAACAAATAGTGTAGTTCTCAAGCGTCCTATTTCCAAGCTTGCTGTTTTAGATTTTGAGTAGTGAACCGTCGCCGATCCACGGGGGTGGGAATGTCGCCAAATGGCTTATAAATATTTAATTGTATTTATTTAATTTTATTATTTTAATTCTATTTATTTAATTTAATTATTTGAACATAATTATTTTATTGAATTTGTTTAGCATCATGTGAGCCTCCTTAATGTTTCTTATTTTGTCTTATTTACCAAAATTCTTGTGATACTTATGTACAAGTTGTTGTTGTTTTTAATGTTAAACTTACTGCAGTGCATTGTTTCGTCAAGTTGGTACCGTTGTTTTTAATGTGTTATACACAAACATATACAAAGGTTGTCCAACAAAATATTAAATAAGTAAAGTTAGTTTGTGAAGGAAAAGCACTGCGGTAAGTTGTTTTTTATATAGTTACTGTAAATTCTAATTAATTTGGATATTTTTTGTAGAAATAAACGCACCATTTTATTTTAAATATTTTGTGCCTAATTTTTGGTGTCGTTAAATTCGCCCCTTTACAAAGCTGAAGTCGCAGCCAGCGACATCTTCAGGAAATATTTGTTTTGATTTTTGTAAAATTTTTTGTGCGAAAAATAATAAATTTGAAATAACAAACTTTTGAAAACATTTAACTATAAATTTCAACATTTTGTCATATGAAAAAACTGTGTTAAAATATACTAACTTAAAAATGAACAAACAGTTCAATAATATGTATAACATAAGAAACTATGTGTGCATATACATATGTAATGTGTTATTTTTTATGTATTAAAGTTATTATGTATTAGAGTTAATTCTAAGTGTTGATGGTACATTAATAATTTGTAGCATTTCTAACATAAATCTACGCTTATAATTAACTTCTGTGTTGAATATTTGCTTTATATTTTATTTATATATATTTAATTAAAAAATATTACGAATTTTGTACGAAAAAAATTTTTTTCTCCATTAATTTCTGAATAATTCCAAGACGATAAGAGATAGAGAAAAATTTTATTTGACTTAAACAAATACAATTTTCTTACACATCTTCTGGTGTTTTATTTTTGAAAACCGGATAATTGTTTCTCGAGTTAGAATGAAATATGTCTCCATACCTGACTTATTTAGGGGAAAAAATTTGCCACGCCTATAAAAACAATGTTTTTTGATGTTTTACTTTTGAGAGAGAGAAAGATTTTTCTTGAATTGGTTTAATTTTAATTCTTGTTCAGAAGAAACTGAATTGGGATGCCACTATTTTTCAATATTTACATGAAAATTGAATTTGGTTGCCACATCACACAGTGTCAGTACATTTATTATACAAAAATTGTTTTTGCCGAAAATTAACAATTAAAATGGAATTTAATGAAAATATTGCTCAAAAATTAATAGAAGAATTAAAAAACCAGGAAGAAAATGTTTGTATGACATGAGCAATAGTGCATACAAAAATAATTATTTAAAACAGGGTTTATGGAATGAAATAGAAGCGACTCTTTTTATTTTCGATTTTTTTTTATAAATTTCTTTTGCAAACAAATTGACTTTATGCACTTCAATTAAAAATAATAATTTTAGTTTTCTTCTATCCGACATTTTCTTCACATATATTTTAATGAAATAATTTACGTTTGTATTTATTTACATAGTTTGCTAGCGGTGCTTCCACTTTGTACAAATGTTTGCATTTTATATTATATGGCAGCTTTGTTTTTTCGGACAAATTTTCTTAAATGGGTGAATCGTTCTGCAGAAAACTCTCAGTAAAAAATGTTATTCTCCGGAAAAAATTTTGTTCAGAACAAATGGGTGAATTCACCTTAAGTGTATGTGGCTTATTTGATTTTTTTAGTTTTTGGTAATATATAAGGTTTTTTTTTGTTTTAGAAGTAACTATTTGTATGAATATCACCTTTTTGGTCAATTGGGTAAAAATAAGGAGATGTGCCATAGAATTTAAATTTATGGTAATTTTTGACGTTAGGTGATAAAACGGCGATAAGCATCTTTAATCTTGGAAGATATTGTCTCCCGTTGAGAACTTAAAGTTGGGTTGCCACATAAGTAACAAAATAAATTTTGAGACTTGTTACAAATTACATTTTGTAATATGATAGCGTTTGTGGATTCTTTAATTGCTTTATTTCTTTACACAATAACAAAGTACACTATAAGATCTATTTACTGTTGCCGATTTTAACCGCACGATATTCAAATTAAAATTGACTCACTTATTATCCATCAGCTTCTATACATACAATAAATACTAGAACCTACCCTAATACTACATTTACACCTACACACAATCTAGTACTCACGGAATTTTGAACGAAATCTTGTTCATTTCTACAAGATTTCCCATACAAAGCGAAATCTACTTCTCCACTAGATTTGGCAAAATCTACTTAAAATCTAGTACTACTTTGTGATGCAACTGTGGATTTTATTAAATTGTAACAAAATATACTACGCTGCAAACAGAAAAATTCAATCATAATATATAAGGTGGTTGCAATCGCACAAGTACTTTATTGTTTACATTTTTATACCCGCCACCAAAAAAATGGTGGGGGTATATTCATTTTGTCATTCCGTTTGTAACACATCGAAATACCCATTTTAGACCCCATAAAGTATATATATTCTGAATCGGGGTTTGCTTTTATGACGATCTAGCTATGTCCGTCCGTCTGTCCGTCTGTTGAAAGCACGATAGAGGTCGCACCGAAAAAGCTAGGGGCTCAAATTTTGCCAAAATCTTTCTTAAAGACAAGGTTTGTTTGGTATTCAAAATGGGCATATTAGGGAGAGAGTTATAGCTTGTAAAGCAAGAGTAGGTCGAAAAACCGTGTCCTTCGCACATCGAATAAAATGGAATTGTGTCCAGACGCATAAACGTAGAGTCATGAAACTTTGAATATATATTTATCGAGTCAAAAGAATATTTTTCCCTGAAAATCGCTTAAATCTATGGATTAGGAAAAGAGTTATAGATTAAAATGTACGAAAATTTATACCGCACAGTGTATATTTGAAATTTAAAACGTAATAAAACTGACAAAACTATATGTACGATTCAGAAATTTTGCAAACATGGCTTTTTGGTCAAAGTCTTCGTTATAACGGAAAATAGATGTGCCACGCCCACTTTTTTCTTTAAATTTTTATAAAAATATATTAGTCATATTCATTGGCATTTATTCATCTTACACTGCGCCATTTATTGTACTGTAGCTAAATACAAAATAAAACAGTAGATGACTCTACTAACAACTACTAGATGGCATGCTGACAACCTTTTTCATCCCACAAGGGATTTTTAATGAGGGTTCGAGAAAACGAAAATTACCGAGGTTGTTGACAAAAAATTATTTAGAGTAACAATTTGTGCCCAACTATAAACATACATATTTGTTCCCACAGTTTTATGAGGCTATAGGTTTAGAACTATAAAAAAATGTGCATCAGTAGATTTAAAATATGTATTTGAATATTTAAAATACATTTTTTAGTCAAATTATATTTTTATCTATCTATTCTTTTGTAAAGGGTGGTTAAATTTTAAGGACCGATGGTGACTTTGAATAAAGCACAAATTATTTAGGAAATTATTATCATATCTTTTTATAATGATAATATTTGTACGAAATAAAATATCGGCCAAATGTTCGCCGCATAGTGGATTATTTTACGAGAAGGCGGCCAAAAACTAATTTTTTTTTGTGGTCATCGATTGAAAAACGTTAAAGTTCATTCAAATGTAGACACTAGTGTACCTCGTGAGACAAAAATCAAAACTTTATTTCACATCAAGGCATATTTATTCATCAGGTACTCTTGATTCGCCAGCTGATAATTTTTTTCAACACTTATTTTAAATTTCAGCTGTCAAAATGCATAAATAAAAAACTGTTTTCTCTCTTTTCTAATTTATTTCAAATGTCAAACTTCATATATAAAAAATATAAACAAAAAATTCTCTCCGAACTGCAATTACCTGATGAATAAATATGCCTTGTTTCACATAAATTGCAGAGAACAGGGTGATTCAAAAAGACATTCTTAGCATTTTGCTAAAACGGGAAATTTATTAGTAAGGTTTTAAATTTTAAACTTCTATAACCTTTTGCTTTTAAAATATTTTCAAACGAAATAAATTTTGTATAATTTTAAAATATGTTTATAATGTTTAGAAATAATTTTTTTTTTAGGTCCAAATTTTCCTAAATTCCAATTTTTAATAGAGCATAACTTCAGGAGAACA
This sequence comes from Phyto melanocephala, assembly GCA_941918925.1. Taxonomy (NCBI): domain Eukaryota; kingdom Metazoa; phylum Arthropoda; class Insecta; order Diptera; family Rhinophoridae; genus Phyto; species Phyto melanocephala. The sequence continues at coordinate 45,781,526 of OW799237.1, forward strand.
TAAGATAACAAAAACAAATTAGCACTATTTCGTAGATAAAACTTTCCTCTATACCCCTTTACCCCATTGTATACCCGGAACGATCCGACTGTGAGCACTAGACCAATTTTTGTGACACAAGGTCAAATATTTTTTACAAAATTTTAGTAAAAGAGCTAAACAAATTTTTTTGTAATGTGTTTTTAAGTGTTTTAGTTTTTATACTCCCACCAAAAAAATGGTATGTATATATATATTCTGAATCGGGGTTTTATTTGACGACGATCTAGCTATGTCCGTCCGTCTGTCCGTCTGTTTAAAGCTCGATAGAGGTCCAACCGGAAAAGCTAGAGGGCTTAAATTTTGCCAGAATATGTTTTATACACAAGTTTGTTTGGTATTGGAAATGGGCTAAATCGGAATATTAAAAAGAAAGTTATAGCTCGTAATGCAAGATTAGGTCGAAAAAACAGTGTCCTTCCAACATCGAATAAAATGCAATTGTATCTAAACGCATTAACATAATAACTTTCATTGAAAGACTAAATTTACGAAAACATTTTACTAGCATACCGAAGTTATGGGTGGTTTAATTTTAAGGGACTATATTGATTTTGAATAAAACACCAATTATTTAGGAAATTATTATCATTTATTTTTATAATGATAATATTTGTATGCTTCAATTATGTATGGAACAAAATATCGGCCAAATGGCCCCCCCAACCTTGGCGGCACACCTCGATCCGATAGTCCAAATTTTCAATGACACTGTTGATGATCAATTGTTGGGCACGATGATGAGTCGAGGTTGCTTGCTCTTTTGCCACGTTATCGTGAAAAACAGCAATGTTTCCCATTCAACGAACTAAGATGGCATTCACAGACGTTTTCACATTTCATACAGACCTGCTTTGCAGACATTTAAATATTTTTTACAATTCTCACGATTGTGGACGAATTCGAACGATTATGTTGACCAAAAGAATCACGAAGTGCACAAAATGCATTTTGATTTGAACGCCCATTTTTATAAAAATCTTTAATATTTAAAAGCTTTGCTCGATTGCGTATCTTTCCACGGTTCAAATTGAGTTAGTCTGAGATTGAGAAATGTCAAATGAAATGCAAGAAAAAAGTTGAAGTTTAGGTGTGGTTCACCTTCAACATGGGCCCTTAAAATTTAACCACCCTCTAAAAAGAAAGTGATACATATTTTATTATAAAGAGATTATTCCATAGCGATTAACAAAATAATAAATATTGTGCTTTAAATGTACACAAAATTTGTGGTGGGTATAAAAGATTCGGCACAGCCAAATATAGTGCTCTTACTTGTTTACAATCAGATAATCAAATTTATTAATAAGTCGAGCCTTTTATTTAATATGCGATCGAGTTTTCATTCTAACTTGCTAAGCTAAACTTCTTGTTTTATATGGAGTTTGAATTTTGGAGAAGTAGAACATAGAGAGCCTCTCAGACCACCTTGTAAATAAATATATTGTTTTGAAAACGAAATCTTGCAAAATGTCAAAAAATAGTGGAATAAACGGTTTAGATTTTAATAAAGATTTTAAATCAAATCTACTAAATTTCGCTTAGGTGTAAATGTAGTATAAGGTTCTTAATTTGAAATCACAAATTGAAAAATGTTATAATTTTTAATTCCAAGAACCATGCCAAATACCGTTGTACTTTAGTTCCATTACCTGCTCACCTAACGAAATGCTATATCATATGTAAAGCTGGTTGCATTAGTACCTTCGGTAAATTGACAATAAAATCTAAATTTTTTAAACGATTTTTATGTTTATGGTTTTTTTTATTTTTAAGATAAGTAGCTCTCAGAAAAAAGTGCAAAATGTTGAATATTTGCTTTATATTTAATTTATATATATTTAATTAAAAAATATTACGAATTTTGTACGAAAAAAATTTTTTTCTCCATTAATTTCTGAAAAATTCCAAGACGATAAGAGATAGAGAAAAATTTTATTTGACTAAAACAAATACAATTTTCTTACACATCTTCTGGTGTTTTATTTTTGAAAACCGGATGATTGTTTCTGATGCAAAATACCGTTGTACTTTAGTTCCATTACCTGCTCACCTAACGAAATGCTATATCATATGTAAAGCTGGTTGCATTAGTACCTTCGGTAAATTGACAATAAAATCTAAATTTTTTAAACGATTTTTATGTTTATGGTTTTTTTTATTTTTAAGATAAGTAGCTCTCAGAAAAAAGTGCAAAATGTTGAATATTTGCTTTATATTTAATTTTGTTTGTTGTTGTGTGTTTGTGGGTCTGGTTCTTTTGTTTTTGTATAAATAAAACTCTTTTTATTTATTTTAATTTTAGTTTTAATTAAATCTTATTTAGTTTTATTTTATTCACTTTTTGGTTGTTTTACAATTAGGTTTTATTAATAATTTATACGTTTATAATTTTGTCACTAATTTTGTTACTTGTGTTCACTTTGTTCTCTATATTTGATGTTTTTGTTATTCACTTGTGCACTGTTTTATGTTGATTGTTAGAGTTTTAAAATATTACTGCCGCTGCGTAGCGGTTAACAAAAATTGATAGGCAAAAATTAAGGAATTTAACAGTGGCAAACAAAAGTGAACAAGGATTGTGAACATTCCGGCCCCCATGAGTCGGTGTAAATTAGTGCAGCTTAGTCATTGGTCCAACGAAGTATATACCAAGGCAGTAAATTGTTGTATTTGATGACTACCAGGTCGTTGGTTTTTTGGCTGTTGTTGTGAGTCTTCCATTTATATCTGCGGTGTGCGTCGGTTAGGTACTCGTATTTCCATCTTTGGCAAAATAAGTGGTGAATGACCTTTAAACGTTTCCAGCGGTTGATGAGAGTCCGATTTTCACTGCTTGCATCAGGTTCGGCTGGGGTCAATAATGAAGAACCAATAAGGAAATGTCCAGGGGTCAATGGGTTAAGATCGTTTGGGTCATCGCTAGCAGGACTTAAGGGTCTAGAGTTAAGGCATGATTCTATACGAGTTAAAATTGTAGACAGCTCTTCAAAAGTGAATTTCAAATTCGGCATTATTTTCTTCAAGTGAGTTTTGAAAGACTTCACACCGGCTTCCCAAAGTCCGCCCATGTGTGGGGCTCCAGGAGGGATGAATTTCCACTCAATATTTTGATGACTATACTGTTGAATTAATCTGTTTTGAAGAGTTTTAATAAATTCTAGACGATCTTTTTTGATTAGTTCTGCTGCTCCGACGAAGTTTTTCCCATTGTCTGAGTAAATGAGAGCTGGACACCCACGCCTTCCAATGAAGCGTGAGAAGGCTGCTAAGAATGATTGGGTCGATAGGTCGCTTGCTGCTTCCAAATGTATGGCTTTGGTAGCGAAGCATACAAAAATGCAGACGTATCCTTTTGTGATGAGACAGGCTCTTCCGGTGAAGTTTCTTATGTCAAAGGGTCCTGCGTAATCTATGCCAGTAGTAGCAAATGGTCTAGATAAATTTGTACGTTCGGGTGGTAATGACGCCATAATTTGGGTTTGGGCATGTTTTTTGTATAGGACACAAGATTTGCAGTGATGAATTACGCTTTTTAGCAAATGTTTTAGTTTAAATATCCAATATTCTGTGCGGATGATTCGAGTCATAAGTTGATTACCGCCGTGTATGGTAATTTTATGTGTAAATTCAACTATTTGACGTGACAGTTTGGAACTATGAGGCAGCAATATTGGGTGACGTTCGTTGTACGTCAATGCTGGTGATTGAACTAGTCGACCATTAGCTCGAATAATACCATTTTTATCTATAAAGGGGTTTAACGACAAGATACTGTTTTTAGAGTTTATGTTTTGTTTTGCTTTTAATAGCCTATGCTCTTCGGGAAAGTAAGTTCGTTGAGTTAAGACAATAAGACGATTTTTAACTGATTCCATTTCGTCTTTTGTTATTTCTGGCGACGATATTCGAAGATGAGTTCTATTACGGCCTGTATTTCTCCAAAATAGCAACGCATACGCGAGTACCCTGTAAGCGCGTGATAGGTTTGAGAATCGATTTAAGGGATCTTCATATGTCGTGGTTGTAAACGTTTTTACTGATTTTGCTTCTATTTTTGTTTCTTCGGGTTTAATCGGAGACGGCCATAGATTTTTTGGTAATTTAAGCCAGGATGGTCCAAACCACCATAAATTGTGAGTTTCCAACTCTTGTGGAGTGCAACCTCGGCTGGCGATATCTGCTGGGTTTTCTTTGGAGTCAATATGTTGCCAATTTTGGTTTCCAATTTTATCTACTATTTCAGAGACACGGTTTCCGACAAAGGTATTCCAAGTGCAAGGTGGTTTCTTTAGCCAGGCCAACACAATTGTTGAATCAGTCCAATAGTATGTGTTGATTTTTCTATATGGAAGATTTGGTAAGGTTGCTGATGCAAGGTTTGCCAGCAAGACGGATCCACAAAGCTCTAAACGGGGTAATGAAATCTGTTTTATGGGAGCTACGCGTGTTTTTGAAGCCAGTAGAAATGTGTATATGGTTGAGTCTTCAGATTGTATTCGGACGTAAAGAGTCGCAGAATATGCTTTTTCTGACGCGTCACTAAACCCGTGAATTTCTACTTGACAATCTGGGGTATATTGAATCCAACGAGGAATTTTTAAGGTATTGATGGTAGAACAATTTTTTACAAATTTTTTCCATTTGAGACAAACTATGGGCTTTAATATATCATCCCAGTTCATTTTTTCTAACCAAATCTCTTGCATGATTAATTTCGCGTCTACAATTACTGGTGCTATCCATCCACAAGGGTCAAAGAATTTTGCAATTGTAGATAAAACTTCTCTTTTGGTGTAGATTTCTTTGAATTCGATTTCTGGTGCAGTGAATGTAAAGGAGTCTGACGAAATTTTCCATTTTATCCCAAGAGTCTTTGTTCCGGCGTTTTCTGACAAATTTAGCCAATCGAGCGGTAAGAGGTTTTCAATTGGTAAATCCTGAATTACTTGTGGATCATTTGACGTCCATTTTATCAGCTCAAATCCTGCAGATTTTAAGACGGTTATTAGTTCATTTTTAGATTTTATGGCATCGTTCAAAGTGTGTCCTCCAGCTAAAACATCATCCACATACATATTTTGTTGTAAAATGGTTGATGCGAGAGGGTGTGTTGTTTTGACATCTTCGGCTAATTGAAGCAGTGTCCTTATGGCCAGAAATGGTGCGCAATTAACTCCAAACGTTACAGTTAGGAGCTCATAATCCTCAATAGGATCACTTGGAGATTTACGAAACAATATTCGTTGGTAGGGGGTTTGAGTTGGGTCAATAAGTATTTGACGATACATTTTTGTTACATCGGCGTTGTAAACAAAACGATAGAATCTCCACTTTAATATCAGAAGAACAAGATCTTGCTGCAGGATGGGTCCTGGGTATAAAATGTCATTAAGACTATTCTTATTTGACGTCGGGCAAGAGGCATTGAAAACTACTCTAAGTTTCGTTGTCAGCCTTTCTGGTTTTATTATTGCGTGATGCGGCAGATAATAATTGGGTGCCTTATTTATATCCGAGGGGGAGATCTTTTTCATGTGTCCCAACTCTAAATATTCTAAGATAACCTCATCGTACTGATTTTTGAGGTCGGGTTTCTGTGTGAGTATGCGCTCCATTCTCATAAACTGTGCCATGGCAATATTTCTAGAGATACCTATCTCTTTGCCGTTTTTAAAGGGTAGGGTAACTATATACCTTCCTGAGTTGTTTCTACGTGTTGTCGATTTGAAGTTGTTTTCGCAAAATGTGTCCTCATCTGACCTCAAAATTTGTTTTGGGGTTTCCTCCACCTCCCAAAAGCGTGTGAGGATGTGGTCAAGGGACGATGTGTTAAGCAATGAAATCGTTGATTTCGTATTTGATGGAGTAGAAATTGGTCCCCCCACAATCCAGCCAAATACTGTTTTTTGTGCCAAAAGGGAGCCAATAGACCGCATCGGTGTTTCCATGCAATAGATTGAGGGGCCTAAATCGAGGCCTATTAGCAGGTCGATGGGTCTACTTTTATTGAATTGAGGATCTGCAAGTTCTAATTTAGCAGTCTCATTGAAATGTTGCAAATCTAAGGCTTGTGGTGGTAAATTAGATGGTAGGGTCTTTAGTACGGGAGCCCATACTTCTAATTTAAAGTTTTTATCTACCCTTGAGCAAAGGTTAAATAAACAGGCTTTGTTTGAAGTTTCGGAAATGTTCTGATTCAAACCTGTTACATGAACTAAATTTCGTTTAGTGGGTAGATTAACGGTTTTTCAATTTGTCCGATATGAAGGTTGATTGAGATCCAGGGTCGATGATTGCTCTTGCCTGAAATCTTTCGCCTCTTATTTCTATGTGCACAATAGCAGTGAATAACAATGTTTCTCGCTCGGTGGGAGATTGACGAAGTTGTTTATTTTTTTGTAGGGTCAAGGATGTAATATTCGGGATAGAATTATTGGAAGTTGATGTGGGTGTGGACTGTATATTGTTGATTCGTGCTGCGGAGCTTGTACTGGGACGAATTGCAACACTATTTTGATTTGTAAATTGGGCTTCTGAACCCTTATGTAATAAAGTATTGTGTCTTTGATTACATAATCTGCAATTAAATCTGCTTTTACATTCCCTGACACTGTGGTCTATAGAGAGACAATTATAACATGAGTTAGTGACTCTTACAATGTGAATTCTATCACTCACATTTTGTTCTAAAAATTTTGGGCATGATCGCAGATGGTGACACTCTTTACAATGTTGGCATTTTTGATTTGTGTCATTTTTCTGTACCCTAGCTGATGAAAATTTGTTTTTTATCTTTTGACCCATTTTCTATATGGGTCGTATGAGTATGAAAAGTGTTTATACGATTTTGTTTAGCCAATGATTTGGTATTTTCCTTTTTTTGTGAGTAAGGCTTGCTAGTTGAATGTGTAATGGCCGCTATTGACTCTAAAGTCTTAGAATTGTGTGTTAGAAATGTGTTAAATTGTTCCCATGTTGGAACTTTTGTAATTTCCTGAAGAGAATTTTCAAATTCTTTTAAAAGAGTTCGAGGGAGCTTTTTTGAGCAAATATATACTAGAATAGGGTCCCAAGTGTCAGTTCCTACACCTAGGGCATTTAACGCCTGAATACATCCATTAACTGTCCGTTGTAATAGTTGAATAGATTGGCCTGATTCTTCGGTAACGTTCGGAAGATCAAACAAAATCTTTAATTGTTCATTGACTTGAACCCGATTGTTCTCGTATTGATCGACGAGATTTTTCCAGGCTATGTCGAAACCTTCATTGGTTAATGGGGCATTTGAAACAATTTTTCTAGCATCTCCTCCTGTCTTTTGTATCAAATGAAACAATTTCTCAATTTTGCTAAGACGAGTATTTTTTATATATAGCGCTGAAAAAAGGTCACGGAAAGTTGGCCATGTTACAAAATCTCCAAAAAATATATCTGTGTCACATGGTGGTAGTCTAACAAACGAAATATCATTATTTTCTACCGACTCAGAATTAACCGTTGAAATTCGCTCTTGTTTTTTGTGATCACTATTTAGGGTCGATAGTATCTGAATATTCGAATTAATTATTCCTAAACAATGTTTGTATGCTTTAAGAGCTGTGTGGTAGCGTTCACTAAGTTTAATTTTATCTATTGGTTTTTCAGCGGCATCTTGTTTTTTGTCCCTACACTCTTCATAGGATCTTTTGACTTGTGCCCATATTGAATCGAGTTCAACACGCAGTACTTCTAGACCATGTACGTTGTCTTCGGACGCGTTTTCGATGTAAACGCTTTCAAACTCTAGAAGATCATTTGTACAATTTACAAATTTTTCGCATGCCATTTTTGGGTCAAAAAATCAAAATAATAGGGTCAAAATTTTTTAAAAAGTCCCTGCTAGCGATTTTACAACAATAAGTGTTGAAAATTATAATTAATTTATTAATTAATTGTATTTTGAGGGTATTTTATTTTCCCCGGTGAATTAAAAATATGTGTTCGATGGTAACCCTTTTTTATTTTTTGCAATTCTGTCTTGTTGTTTGCGGCAGAATTTTTGGTTGTATTTTTTGTTGTATATTAAATTATAATTTTGTACTTACTGTTGTTGTTGTTGGGTCTTTTTTTCTTTTTTGGGTCTTGCTTGTTGTACCTTGTGGATTTTTATTGTTGTGCCAAAGAATTTACAAGCCGTTACCGTAAATGATTTTGCTTTGGATGTTGATGATGATAATGATGTTAAAGATGATGTTGAAGATTTTGTTGATTTTGTAACACTTTTTAAACTATTGTAGGTAATTGTTTTTGCAAATTTATGTGCATATGTACATATATGTACATATGTTATCACTATTGCAATTTATATTTAATTGCTTTATAAATGTATGTAATTGTTGGTATTGTTTTTTAGCACTATTGTTTTGTAATTTTAAGTTTTTTAATTTTCACTATATCTGGTTCGAAGTGACCAAATGTTTGTTGTTGTGTGTTTGTGGGTCTGGTTCTTTTGTTTTTGTATAAATAAAACTCTTTTTATTTATTTTAATTTTAGTTTTAATTAAATCTTATTTAGTTTTATTTTATTCACTTTTTGGTTGTTTTACAATTAGGTTTTATTAATAATTTATACGTTTATAATTTTGTCACTAATTTTGTTACTTGTGTTCACTTTGTTCTCTATATTTGATGTTTTTGTTATTCACTTGTGCACTGTTTTATGTTGATTGTTAGAGTTTTAAAATATTACTGCCGCTGCGTAGCGGTTAACAAAAATTGATAGGCAAAAATTAAGGAATTTAACAGTGGCAAACAAAAGTGAACAAGGATTGTGAACAAATTTATATATATTTAATTAAAAAATATTACGAATTTTGTACGAAAAAAATTTTTTTCTCCATTAATTTCTGAAAAATTCCAAGACGATAAGAGATAGAGAAAAATTTTATTTGACTAAAACAAATACAATTTTCTTACACATCTTCTGGTGTTTTATTTTTGAAAACCGGATGATTGTTTCTCGAGTTAGAATGAAAAATGTCTCCGTACCTGACTTATTTAGGGGAAAAAATTTGCCACGCCTATAAAAAATTCCGATCTGATGGAAAAAAACCGACAACGGATTTGAGTTCAGTGCGTCAAAATCCATACAATCCACATAGTTTTATTTAACGGGAAGACAAAAAATGATTTTTTGTTGAGCAGTGTAATTTGTGCGTATCTTAAGTGTATGTGGCTTATTTAATTTATACCCTTCACACAGTGAAAAAGGGTATATATAGGTTTGTCATTCCGTGTGAAATTTCTACAATTTTCATTTCCGACCCCATAAAGTATATATTTTCTGAAAGCTTATGAATAGGGGAGTCGATTAAGCCCTGTCAGTCTGTCCGTCTGTCCGTGTGAATGTTGAAATCAACTTTTTGAAGCCCCCCGACATAGGTTGTACCCGGATAAGGTATTAAAATATCAGAAATATTCGGGAGTAGATCGGTATTGAAAATCAGAAACATCGGTACATAAACAACTGAGATATGAGCAAAAACCCACGACCACCTCGATTTTTTTTTTTCACAAAAACAACATTACAACAACATACATACATACAAACGTGTATACTGGTTAGAGAAAACGTGGCATCGAATCCCAGCTGAGCCAAAAAAAAATGTTTTTTAATTTTTTAAAAAATTTTTTTTAATTATACCCTTCACCTGTGGTGCACAAGGGTATATATAGCTTTGTCATTCCGTTTGTAATTTCTACAATTTTCATTTCCGACCCCATAAAGTATATATTTTCTGAAAGCTTATGAATAGAGGAGTCGATTAAGCCCTGACCGTCTGCCCGTCTGTCCGTGTGTTGGTTGAAATCAACTTTTAGAAGCAACTATATGTTCCTCAGATCTGTATATGGTATCAATCTCTTGGAAATATCCAGGAATGAATCGCTATTGAAATTCAGCACAATCGCCCCATAACTTTCTGAGATATGAGCAAAAAACCACGACCACCTCGTTTTTTTTCACAATTAAACAACAACATACATATATACATACATGTAAAAAACATACCAAACAAAAAAAATTACAAAAAAAAAAATATTAAAAATAAGAAAAAAATAATAAAAAAAAACTACAAAAAAATTTTAAAAAAAATTTTAAAAAAAATTTAAAAAAATTTTTTAAAAATTTTTCTAAAAACATTTTTTAAAAAAATTTAAAAAAAAATTAAAAAAAAATATAAAAAAAATAATAAAATATAAATAATATATTAAATAAAATAAAATAAAATTTGTTTGGCTCAGCTGGGATTCGATGCCACATTTATTCTAACGTGTACGTATGCACGTATTTTATATGGGATGAATGGTGATACAAACAATTGTTATTGCATGAATACACGTTGTGAAGGGTATATAAGATTCGGCACGGCCGAATATAGCACTGTTACTTGTTTTTTTTTATTTTTTATTTAATATATTATTTATATTTTTATTATTTTTTTTAAATTTTTTTTTTATTTTTTTTTTTTTTTATATATTATATATATAATAATTTTTTTTTTAATTTTTTAAAATTTTTTTTTTCGTTTTTTTCACATACATACGTGAATTTATAATTTTACAATGGGATGTTTTTATATATGTATGTACCTATTTCATATGGGATGAATGGTGACACAAACTACTGTTATTGCATGACTACACGTTGTGAAGGGTATATAAGATTCGGCACGGCCGAATATAGCGCTCTTACTTGTTTTTTTTAGTTTTTGGTAATATATAAGGTTTTTTTTTGTTTTAGAAGTAACTATTTGTATGAATATGACCTTTTTGGTCAATTGGGTAAAAACAAAGAGATGTGCATAGAATTTAAATTTATGATAATTTTTGAAGTTAGGTGACTATAGCGGATCAAAAAAATATAGTGGTTATTTAGGGGGGAAAAATTAGTTTTAAACTAAGTATATCTTATATATATCGTTAAACGTTATTGTGCTATATATGTTATTAAATTTCACAAAAGTCACTAGATTAAAACGATTCTTTCGCTATTATAAATGTAAATGTTTTAATTTGCCATTATATATTTATATGTATATATTTGCCATTATAAATTTAAACTGACCATTAAGTATTTTTTTTATTACAACATCCTATAAATATTTTGAGAAATTATCTAGGTCGCCAAATATATTTGACCTTTTTCAATGGGTATTTATTTACCTTTTCGAATTAAGTTTTGTTTTGCTTATTCACTTTTGATGTATACTGTGCTGTATGGTCTAGAATTTGTGTCAGGTACACTTTTTTATAATATGTCTAGGTTAAACATAATTTTTAATATGATTGTGAGGTATGTTTTCCAGGTTCGTAGACGGGAGCATATTTCTGAAATAATAAACGTTTTCTTGGCTGTAATTGTTCTTCTTATATTCGTTATCGTAACTTATTTTTTTTTGCAGGATCATTAGAAATGGGTTGCCTACATTACTTAGCTCTAATTTTTTTTACGCACTCCGTCAGGAATCCACAGATATCCCTAGAATTGATTTGTATGAGAGATCTTTTATAATAAGAATTGCTCGGTACTGGAATTATTTGCCTCTATAACTTAGAATGTTTTCTCACTCTTATAATGTTTTCCGCCTTAAACTGCTAGGTTTTATCTCTGAATAAATACGTAATATTTTATAATTGATAACTTATGAAATAATAATTGCTTTTTTCCTTACCGCTGTTGGAATCAATTTATTCATACGTTTGTTTTAACTTCATTAATTATTTATTATTGATTCATTAATTATGAGTAAATTGATAAACCGTAATTGATTTAATATTAATGATTATAATGATAGAATATTTCTTAATTTTTTATTGTAAATATTTATACAATTCGGGTTTTTCTGCTTTGTAATATATAAAAATAAAATTTTATATTGAACTTTTCTATATATTAAATTTTAATGCTGATGATAAAATCGTATCTGGTTTCGAAAATGCATTCCACTCGGCTAATATCGGAAAAATTTTTAAAGAATTTTCCTAAAAATGATTGCAATTAATTTTAAAGTATAAAATTAAATACTAGATAAAATGAACTTAGGCCAAAATAAAAATAATTCACATTAAAATTTTAAAATAAAATTTTTTTAATTTTTATTGTTTTTAGTGTTGTGCATATATGTACATAAGCAAAACTGGTTGTTTACAAACTTTACACACAAATGTCAACGAATACTGAACGAACGGTGCGAATTTTTCTCTGGTGTGCAACATGTGAATTCATATAAAACATATATGCTTAATACCCATCACTGCTGTCATTTGTAATAGATCGATACACTACTAAAAGTGCAACGCTAAATGTTGTTTAACGTTAATGTGTTTGACTTTAATGTGAATACCTAGTTTCACATATTTTGTGTAGAAAGGAGTTTTTATTATTTAAAGTGTTTGATATATAAATTTAATTAGAAAAGTGGTGACTCGATACTAATGTTACAAATAGGTAAAACCAATTGATAAGTTGGTTGTGAAAATTTTGTGTTTAAATAAATACTGAAGCTATTTGAATTGTGATTAATATACGATCATATATGTATATAAGCATGTGTTTTTAATTTTCAATAAGTTATTAAAACACTTTTACACCCTTATATGATGTGTTCTTTTTTTTTTTTTTGCTAATTATCATTGGATTGATTTAAGCTCTTATAATATTTGTTTTGCTTGGTGTCAATAGTGTGCTCTTTTCTTCTTAAATGACTAAGCACCATTTCCCATTGTTTTTTATTTTCTGTATTTGACATCTCGGCCTTAATATGAACTATTTTTGTAATGTCTATTTTTTCAATTATTGTTATGTTTTTTATTTTTAAATAAAAGATAACAATTAAGTGCAATATTCTTAATTTATAGTCTCAAAACAGCATATAAAGTGGACATACATCGCACTCAAATAAATAAAATTTGATTGTAAAAATCTGTAGTCGACAATTAGAGGTGAAAATATGAATAAGTTTTTTTTAAATTATTAACATCTAAATTTATATATGATTATGTTTTTTACATTGTTAACATCTAAATTTATATATGATTATGTGTAAATGTTATCAAAACAATATATGTATATTGAGCATACAAATATAGAAATGTAGTATTTGTATGTATGTGTGCTATGTTTAAATTACCATTATTCTACATTAATATAAATTATTATTTTATAATATTAAGTTAATGCAATTGTTTATAAAGTTCTCTTTGTGCCAAATAATTTAGTGTTTTTTGAAAAATGGCCTTTAAGGCAAACTGCTCCAGTAAACAGTAATTATGTACCTAGTAGAAGGAAGAAAAACACGGTGAAATAAAACTACCTATAATTTTTAATGCAAAAGTTTTATTTATTAATAGATCGCTATATTTTTATGCAGAAATTATGATAGGTATAGTATTTTTCAATTTGTTAGAGAAATGCTTTTATACGTAAATATTTATTGTTGAAAAGAAAAATTTGATTCAAGACTACAGCGAAAAGCTGTTCATAGTTTTCTACCTCACTTTTTCAATTGCATAATTTTTTGTTGTTTTTAAGTATTAAACAATTGCTTACGTACACTACATACAAACGTCTTATTAATTTTTAATCCTTTAATTCAAAACAATCACTTTGTCTATTATTTAATTAAAATACCTTATAATATTATGAATGTTGGTCGCTAGAAAAAATTTCCTGGCTTAATTTTTTGCACATCTTATTAAATCAATAAGCAATCTTAAATATAATAAAAAACAGAGTGCACTCTCTTGAAAACATAATAACACTATAAAATTTGTGTCTACTAGACATTTTTAATAGAATTTTTTTTGGAGATAACATAATATCTGGGTTAAAATTTTTAAGGCCAGAAATCCCGTATGGTTCCAATTAGTATAAATTTTTGTAATACAAATTTCAAATTTGCAATACAAAATACAAATTTACAAATTAAAAAAAGTTTGCATGTATTCCACAATATATTTTGATCGAAAATGATTCAAGAAAAATATAATCTAAATATACGGCCATGTCATGGAAAACGAAATCATGTGAAATTGAAATCGACGAATATTTTCAATTAAATTTTTGTAAAAATGGACGCAGCTTTTCCTGATTTCAAAAGTAGTTTAAGTATAGGAAGGTGGTCTTCAAACTATGAAGTATATGAAAGGAAATATTTTTATGAACTTTGAATACGGGAGAATTTTTAAAATTTGATCGATTTCAATTTCACGTGATTTCGATTTCCATGACATGGCCGATAAACTTTCAATCATAACCTATTAGTCGTAGGTAATATTTTTTTTAATTTCAGATTCAATGAATGTTTTCGGCATTTTGCCTGGGATATGCATGATATATTCGAAGATATGTTTAGCTGGTCATTCTATTTTGTGGCGACCAAACGTGTCCAACTGCTTGGTTTTCATTTTGATAATATACATATTTAGTTCCATTTCGCTTTACAATTTCAATGTTTACTAGAAGTTGATCCATTTGGATATAGTCATTGCAGAATTATTCTAAGAAATTTATTTGTAAATTAGAATTGAAAAATACTAATTAAAAAAAAAAAAAAAAAGAAAAAAAAAAAAGTTAAAGGGTTCCATATATTATTCATACGATTGATAATATCCGCAACCAATTCAACCAATCAGAATTTAGAGACTTTTATTACCTACATATGGGCATTTCTCCAATGTCGAATGTGACATTCGTACGCATTTAACTTTATTTTATTTTACGCCAAAACATTATTTTATTTTGACAAAACGCGAAGTCTATAGCACTTGATTAGCACTATAAGTAGTGCTGAGTTTGACTTTAGTAAATTTTTCGTTTTCAAGATAATTACAGAAAACCAAGCCATTCGCATGCGACAAAAATAGAATTCGCTTTCAAAGTAAACAAATCAAACGATAATTTCATCGTTAGCTGAAGGAATATTTTTATGCGACATGTCGCATGCGACATTTTGTTCCATCATATTTTTTGAGTTTATTTTTTTAATTTTTATATAATTAGACTTGCATTAAATGATTATAAATGATTTTTAATATATTCAATATATATATTTGCACAGCAAAAATTATAAACTTAACAAAATAACTTCAATAAAAAAAAAAAAAAAAAATACGTGTATTCTATGCACCTTAGCTGACAATAGCATTACTAATGGCAAATAAAGTTTTTTTTAGGAAATATATAGGTCTAGCTACTTTTAGCTAGTGACCATCGCAACAAAACGTATAATTTTGTTTCATTATCCTTTAACCTTTTTCTCCACCGTTTGCAGTTTTCTTTATTTTTCCCTCGTTGTTTTTGCTCATCTACATACATTCACAAATTTTATTTATTTATTTATTTATTTTATTATTTACATATTCAAATAAAGACATTTTAGAAACAAAAATAATTTAGAATTTATACATTATATACTTATGATGTCGCACGCTACAAATTTGAATACGTAAAGAGAGCAAAGCGCTTATTATTTTCCACAATTTTTTTTTTTTAAATTTGATTCGCGGTTATAATGTCTGTTTGCTACTAAAATTTGATGCGCATTGTACATATACCTTCGACTCACTCATAACAAATGTTCTATTTCAATGTCGCACGCTGCATCGAAATATACGGTGAAACAAAACAAAATTTACCGTAATTGGTAATCGCATCATTCATTTTATATTTTAATTATATTCTTTAAATGCTAACCGATATTTTAAAGAAAAAATATCAGTGCATAATGTCTCTCATTATGATTATTAATCTCAACAAAACATCCAATAAAACATTAAAACAGAACTTTTGCACTTGTTCGACTATGCATTCGAATATTTCAAAATATGTTATGAATAAATAAAAAATTTGTTTATATTACATAAATTTGATAGATTCACTGTAAAAATATGTTAAAACAACATACTTTTTTAGACTTTGCTCTTTTGGCTGCGGTTGACATTTCTGTAGAAATGCCCATATATACAATATTTTTATTTTTTATCTTGGTACCATCACTAAACAAATACATTTGCGGCATCTTCATTTAAACCTTATTTTACAATTGAAAACGAAATTGAAGTTCGACTGCTATCGATAATCGACCAATGAGTCTATAAATATTTTATTCTTTATACAATATCATCTAAACACAACACTCTTTAAATTCCAAATTATGATGCTATCAATATAAACATTGCTAGCTTTGTAAAAATTTATTTCATCAGGGTGTTAATTGTTGTTCTGTAAAATTGTAAAATGAAATGTTTTATGTATTATTTTTTATATAAAAATATTTAGAAATACTATTTTAAATATTCTCCTTACAAACTGAGAAGAATACTTTAAGAAAATGTTCACCTTTACATTGATTAATAAAATATATATAAAATTTTTTACATTTCCATTGTTTTTTTACAAAATTTAAAAATTCTCTTTTAAAAATATTAATATTCCTTTGCATCTTTACATTATTTGAAAGTTAGT
Organism: Phyto melanocephala; assembly: GCA_941918925.1. NCBI lineage: Eukaryota > Metazoa > Arthropoda > Insecta > Diptera > Rhinophoridae > Phyto > Phyto melanocephala. Next base: position 45,798,072 of record OW799237.1, read on the forward strand.
TAAATAATATAAGTCCATTATAGAATAACGATTTTTGCATAGTTGTTGTTGTTCTTATTAGTCTGAAATCATCAGCATTTCTTAATCCATATGGTTGCATTTAGTTGTAATCTCTGTTTTATATTGAACCATTTAAGTGTATCAAGCATTGTCCTTATAGGTATGTAAGATACCAAGAGAGAGAGAGAGAGAGAGAGAGAACTAATACAACGGAAAAAAAAACAACTCCACAAAATTAAAAAAAAATAAGAAATTTAATGATTTCAAAAATAGACAGTACTATAGAAAATCATAAATAAAATACATTTGTATATAATCATAGTGAAATTATATAAATAAACTATTATAGTGTTTTAAAATTAAAATAAAAATCTAAGATTGCAAATATGGCTGAATGCCATCAATGTAAAACTGCAATACGCGGTGAATCTGGTATAATGTGTGAAGGAATTTGCAAAAAAGTTTACCATTGTGCAAAAAAGTGTTCAGGAATTGATCAATACTCTAGAGGAATACTGGAATCCGGTGGCTTCATCCGTTTCTTATGTGATGATTGTCTCCAATATATACATAATATAGATACTGCAATTGGAGATGTGCAGGAAAATGTAAGAATAAACAAAGAAAACTTAGCTGCATATAAACGAGAATTTAAAGCAACTTTAAAACAAAACGAACATGAAATAAAAAAACTTCTTGAGGCGATTGAAAAAAGGTATGATGAGAGATTAAAAAAATTAAATGAAGCTCAAAAATACTGTGATTTGAATGTAAAAGAAATTAAAAATCTATATAAAACAATAAATGAACAACAACATAAAAATACAGAAATGTGCAACTCAATTGAAGAAAAAACAGAGAAATGTGCAACGAAATAAAAAAAAAAACAATAAAGGAAACAAGCGCGAAAACAAGTAAAATGTCATTTTCTGATCCTTAAAAAACAATTTAGTGATGCCAGACCATAATAAACAGAACCCGCTAATTATTAAACCGAAAGAAAAACAGGACGTTGTAAAAACAAAAGAGGATCTAAACAAAAAAGTTAACCCAACTAATTTTAAAATTGTAAATGTTGAACAGAGAAAAAATGGGTCAGTTGTTATTCAGAGTGAAAGTAACGAAGAAATATTTTTAATACTAATAAAGAAATATTAATAATAGTAATAATAATATATTTGTATATCTATTACTACATTTCAGAATAAATCGCATTGCCCTGTTTTGTAATTTTTGTAGTCTCTAATTGCGATTTATTGCAGAACGTTAAATTTCATTGCTTTGCTTTTTTTAAACCCAAGATTTTTTATATTTCCACCTTCTCTATAACTTCGTTATTAATGTTTAATATTGTCTCACTGTTCATGTTTATTTCCATAAGTTTTGTCTTGTTCTCATTTAACTTTAGTTTATTCTGCTCTAACCATATATTAATATTATTTATGTCATTTATCATATCGTAACATTCTTCGCTTCCTTGTATATTAACGTCTCATCTGCATATAGTATTATTTCACATTTGTTCAGTATTTTTGTCATATAATTTATATCTATTATAAATAGCAAAGCACCTAAAATAGAGCCTTGACGCACACCGAAATTATTATTAACTTCATTTGAGTTGATACCATTTACTTTTGTTATTTGTCTTCTATTTTACAAATAAGATAAAATTTGCCACCAATTGTCTCAAACGCTCGTTTAAAGTCTAAGAAAATTGCCAAAATTTTTCTGTTTCTATATTTTTCCACCGATTTATTATATAATTTACAGATGTTTCATAGGAAAATTTTTTCCTTAAACCCGATTGATATTTTGATAACAACTAATTTTTCTCAATGTGTTTTTCAAGCTGGTCTTTTACTACTTTTTCTAGTATTTTTTCACATGTTTTTTAAGTATTGTATTTTTTAAGTATTCTATTGAAACACGTATTCTATTTACAAAGTATTTATTAAAATGATAAGCTATTTGTTCATTTTTATTATTATTATAATCTATATTTAATTTACTTAATTATTCGGGATATGCTTCCAACTAATTTTTCAACATTTTATTTGGTTGGGTTGGGTTTTTGAAAAAGTTTTTTATAGTTTTTTGTTTTATTTTTGAATTCTCATTTTGTTAATGAGAATTTAAAAATATAACTTATAAAAATTTTAAACTTTTTCAAGAATTTGGGTAAAGGTTTACTGATGATCTGGCATAAGCACCAGTGCAAACCCTTCTTTGTCAATCATATAAACCATATGGAAAAGGAAGACAATTGTTTGCTTTAATTAACTGTATAACTCAGAATTCTGTATTGTATTTGTGATTTTTTTTTTTAAATTTTTGAAATTTGCACTATGAGAAAATCAATGAATCTCTGAGGGATTTTGGACATATTTGGTCAAATCCTTCATTGTCACTCATATAGACCATATGGAAAAGGAAGACAATTGTTTGGTCTAATTAACTGTAGAGCTCAGATTTCTGAATTGTATTTGTGAATTTTTTAAAAAATTTTTGAAATTTAAAATATGAGAAAATCATTGAATCTCTGAGGGATTTTGGAAACACCCCTTCTTTGTCACTCATATAGACCAAATGGAAAAGAAAGAAATTTTTTTGCTTTATTTAACTGTATAACTCAAAATTCTGAATTGTTTATGTGAATTTTTTTAAAAATTTTTGAAATTTGCGCTATGAGAAAATCAATGAATCTGTGAGGGATTTTGGACATATTTGGGCAAACCCTGCTTTGTCACTCATACAGACCATATGGAAAAGGAAGACAATTTTTTGCTTTAATTAACTGTATAACTCAGAATTCTGAATTGTATTTGTAAATTTTTTTAAAAATTTTTGAAATTTGCGCTATGAGAAAATCAATGAATCTCTGAGGGATTTTGGACATATTTGGGCAAACCCTGCTTTGTCACTCATAGAGACCATATGGAAAAGGAAGACAATTGCACTATAAGAAAATCATTGAATCTCTGAGGGATTTTGGACATATTTGGGCAAACCCTTTGTCACTCGTATAAACCATATGGAAAAGGAAGACAATTGTTTGCCTTAATTAACTGTATAGCTCAGAATTCTGAATTGTATTTATGAATTTTTTTCAAAATTTTTGAAATTTAAAATATGAGAAAATCATTGAATCTGAGGGATTTTGGACATTTTTGGCCAAACCCTTCTTTGTCACTCATATAAACCATATGGAAATGGAAGACAATTGTTTGCCTTAATTAACTGTATAACTCAGCATTCTGAATTGTATTTGTGAATTTTTTAAAAAAAATTTTGAAATTTAAAATATGAGAAAATCATTGAATCTCTAAGGGATTTTGGACATATTTGGGAAAATTCTTCTTTGTCCCTCATATAGACCATATGGAAAAGAAAGACAATTTTTTGCTCTAATCAACTGTATAACTCAATTCTGAATTGTATTTGTGAAATAGGCAAACAATTGGCTTCCTTTTCCATATGGTCTATTTGAGTGACAAAGAGGAGTTTGCCCAAATATTATTGTTTTTAATTTATTAAAATAGACTGACTGAAAATACAATGTAATGGTAATTCATAAAACATAGTTTCGTAAAATAAAGAAGTAAGCTAGTACATTAGAACTACAGTTAAAGTACAATAGAAATATTACCATTCATTCTCAACACTCTCCCTGATTGTTACAGTTCCAAAATTATAATGCATATTCCTCATGTACAATAACTATAAACAAAAAAATAATTACATGTAGAATATTTCAATTCACTAAAACAAAAAATAAAGTTTCGTAAAATATTAATAATAACTAAAAGTTTATGCAGACCAAACTTATCCGAAAAATACTTCATCTTTTGGGGATTTACAACCTTGGTTAAAACATCATTTCATCTGTGTTGAGGTATTGTAAAATAAAGTCTTTGTCTTTGATCTTTTGTTGAATAAACTTCGCCTTTATGTCTACATGTTTTGTTCTTGGAGAATAATTGTTGTTTAAAGCAACTTGAATAGCACCTGTATTGTCAAAAAACAAAATTACACTCCTTTTACAGCCAGGATAAAGTTCACCTTCTAAACGTTTTAACCAAACTAATTCCTGGATTGCGGCAGTCAATGACATGAATTCGGCTTCCGTCGAAGACAGTGCCACAGTTTTCTGTTTTTTTTAGGCCTATGCTATGGCACCTATTTGATGGATAAAGATATACCCAGTTGTGGACCTGCGGTCATCTACGTTTCCGGCCCAATCAGTAACACAGCAGCCTTTTATATCGTGTTTTCCTTGCTTTTCATATATTAATTGTTAATTGTGACTTTTAACTACCTCATGATTCTCTTGACGGCTTCCCAATAAGGTTTACCAGGGTTTACACTAAATCGGCTAAGCAGGTTTACTGCATTAGCATATGTCCGGTCTTGAGACCTGTGCAGCAAATAACAAGCATCCTATAGCCTGTATACACGGTATTTGTGACATTTTCTGCTTGCCTTCATCGTCTTTGGGAGACATGCTTGCATACAATTTTTGATTGTAATCTAAAGCCGTTGTCACCGGGTTGTAATCATCCATACAAAATCGAGCTAGAACGTCTAGTATGTACTGCGATTGATCAATTTTTACTGAATTTTATTTCCGGGTAACCTTAAAGCCAAGAAGAGATGATACTTCTCCAACATCTTTCATTTTAAATTTGAAATTAAATTGTATTTAAAAAAAAAAAAACAAGTCTATTGAACATAACCTAACAATGCCGGAAACTGAAGAAAAGCCAACAACAGCAAATCAAATGAAAATTCAAGGCAATCAATTTTTCGCAACGTCACTGCAGCCAATCAACCTAAAGTCTGCCAACTTAGCCAAGGAATGGAAGTCATGGTTCACGCAATTTAAAATATTTTTAACAGCAGCCAGTTTGGAGTCCTAGTCTGACCGCCGTAAAGTAGCATTACTGCTTCATCATCTTGGCCCAGAGTCGTTGGAAATTTTCTTTTGACGAAGATGTGGACACTATTAAATATGCGGTTTTAATAAAAAAATTTGATGGTTATTTCATACCAAAAGTAAATATTTTTTGTCTGCAAACAGCAACCAGGACAAACCATTGATGAGTACGTGACTTTGTTAAAAAATTTAAGTTTAACCTGTGAGTTTGGGATGTTACGTGAGGAATTGGTGAGAGATATTTTCACTTGTGGCTTATCTATTAAAATGGGAAATGTTCGGGAAAAATTGTTGGCTGAGGGTGGTATTTCATTGGACAAGGCTGTTGGTATTGCAATGGCAAAGGAAAATGCTTTAAAGCTTGAAGACTCCAATGAATCTGAACTAATGATCAACACGTTAAGAAAAAACAAATTTAAATCTAATCATACAGTGAACTATAAACCACAAGTAAACTGCAGTCGTTGTGGTCAAATTCATCGAAATAAATGTCCGGCAGACAGTGCTAAATGCCATAATTGTGGAAAAGTCGGTCATTTTGCAAAATTATGCTATATGAAGAAACGAATGGTAAAAAACGTGCTAGCTAAGGAAGAAGAAGATAGTGATGATGAAGAAGAAGCGGAGAATTTGTTCATAGGAGCGCTCTCAAAAACAACAACAACAGCAGAAGAATGGAATTTTCAGGTAAAAATCAACAACAACAAACTGATTCTTCAAATAGACACAAGGGCACAGGCCAATATAATATCTTTAATGACAGCGGTGTTGTTGGACGTAAAAAAACTTGAAACAAACTAACGTAAAAATTTTTACATTTAGTGGCGAAAAATTGCAGGTCTTAGGATCGGTAGATTTAAAAGTTTTTTTTAATAATCAAGTATTTATTTTGAAATTTTTTGTAGTAAATATTGATTGTAAAAATATTATGGGCCTTCAGTCAGTTATAAAAATGAATTTGGTTAAAAATGTAAATGCTATTTCAGTAAATAATATGATTGAAAAATATTCAGATGTTTTTGGTGGTCTTAGTCTTCTACATGGTGAATGTGATTTGAAGGTTAGGGACGAAGTTTCTCCTGTGGTTGATCCACCACGAAAAATTCTATTTAGACTATATGATGAATTGAAAGTTGAATTAAATAGAATGATTGATTTATCCTAAGGCCACATTATCCTTTCCCAAATGTGGAGGACTGAGGCTAAATTAAATGGATCAACATATTTTACTTCACTGGACGCTAACAGTGGTTTTTGGATGATTCCTTTAAGTGAACAATCTTCGAAATTATGTACTTTCAATACACCATTTGGTCGATATCGGTTCTTGAGGCTTCCCTTTGGTATAAATGCGGCACCAGAAATTTTTCATGCTGAAATGGTAAAGTTATTTGTTAATCAGAGTTAATCATTTATATTGATGACTTTTTGATATATTCATCTTCAATGGAAGAACATATTAAAATTTTGGATTCGGTTTTTCAAATCCTTAGTTGGATTAAAATTCAACAAGTCCAAATACAAAATATTACAGACTGAGGTTAAATTTTTAGGTCATGTATTTAGTAATTTTGGGGTTAAACCGGATGATGACAAAATAAAGTTGATTGTTAATATGCCAAAACCAAATAATGTGAAGGAACTACAAAGATTCTTAGGCATGGTAAACTATCTAGATTCCTTTATAGAGAATTTGGCTTCAAAGAATAAAAGTTTAAGGGAATTGTTAAAAAATAAAATAGAGTGGCACTGGTCGTCAAGTCATGAAAAAGAATTTGAGGATCTTAAAAATGAGATAACTAAATCTCCCGTATTAACATATTTTAACCAAAATAAGCAATTAACGTTATCTGTTGATGCTTCTAAATTTGCACTAGGTGCAACAATTATGCACTACCAACGACCAATTGCATATGCATCAGTTTCTTTAACAGAAACACAAAGAAATTATGCATAAATAGAAAAAGAGTTATTTGCGATACTTTTCGGTTGCACAAGATTTGACCAATTTGTCTATGGCTCGAAAATTTTGATCGAAACTGACCATAAACCCTTAGTCAGTTTATTTAACAAACCAGTTTACAAAATTCCAGCGAGACTTCAACGATTTATGTTGCGTTTACAATCATATAATCTTTCGGTCATGTACAAGCATGGAAAATATTTACAAATTGCCGATACTCTATCAAGAGCCCCCTTATCGGAAACAGCGTTGACAGATATGGATAAGGAATAATCTCTTCATTGCAATTTTGTAGCTTCTCATTTAGAGCTTCCATTTTCGAATATGGAAGTTTTAAAGGAATTCACAAAAAATGATAAAATTTTTAATAAAATTTTTGAGTATGTTAAGAACGGGTGGACGAAAAACAGGAAAGATATTGATGAAAGTGTAATGCCTTACTTTAAAATAAAGGATGAAATTTCAATTTTAGATGACATTTTGTTAAAAAATCGTCAAATATTAATTCCAAAAGATTTACATAAAACTATTTTGAAAAGGATACATGAAGGGCATATGGGAATGCAAAGGTGTAAGGACTCGTCAGACTATTGATTGGCCAAATATGTACAATGATATTGAAAATGTAGTTTCAAACTGCGAAATTTGTATGCGATACCAAAATTCAAATACAAAGTCTAAGATTTTATCGCATGAAATTGTTGATTTGCCATGGTTCAAATTGGGTTGCGATTTATCTTCTTTTCGTTGACTATTATTCAAAATATATTGAAATTGAGTTGATTAACTCGGGTTATTATAGCTCACAAGTCATACGTAAATTAAAGTCAAGTTTTTCGAGACATGGAATTCCATCTATTCTAATAACAGATAATGGTCCTCCACTCAATTCTCAAGAATTTAAAGAGTTTTGTAAAAATTGGGATATTGATCATAAAACATCAAGCCCATATTTGCCGAGGTCTAACGGACTAGCTGAAAGATCCATACAGACAATTAAAAAGATATTGATAAAATGTGAGGAAAGCAACTCCGATCCCTATTTGGCTTTACTTCAATGTAGGTCAACGCCCAAGGGTAATTTTCCCAGTCCGGCTCAATTGCTTATGTCACGGTACTTAAGAACCATCATCCCTTCTATCAGAGATAATTATAAACCAAAAATTGTTAACGCGAATGAGTATGAAGATAACTTAAACTTAAAAATTCAAAAAATACTCAGATTATTATAACAAAATTTCGAAAAAGGTAGATCCAGTTAATGAGGGCGATATCGTAATGTTTAAGAAAACACCCACAAGTTGTTGGTTTAAAGGGCAAATTATAGAAACTTGTAAAGAACCAAGATCATTTGTAGTAAAAGATAACAATTTACAGGCAAAATCAAGATCATATACGAAAAACACCGGAAAATAAAGCAAATGAAATCCAAGATACAATCACACAGGAAACCGTTCAATCAAGTATTGAAGGGGCAATTGAAAATGAAATTAAAGAAAAAGAAATGGAAAATTATGAAAATAAAAACTATGGGTAGAACTATAAAGCAACCCAAGACATTGAGCCAATTCACAGTGGTTGCATACCAGTCATATTCTATCATATTACTATTTCATATTATTTTATGCATGCATAAAATTTTTGTTAGTAATTTCCATACAAAAAAAAAAATAATATGACTTTACACATTTGTTTCCTATGTATAAGAAATTGTTTGTCATATTTTTAACCATACTGTCTCTCAGATAGAATTTCTTCGCTTCTCACCTCTCAGAGAGAATATTTGCTATTTTTTTCTTTTCTGTATACATACAATTTTTAACAGCGTCATCTCTTTGTCTTCTTTCTTGTATTAAATACATAATTTGTTAACAAAAGGGGTTTAAACTCACTAGTCATATTAATATGAATTCTATGACATAGTACAATATGAGAGCCTACTTTGAATTGGCCCATTGAATTTGTGAATCTCATATTATTAACTTATTTGTTTTATATAAAATAAATTTTGTAACTTATATTTAATTTGTAATTAAATTCAAAATATGCTTTTATAATTTACTTTTGTATAATGGTATAAAAATTATAATATACATCTTTATCTATAGTATTACACTATTATTTAAATTAAATTATTTGGATAATAAAAAGGGAGATGTTGCATATATAAACCTCTAATCATATGTTATAACTATGTTTATATGACATCACTGCCTTCGTTAAGTTAAGAACAATAAAGAACAATGTCATATTCTTATTGGCATTAATTAAAACACACAACAGACAGTCTCTCTTTTAATGATTTGATTGCTGTCAGATCATTCGAAAGTACTAAAACATTGTCTACATAAATAGCCACGTACAACAATTGGTCGTTGGTTACTTTATAGTAAATACTCTGATCTCACAAGACCCATCTGAAGTAGTACATAGTTAATTGTATCGTTCCACGCTCTACCGGATTGTTTCAGACCAGTGGATTTAACAAGTTTGCAAACTCTTCCTGTGCCATCATCAAACATTTCCGGCTGTTCCATATAGATTTCGTCTTTTAACTTGCCGTTCAAATATGCACTTACAGCATCCATTTGTTGAATATGCATGTTATGCTTTACTGCTAAAGAAAGTAAATATCTGATTGACTCATACCTCACAACTGGAGCAAACGTTTCATTGAAGTCTATGCCCTTGCGTTGCGAAAAACCTTTGGCTACCAATCTTGCCTTCAGTCGAGCTTCATTACCGTTGGCATCTGTTTTTGTTCTAAACACCCACTTCGATTTGATAACTTTTTTTCCTATCGGTAATTTCATTAGCACCCATGTATCATTAGCTACTAATGAATCGAACTCTTCCTTCATTGCTACCTTCCACTTAGTTGAATTTGCTGTTCACATGGCTTCTTCTACACTTGCTGGATCACTGGAAACAAATTGCATAGCGCAAAAATTATGAGAATACGAATTTCTATTTGCAATACGATTAGAACGACGAATATCTTCGCTTTGTGCTATATTTTGTAGTTCATAGTTATTCGGAACCCACTCGATCACCATTTTCAACAAGTGATGGTGAAGGCCATTCCACTGAATCATACGAGCTTGTATGGCTGTTGTCTACGTTTTATTCAATTGACTGATCTGGGTCCTCAGATGTCGATTCGTTGCTGTTACCAATCTCCCCTGAATCGACGCTATCTTCGCCTTCAAATACTTCTGAATAATAATATCCATTTTTCAGATTCAAATTTACATTGCTCTCTTCTAAAAACACCACATCACGACTTATCACGATTTAGCCATCTCGAGGGTTAAACAATCTATAAGCCTTGCTGTATCCCACCATGATACATTCCATTGACTTCGAATCTAATATGTGACGTTTTTCCTTAGGAACGTGTACAAGAGCAGGGCATCCAAAAATTTTTAAGAATTTTAAATTAGGGCGACGACCAGACCACTCTTCTTCAGGAGTTGAATTTTCACTTCTGCACGGAATTCATATTCATTAAAAAAACTGGCTGTATTCGCCGCTTCAGCCCAAAACTGGTGGCATAAGTTACTGTCAATCAGCATACACGTAATCCGCTCAATTATTGTTTGACTTACTCGCTCCGCAACACCATTTTGTTCAGGAGAATAAGGGCAAGTTTTCTGGTGTAATATGCCGTGATCTTTGAAAAAACTGGAAAATTGATGACTTAAATATTCCCCACCATTATCAGTGCGTAAAACTTTGATTTTCGTGGAGCACTGATTTTCCACCAGTTTTTTAAAATTAACGAAAGTATTAAAGACTTCTGACTTCATCTTTAAAGGGTAAACGAAAACTTTTCTAGAGTAATCGTCCACAAACGTGACTAAATATTTTGCTCCTGAGAATGAGGGTGTTTTAAGCGGTCCTAAAACATCAGAGTGCACTAGCTGCAGCAATTCTTTTGCCCGTGTGCCTTTCTTTATTTGGTCTTCTTGTTTGCTTACCCTTTACACACGATATACATTTATTTTCTTAAGCTGTTAATTCGTCGTATATTTTAAGGCCGGCATTTTTCACTTTCAATGCTATTATAATCAAATCATTAACATACCCTTGCACTGACTTGTACTTTTCCTATTTCATGTTTACCAGTTGTTTTAATAATTTCACCTTTCTGGTTAAACCTGTATCTTCGTACGCATTCAGAAGAGCATCCTAAGCTTCTTTAGCCGCTGTTGCTGTTGCAATGCGACCATAATTACTTGGATCTACCATTAGCGTTATTTCTGCTAATGCGCGCTCATCTGCGTTTGCATCTCCATTTCCCACAGCACCATTTGCCACTACTGACCAGCATTTCTTAATCACTAAATATGATTTTGCTTGTCTCTTCCAGACGTAAAAATTTTCTCGCTCGTGCAATGTCTCCATTGAAAATGTTCCTGGTATGCTTGCCATTTTAAATTCGATAGAAAATTATTTTTTACTCGCGTGTCATGTGGCCCATAACCTATTGTTTTTAATTTATTAAAATAGACTGACTGAAAATACAATGTAATGGTAATTCATAAAACATAGTTTCGTAAAATAAATAAGCTAGTACATTAGAACTACAGTTAAAGTACAATAGAAATATCATCATTCATTCTCAACAAATATGTCCAAAATCCCTCAGAGATTCAATGATTTTCTCATAGTGCAAATTTCAAAAATATTAAAAAAAAAAATCACAAATACAATTCAGAATTCTGAGTTATACAGTTAATTAAAGCAAACAATTGTCTTCCTTTTCCATATGTTCTATATGAGTTATAAAAAAGGGTTTGCTCAAATATGTCCAAAATCCCTCAGAGATTCAGATTGTGCAAGAAAACAATAAATAAATAAATTTAAACAACTATTTGAAAGTAGCCATATTATCTTTTGTTACGTAAAAAAACGAACCATTAGAGATTGTCTTAACAATGTTTTTGTGAACAGTTTGCAAATTCCGAATAAATTGTTGTTGGATGTACAACACTGTTTTTTTTTCTTAAAAAAGGTCTAAGAAATATGCACATATCTTAAAATAATTTCTATATAGTAGGTAAGGTTAGATTAGGTTGAAAAGGAGGGGTATAAAAGCCCAAACCCATGACAGGTATGCACTTATGCCCAGTTGGCATGTTGTGCGCTCCATATGGAAAACGAAATTCCCGAACAAAAACCATAAACATAATTTCCCATAAATGACGGACTAGTCCAAGAACTCAGTCCCCTCAATGTAACGCCTTATGGATCTCCAGTTCGAGTTCCCCAGGTATTCTTAGTTCGGCATAGTATCCACTGTAAAGTTTTCGCGCCTAATATGCCCAAACGCAGCACAATGACAGAGGTAGTGTACCAAAGTCTCATCCTCTTCCTCGCATGCTCTACATGTTGTCTCCTCAGATAATATCATGCGAGCTAGATGAGTTCTCAACTCCGTATGACCTGTAATCACACTGGTTAGTTTCCTAAGTGTAGGTCTACTTAGTCTCAGAATTTTCTTTGATTTCCCAAGATTTGGGTCACCCCATAGTGTTCTTGTCACCTTACCGACATCAGTGCTTTGTAATTTTCTGACATGTTCCTCCATCGCCCAACGTTTAAGTTCATCCTTAAATCGTTTAAGGGGTTTGGCGTTCTCCAAAGTTATAGTACTCAGAAGAGCTCCCATTTTGGATAATTTGCCGGCTTTCTCGTTTCCGATCAGCCCGTGATGGCTTGGTATCCATATTATCTCCAGATTTTCACAATTTGCATATGAGTTTATCTCACTCTTGCATTGCAAAACGTTCCGGGATTCAACTTTCTCCTTTCTCAATGTCTTAATCACTGATTGGCTTTCCGTAAAGATACGAATCGGGGTTTCGATATTCGTTTCCTTTATCCATTTAATTCCTTCCGTAATCGCCATGATCTCAGCCTGAAAAATAGTGTTGTGATCTGGTAGACGGAAGTATTTGCTTCTATTTCGGCTTACGTCGTATAAGCCCATTCCAGTTTGGTCACCAATCTTTGAACCGTCTGTATAAAGATCGATTCCATGGGTGTTTCCCATCCTGATTATCTCATCCCATTCTCCCTCTTCCGGTATTATGGTGATGCTGTTAGTATTCTCATATCTAATCGGGATTTTATCACATGTTAATTCCGTAATATTTCCCATCGGTAAGATATCCGTTATTTTTCGGTATCTGGTCTTATGTTCTCTTATAAGCCACTCATCTATTGCCATTAATCTTGTGGCAGCTAAGGCCGCTTCATATTTTACATGTATCTCAATTGGCCAAATGGATAATATATTCTCAATGGCCATTGTCGATGTGGTCCTCATGGCGCCGCAAATACTAATGCAGCACTGTCTCTGAATCTTTTGAAGAGGTTTTATATTCACCTTCTTCTCTAAGGATGTCCACCACACTAACGAAGCGTACGTAATTGTAGGCCGCAGTACACTCGTAAATAGCCAATGTGTCATCCTTGGGCTTAAGCCCCATTTTGAGCCTATCACTCTTCTGCAGAGGGCCCATATTCTTTGAGCTTTTTCCACTTTACATTCAATGTGGTCCTTCCAGGATAGTCTCCAATCAAGTACTATTCCTAGGTATTTGACCTTCTTATCAATCTTAATTGTCTTATTCCGAAAGATGGGATAGGTATGCACCGGTATCTTCCTCTTTCTCGTAAACAAACAGATTTCAGTCTTTTCCGGGTTGACATTGAGCCTCCCTCCCAGTTATAGGATATATTCAAAGCCTCTCATACATAAATAATTTGGATTCGTCCCCCTGATTAGTACCGCAACATCGTCTGCGTAACAGATAGGCTTGAATCCCTCGTTTGATAGAATCCTCAGTAGACTATGTATGGTAGTTACCCATAATAATGGAGATAAAATACCTCCCTGCGGGGTTCCTTGACATACTTTGTCGCTTCTTCTTACTCCATTTGCCTCACAATTTATCCATCTGTTCCTTAACATATTGATAATCCATGCAGTTAAGACATGACTTAACCCTAAGTTTTCCAAGGAACCGATAAGACTCGAGGTCATTACGTTATTGAAAGCTCATTCTATGTCTATGAATACGCCCATGGTATACACACCCAGGTCAAAGGATCTTTCTATATGATAAACAACTTCCTGAAGAGCAGTCTCAGTAGATCTGCCCTTGATATAGGCGTGTTGTCCGAATTTTATTGATTTGCCTGGTAATAGTCTTCTGACCATTCCATCGACGATACGCTCCATGGTTTTCAATAAGAATGATGTTAAGCTTATGGGTCTATAAGCTTTAGGATTTGCGTAATTTTCCTTCCCTGGTTTAGGTATGAAAACGACTCGCCTCCCTCCATTCCACAGGGGTATACGCATATTTTAGGCAAGTAGTAAAAATGTTCGCCAGCCTTATATCGATTAGGTCAATGTTTCTTTGTAGGAGAGCCGGAAAAATACCGTCCGGCCCTGGTGCCTTATATGGCAAGAAACTATTTACCGCCTCTCTGACCATCTTTGCGGTTATAATTATGTTCGTCGAGACACTACCATCATGGGGGTGTGGAATTTCTCCGTCATCCGCCATTTCCGTTTGGAAGTGTGCCTCTATCAGTATTCCTAGTGTCTCCTCCATCGTCTCCGACCTTTTCCCGTTCGAGTCAACGAGGGTTTCCGGTTGGGTGTGGGTTTTCGATAGGAATTTCTTAATTCTAGAAACGTCATTCACGCTGTCCACCTGATTGCAAAAAAGCCTCCAGGATCTGCGTTTGGCGATTCTTATTGCTTTGTTATATATTCTGAGCTTTTCACTGTAATCGTCCCAGTATACTGATTGTTTCTTTCGATATTCTCTGTTAAATAGCGTTCGGGTTTCTTTCCTGAGATTAATCAGTTCATCTGTCATCCAGGGCTTTTCTCTTGGGGTTCGCCTTTGTCGGAGTGGAAAATGCTCCTCAAAAGTTTCCTTAAAATCAGCAGTCAGTCTTCCCACCATCGAATCTATTGTGTCCAGATTTACATCCGGTTCCGGATAAGTTTCGAGTTTATGTTGAAGACTTAACCTAAAATTTGGCCAGTCTGTTCTGGCCTTATTCCTAAAAGTCACCGGTTCCGGTGGCGGATGAGTTAAGGTCATAAAAATATAGCGATGGTCCGAATAAGAGTGTATATCAGATACGTGCCAATTGCAAATTTCATCAATCAAATTTTCTGAACATATAGTCACATCAATTACCTCTTCTTTCTTTCTTTCTGTTAATAAATGTAGGTTTTTTACCTGAGTTAAGGGTGAATAAGTTATTAGCGTTTAGGAATTCCCATAGGGTGTCTCTTCTCTTGTTACAGTTCGTGCTGCCCCAAGAGAGGTGATGCGAGTTCGCATCACAGCCTATTAAAATATTCCTACCTGTTCTCCTTGCCGATGTTATTATACTTCTTAAATCCGACGTTGGTGGTAGTGTCGGAGCATCAGAAGGTTGGTACTCCGATGCCAGCATCAAATTGCGTGAGCCATGTATTAAGGAAGTGGCGTCCGCTGTAGATAAATCTGGGGAAAAAAGAAAATTTAAAATGTTTTTTTTAAATTTTTGCGATTATTGCTTATTAACATCTTATAAAACTGTTCTACGAGTTTGTGAATTAGATCGTTATACATATACCCAACAAAAAAATTGGAAGTAGTGCAAAGCGAATTACCTTTTAAAGACCTCTAAATTAATTGTTTTAAAGCAATAATTTGAAATGACTGCCTATATGCAAAGCAATTTGTCAAAAATGATATGCTTAAAAATTAATGCAACATATTGTTACGTTTATACCTTTTATAAACGTTGTATTATTTCCTTAAAATAAACATCTTGAGTTCTTTTATTGCAACCAAAAACAGTTGAAATTCGTTATAAAATTAAGAGTACTTTATTTACTTAAACACACTCAGAGATTGCTTTTATACCACTTTACTTATTGTTATACACCTTTATTGTCAAACTCACTTTGACACACACTTAACAAGCTCTACTGTTATACTGATTATGTTAGCTGTGTTGTTCGGCTATTTATAGTAACATAGTGGTGTTCGGTAACATTCGACAAAGTTCTCGCATGTACATTCTAGTACAAACCGTTTAATTTAAATTAAGACGTTAAGTAACAGGTACGAATAATAGAAGTGCCTAAAAATATGCCACACATAACAACAAACATCATGTTCGAACAACCAGCAAAATAAACTAATACAAATACAACTACAGTAACTTTAACTACTACAACTAAAATAAATTATAATGTAAATTAAGCTATTTAAAAATAAATCTGTAACAATATCATATCATCATGCAAAATGTCTTATACAATTCATGTAAACTAACAAAATTAACTCTTGTAACAGCTTATGCTCTTCACCATATATGCATTAGTTAAAATAGAGTGCAGTTCATTAAAATATTCATGTAAACACATCATCTCCTAATGCTAATGTTAAAACAAGTAACAGTGCTATATTCGGCCGTGCCGAATCTTATATACCCTTCACAACGTGTAGTCATGCAATAACAATTGTTTGTATCACCATTCATCCCATATAAAATACGTGCATACGTACACGTTAGAATAAATGTGGCATCGAATCCCAGCTGAGCCAAAAAAAAATTATTTTATTTTATTTAATATATTATTTATATTTTATTATTTTTTTTTTATATTTTTTTTTAATTTTTTTAAAATTTTTTTTTTGTAGTTTTTTTTATTATTTTTTTCTTATTTTTAATATTTTTTTTTTTGTAATTTTTTTTGTTTGGTATGTTTTTTACATGTATGTATGTATGTATGTATGTATGTTGTTGTTGTAATTGTGAAAAAAAACGAGGTGGTCGTGGTTTTTTGTTCATATCTCAGAAAGTTATGGGGCGATTGTGCTGAATTTCAATAGCGATTCATTCCTGGATATTTCCAAGAGATTGATACCATATACAGATCTGAGGAACATATAGTTGCTTCTAAAAGTTGATTTCAACCAACACACGGACAGACGGATAGACGGACAGACGGTCAGGGCTTAATCGACTCCTCTATTCATAAGCTCTCAGAAAATATATACTTTATGGGGTCGGAAATGAAAATTGTAGAAATTACAAACGGAATGACAAAGCTATATATACCCTTGTGCACCACAGGTGAAGGGTATAATAATAAGTGTTTTAACCTAAGTATATAATTCGTGACCAGTTCAACCCCTGCAAATTCATCTTTTTATACCCTTCACCTGTGGTGCACAAGGGTATATATAGCTTTGTCATTCTACAATTTTCATTTCCGGCCCCATAAAGTATATTTTTTCTGAAAGCTTATGAATAGAGGAGTCGATTAAGCCCTGACCGTGTGACCGTCTGGCCGTGAGTTGGTTAAAATCAACTTCCTAAGATCTGTGTATGGTATCAATCTTTTGGAAATATCCGGGAATGAATCGCTATTGAAATTCAGCACAATCGCCCCATAACTTTCTGAGATATGAGGAAAAAACTACGACCACCTCGTTTTTTTCATAATTACAACAACAACATACATATGTATAAACTGGGTATCAATTCTCGTTCTATGAAAATATGAAAAGAAAAGTTTTTGTGCGTAATATCATATGGTGCCACCATACCCTTTGCTATGCAAAAACTTTTTCATTTCACAGAACGAGAATCGATCCCCAGGTTAGAGTAAACGTGGCATCGAATGCCAGCTGACTTCAAAAAGTTTTTTATTTTATTTTATATATAATTTATTTTTTTTTTAATTTTTTTAAATTTTTTTTTTGTAATTTTTTTATTGTGTTTTTTTGGTTTTTATTCATATATTTTTATTTTTTTTTTAAATTTATTACATACGTAAACTCAGTTTTTAATTTTGCAATGGGATGTTTTTATATGTATGTATGTACGTATTTTATATGAGATGAATTGTAATACAAACAATTGTTACTGCATGTTTACACGTTGTGAAGGGTATATAAGATTCGGCACGGCCGAATATAGCACTCTTACTTGTTTGTCATAGATTTTTTTGATGGGTATATAAATCCTATGGAAAATATTTGATGGAAATAAGCAATATGGCACGATTACACAGTACAACATCTTTCAGGTGATTGATTCGGGACTCAATTCTGATAATTGTTTATGTAAGTAGACCCAAAAAGAAGAACTTCTGCATAATAAGTTTGGCCATGGTACATCAAATAATAATTTAAAAAATCAGTTAGTTTGTTTGTTAGTTAGTAAGTATCGTATAGGGGAATTTGTCACGTTTAAGGCTCTTTTCTTTGTCATAACTCGAGAACCACTAGTCCGAATAAGCTGAACAAAATTTAAAAAAAATTAAGAATTACAATTCATTTAATCTGTTCATATAACGTTTCCCTACATAAGCAACAGTTTCGCAGTTATAAAAAAATTTATGAAGAAAAAAAATATTTTTTTGAAATTTTTTATTTTTAATTCATAAAAAATCCAAAACGGTAAAAAAGTGTCAAGTCGTATTACTTTCACGTAAAGTCGCATTACCTATGAACAAAATGAGTCATAAATCATGAAAATCGATTAACGCGTTTCGCATTTGTTCACAATTAAATAAAGGTATGAATTTCAAAAATTTGCTGGAGATATGCACAAATTCTTGACTTTTTTTATGATTCTCAGAATTTTTTTTTATTTTAAATACTACAAATATTTCAATATTTTACTGGCAGGTACTTACGAAATATGTTTTTGAAACGTTCCAAAACATGAGCACTCATAAATGTGGGTGCATAAAAAAATCATGCAGGTAACTAACGGAAACCCACAAATAATTAAAAAAGTGCACTTTCATTTTAATTGTCCACTCACATTTATTATCGCTTATTACTTTGCTACCGCAATCATAACAATCAAAATACCTCTTGTTTATTGCTTCTTTTTTAATTCAACGAAGCAACACTACAGCTATACAATAAAAAGAGAATAAAACATTTTTGAGAATACCGTTATATAAATTTTTTTCATATTTAAGTTGATATTGAATAATGACTTTCTTAAAATGCATCATTAGAATAAGGCCAGTTGCGTTTTGGCATTAGAAGAGTGAGGTTCTTAAAAAAAACCAAGAACATAATTTAATCAGCCAACTTCAAGCTTTTTTAAAAACAATGGGTAGAAAATCATCATGTCCATTGCAGAAAGGGCTAAAATTGAAGCATATAAGGAAGAAGGTTTTTCCAGTCGTGCTATAGCTGCAAACCCGTTATAAATAATTATCTTCGAAATAAGGATAGCTATGCAAAAAACACAAAAGGCCTCACTTACCGCACCACATCACTGCGGGAGCAATATTTAATTATAAGAAAAGCTTCCAATTCAGCTTCCTCAGTGAGCAAAATTCGTTCTCAAACTGGAGTAAAATTAAGCCTATCTACGGTTAGACGAGTTATAAAAACATGTGCGAGTTATAAAAACTTCAGAAAAAGCCACAATTAAGCAACGCAAGGAAAAGATGCTAAAATGACATGGAGCAGCGAATGGAGAACCGTGGTATTTTCCGATGAAACAAAATGTAATCTATATGGTCTCGACGGTTACAATTATTATTTCCATGACTTGAGAAAAGAGCCACGAGTTTTGACAAAACATCATTCCCGGGAAGGGGGAATATTTTTGTGGGTTGCTGTGTCCTACTATGAAACAACGGAAATAGTTTCCGAGAGTGCTAAAATGACAGCGGAATCTTATAAACGTATTCTGTAATCATCATTTCCACATTTTAACGAGCGGTTTGGACCAATATCCTGGACTTACCAGCATGACAACGCACCCATACATACATACAGGAAGCCTGAAACGAAATTTCATTGGACTATCTTAAGTCTTTGTATGAATCACTTCCAAATAGAATATTTGAAGTAATTTCAAACAAAGGAGGTTCCAAAAAGTATTAAAGCGTACACATTTTACTATAATATCAAAATACAACATTTTAAAAGGGTTGAAGTTATGTTTTTGACTACTTACCCATGTGGCCTTATTCTAAAGGAGCATTTAAAAAAATAGTTTAAGTTTACCTTTTTATAAAAGCTTGAAATAAAATATTTAGTTATTTACATATTTTTTAAGCGTTTTTAATATTAGTGGAGTATGCACTTAACATAAAAAATATAACAATTACAACTAAAAGTAAAGGAGCAAAAATGCTTGTAATAAACCGCGGCTTTATTCTTATGACAAGCACTGATATATATAAAGGGTCCGCCATCTAACGTTTTTTTTCAACTAGTGCTTATTTCGTGAATGGTAATACTTAGCTCATGTCTGATTTGACAGATAACACTGCTCTGCAAAAAATCATTTTTTGTCTTCCCATTTAATAAAACTATGTGAACTATTTGGATTTTGACGCGCTGAACTCAAATCCGTTGTCGGTTTTTTTCCATCAGAATGGGACTTTTTTATGGGCGTGCCAAATTTTTCCCCCTAAATTAGTCAGGTGCGGAGACTTATTTCATCCTAACTCGAGACAAGTATCTCTCAGAAAAAACTTTAAAATGGTGAATATTTGCCTTATATTTTTTTTAATTCCATTTTTAAATTGAAAAATATTACGAATTTTGCACGAAAAAATTTTTTTTCTCTATTAATTTCTAAATAACTCCAAAACGATAAGAGATAGAGAAAAATTGTATTCCACTGAATACAAATACAATTTTGTTACACATTTTTTGGTGTTTTATTTTTGAAAATCGGATGACTGGTTCTCGAGTTAGGATTAAATATGTGTCCGTACCTGACTAATTTAGGAGGAAAAATTTGCCACGCCCATAAAAAAAAATCCCGATCTGATGGAAAAAAACCGACAACGGTTTTGAGTTCTGCGTATCAAAATCCATATAGTCCACACAGTTTTATTTAATTAAGGATTTTGCTGCTGAGCAGTGTAATTAGTTTATCCTTCCGCTGAACGAATATGGTTGTGTATACGCTTTAACAACGCTGGGAAATATTGCGACATTACTTTGGCCGATTTTGCCAAAAAAATCACTTTTTTAGATGAAGCTCATTTTGATCTTGGCGGGTATGTAAACAAGCAAAATTGTCGCATTTGGGGCACAGAAAACCCGCACGCATACATTGAAAAGCCGATACACCCAAAACGAGTCACTGTTTGGTGCGGATTTTGGTTCAGAGGCATAATTGTGCCATTTTTCTTCGAAAATTAGTCAATGGCGATCGTTATAGGGCCATGTTGAACGAATCTTTGTTTACAAAAATTGAAGAGGAGGATATTGGCAACATTTGGTTTCAACAGGACGGCGCACAGTGGCGCCTTTTCCTAAAACCCGTTGCAAAAATACAAAATTTCATGACAAAATTTTGTGAAATGAATGAAAACATCTTAGAAGGAACTACTTACTGATCACAATTCAAAAACGTTTTCCTTAATTGCATAAAAATTATAGTTTGTGGAGCTGCTCAAAGTCGACAATTTTTTAAAAAGCAAAAAAAAAGGGTGATCTTGAAAAAATAAATGCACTAGAATTAAAGTCTCAGAAACATTGCCGTTTGATTACCACTTTTTTGGTATTTTAATGTATGTTTGTTTAAAAAAAAAATAAGTAGTAAAATGTTCAGCAGATGCCCTACTTTTTCGGCAGTAGCCGCTTTTCAGACACCCTATATTAAGGTAATTTTTACAAATAAAATAGAGCATATCTAAAAATGGTAAAAAATGGTCTCGTCCATATTTTCTGAGCATATTTGCTACATAATACTTGAAATAATTTAACTAAGTTTGGCTGCCGTAGGTTGCCGCTGTAGGTGAAATAAGAAGAAAACTGTTACAACCTCATAGCGAAAACCAGAAAATTTTTTTTCTCATTTTTAAAGAATGTAACAAAGATGTGTGCAAAATGTGAAAAGAAATAAAAAAGGGTTTCCAAAGTTACTTGTTGCATATTTTTATTGCTTCTCCTTAAATAGTAAACAATATTTTGCTCTGCCAATCAGGTAGGCATAACTATTGCAATTTTTTTATTTATTTCAATTTAAAAATACCTGTTATAAAAGTAGGCAGGTAGTTTTAAAACTTTTTTATACTGAATGAAATATAAACTGCAGGTATACATATATTCCAGTTAATTTTTTTTTTTGCTCAAATTAGGTAGTTTAAACCCTTTTTTTTAATTTTTGGGTACAAATTAAACCGCAATTGTAGAATGCAGCCAGTAAGGTTTTTACTTTCTAAAACTAGTGATCAGTAACAGAACTTGTACAATTTTAAAGTGCGATAATGTCATTTACCAATTTATAATTGTTGGAGTTATTCACAAACTCAGATAATGAAAATGCATTTAAATTGGCTTTTGTGGAAAAACTACACGATTTACCAGGATACCACGAAATGGATGTTCATAAAAAAATTCACTTCGTTTTCCTAACAAATAAAAAAAAATGGTTTACCTCACACCGTACGAAAAAAGCATTTATAAAAAATAACCCAGACTGGCTAAATGGAGTTACAACTTTTGAAAACATCGAAGAACCACATACATCCTCTGACAGCAAAAGAGGAAGACCAGCAAAAACTATAAATGAGTGTTCTGAGTACACAATAAAACGTAAACTTGAAAATGCCACAAAAGATATATCTTAATCGCATCTTTCGGAAGCATTCTGTCTTAAGTTTGTAAAAGATAAAGATAAATAAAGGATCGACATTACAAAAGCTTTGGTACTTGCAAGCCCAGATCGACTGCAGATAATCAAAGGGAGTATTCTTCCTGGATACAAAAAGATTACATCTGCCAAAAAAGAAGCAGTGCCACCTAATGTAAAGGTTACTGAAGTATCGGTAGAGGTAAAACTGCAAGACTTAATGGATCATACAGCCAAACGCCTTATTCAAAGTTTGCCTGAAGAGGAAGCAGTATCACTTCCAGATAGGCTGACATTTATAATAAGCGTAACAGCCCGAATTATTGGGGTCGACAATAATATTATAAAAAGGTTGGCAGTTATCCTAAATGTTATAAACTCTAGAGAAATGGTAAATGGCCCAAAGTTTGATAATTATGGTTCAAAAACTACCCAACTTTTAGATCAAATGTACCCTGAGAAGAAACTTATTCCTACGGTTCATAAGATTTTGGCTGATGATTTAACTGAATATCAATGCTTACCGATTGGGGAGTTGTGAGAAGAAGCCCAGGAATGCAAAAACAAAGATTAAAAAATTTAGATACTCGAATACAAAATTTCACGTATTAGACAGAATGCGGACCTTTTAAATATGTTGGCGGCCTCTTCAGACCCACTAATTTCATCACGAAGACATGTAAGATCTCGAAAAGATTTGGAAGAACATAACTATAGCTTCGATATGTTAAGTCTATTAGATAACGCTCCCAATGTTAATGACTATATCAAAGAGCACTAACTAATAAAAACCAAGTATTCTAGCTAAATAAAATATATACTAAATAACATTATATCTTTAGCATAAATATATTAATATTAAAATTAATTTAAAAATGTGTTTCTGTAATAGAAATAAAAAAATTTAATATTGGTTTAACATGTTATATTAGATTGATTTGTTCTAAACTTTCGGATTTGAACAATGTGCATTGCAAAGCGCACCGGGTTAAACTAGTTTCTTAACATTAATTTACTTAGATTTAAATATTAAAAGTATATAAAAATGTGTATTTGCGATACAAAAAAAAAAACTTATATATTTAAAAAAAAAACATGTTAACATTTAACTGGAAAAATTATCCTATTGTAACCGCAATTTCTGGAGGACCCTGTACCTCTAGCAGTATTTTGTAAACATTATTTTGAAGCCTAAAGTGTCCTCTGTCAATATCTTTTTAAATCTTTAAAATATCTTAATTATTTCAAAAGTTATGATTTTTGCAACGAAAAAAGTGAAATGGCGCCACTGTGCGCCGTCAATATACCAACGATCTTTCTGCAACGTATCAGCTACTGCTAAAATGGAAAACGATTGTTGTTCCTTTTGTTGTTATTCCAATCTATATTTATTTGCATAGTGGCCGGCTTTACCACACACAAAACATTTTCCTTTTACTTTCGGCTACTTCGCGGTTCCTTTCCGTATTTTCTTTCATTCTTTACACGAACACCAAAGGCATGTTGATTTTTAACGTCTTCTTTCTCGTATTTTCTTCTCTCGCCTTCTTCTAGAAGCTTCTGTTTTAAGGAAACTAAATTGGGCAAGTTGTCTCTGGTTTCCATCGCTATAATAAAATTCTCATACTGTTGCGGTTAACTTGACAATAAGACGATGATTAAAAACTCCTCCTGCAGAGAAATGCCAGTTTCTTCCAACTTATCCGCAATTTCCGTGAACAGATTTATATGCTTTACCATGTCCCCATAAATTTAACAACTTTTTGTACAACGTCACCTTCTGCAGAGGTCCCCGTGGTCTATACACTTCCTGTAACTTCTGCCACGCATCACACGACGACGTACAATTCTTTGTGTAATTAATTGTGTAGGCTTCACGCTGAGGTATATGGTGGCTAATGCTCTTTCATATTCACTTTTAATTTTTTCGACCTCGGCAGCATCTTTTCTATTCTCCGCTTTTAGCTCACCGCTAACTATTTTCCAAAATCTACTGTGCACCAGCACACTTCGCATTTGAATAGACCAGCAGTCAAAATTGTTGCCGTCCAGCTTCTCAATTTGATGTAACGAATAACTCATTGCACTGGGCCCATAACCTGTTAATGTTTATTTAATGAGTTTATTCGTATGACTAAAAATACAAAGTTGTACAGACGTTAAGATTTTCTCTAGTACGAATGAAAATAATAATAATAGAAAAAAGAACGTACATGTCAGAGAACTGCAACAATACATAATACTTGCGAGCGCACTCGCTGTTTACTAAATCATTTTTAGTCTCGAATACTTTTAAGCACTCGCTTTTACTGATATATTGGCTCGTTTTTCATACAAAGCGAGCTTATGCATGAAAATATTACACAATAGCTTTTTACTTGTACATGTCAATATCACAACCACTCAAAGCAAAGTTTCGTGTTTTTTATATTTTCATATTCGGTAACTTCTTTGTATTAAACTTACACGACTTAAGTGTAACGACCAGCTCGTAACAACAACATTTACGGCATATTCATTTAGTATATGTTCGTGAATTTAAAACACTTTTTTTTTTTAATTATTAAAATTGGTTGGCTGCATAAGCATATTGCCAGGTTATCCCTCCAAAAGTGTTTGTAGTGCGACTTACTGTTCACAAGATTTATTACTCGTGATTTAGTAAGTCATATGTTGATTCAGGCTTCGCCAGTCGACCTATACCTTTGTATAGGAAGTCGGAGACACTCGAACAATAAGTAAAAAATTGAGTTTAATGGTCCAGTTATAAAACTTTGGTTCAGGTATCGCAGGTCGACCTATACCATTGTATAGGAAGTCGGAGACGTCTGAACAATAATTACTGCTGAGTTTTATGGAACTCCTCCAGTCTCATGTTGAGTTTATTTGGTACTCCTCCAAATAAAACGAAATCACGCGGTTAACTGTAGAATAGTCTGGAAACTGTATCCAAAGCACAGTTACGCGACGCCACACAGTTAACCTCGCGAAAGTGAGACGCAAAACTCTCGAAGTAAGATAAAAAGGGACAATCTGATTGCCACTAAATGATAATGGCAAAAACGGGCGAGCTCTTAACCCGACCAGAGCTGAGTCACGACTGTGTATTTAAAATTCAACATTAAGTGAAAACGTGGCTGCCATATTTTATGATTTGTCGTAGATTAGACGATTTTAGGCGTTTAAATGATTTAGTGCATGTTTTGTTATTTATTTTATGGATGAAATATAGTAATGCTTCTTTAAAGTATTTTATTTATTATTACCTATAAAATTTTAAATACATTAAATTAAAAATTACATAAAGAGCGCACTTAGCCATTTAAAAAAATGTTCTTATGTGCATCTTTAGCATCATTGAATATAATTGTGTGTTTGTTGTAAAATTTGTTTTCAAAAATGTATAAATATATAAAAAGTAAATTCTGTGTCTACGTCGCATAATGAAATAATGGACTGCGCTGCGTTACCATTGGTCAATATTTTTGTAAAATTATTTACATATAAATGAAAATGACGTATAAAAAAATTGTGTTTCATAAGCCTGTCGCATTCATTATATATTTTAATTAAAATTTTTCTTGTAATAACTTTTAAATTCATTTTATTTGAATTTATGAATTTGAATAATGAATTTAGCCTTACATGTTTACTTAAATATACGATCATTGATTTTTTCCTAAAACATCTGGCAACGCTGCTTTAAATATTACTACGAATGACGAATGCTGCGAGTAAACACTTGTGTACTCAGACAATTATAACTCTAGGTCAGTGAAGGGCAGATAGAGATAGATAAAAGAGAGTAATTTAGATGTAGTATATTTACGAAACAATTCAATACAGAACTCATATAAATTTCATTGTGTTTGCTAAATATAATCTATATATATAAAAGAGTAACGTTACTGACTGATTCATCATTGCATAGCCCAAATGCAGAGACATGAAATATGAACAATCGGTTCCTCTTTCGATGTATAGCTCCACTAAGAATGGATTTTTGGAAACTCGTACTCTAAGGGGTTAAAAAAGGGTAAAAACTCAACTAAAAATGATACAAATAAATTTGAAAAAGTATTGTAATTTGCACAAAAAATAAGCTGACAGGTGTCTGGCCTTTTTTTGAACTGTAATTTGGTACTTTTGTGGTGCCCTTTGTAACTTCTAAACACACATAAATCTAGGAAAAAAAATGTATACTGTAATAGTTAATCCGCGAAAAAATATTAATAGGATTTCGGCAATTTTTCTAAATTCACATGTATAAGGGGTAAAAATTGTCCCTTTTTTGGTATTTTTTTTTAAAAGAAACTTTTCTAATATTATTCAATGGGACAAAATTTGATATCTATTATTGCGTAATAGAATATGGACAGTTATTTATGTGAAATATTTGGAATTTTTTTTGAGCCAAAAAAGGTACCAAAAAGGGAAAAATACCGGAAAATATGTATGTATTATTCCTAATTACAGAGCCAATTCGGAAAAATTGTAATAGGGATTTCACCAGACATAAAAAATTATGTAATTTAGTAAAAATTAAAACACATTCATAACAGAGTAGAAAAGGGAAAAATCGAGAGAACAGTTTGGTACTTTTTAGAACATCAATATTTTTATACAACATAGAGTAGATTTACTCATTTTAAATCATGTTTATTGAAATATTTTGTTACATAGATATTTGAACAGTTTAAACATGGAATTTGGAACTTGGACCAAAAATTTACCTTTTCGCATTTCTATGGTATTTTTTGTATTTTTTACGTTTGTAAAGGTAGAATTGTAAAATAAAGGACTTTTGATTCCAGGTGAGACTAAAAATGTTATGGGCAACCAAAAAGGGACTTTTTTGAATTTATATGGTACTTTTTGTATTTTATACGTTTATGAAGGTACAATCAAGGACTATTGATTCCAGGTGAGACTAAAAATGTTATGAGCGACCAAAAAGGTACTTCTTTTAATATATATGGTACTTTTTGTATTTTCAACGTTTGTACTTTTTTGAATTTGTATGGTACTTTTTGCATATTCTACGGTTATGAATTGTACAATCAAGGACTATTGATTCTAGATGAGACTAAAAATGTTATAAGTGACCAAAAAGGTACTTTTTTGAATTTTTATGGTGTTTTTTATATTTTTAACGGTGGCAAAGCTAGAATTTCAAAATTAGTGACTATTGATACGAGGTGAGGCTGAAAATGTTATGGGCGGCCAAAATGATACTTTTTGAATTTTCATGGTACTTTTTGTATTTTCAACGTTTACGAAGCTCGAATTTCGAAATTAGTGACTATTGATACAAGGTGAGACCTGAAAATGCTGTGATCGACCAAAAGGGTACTTTTGAATTTGTATGGTACTTTTTGCCTTTTCTACGGTTATGAAGGTAGGATTGTACAATCAAGGACTATTGATTCTAGGTGAGACTAAAAATGTTATGGGTGACCAAAAAGATACTTTTTTTTTTTTTAATTTTTATGGTACTTTTTGTATTTTTAACGGTGGCGAAGCTAGAATTTCAAAATCAGTGACTATTGATACGAGATGAGACTGAAAATGTTATGGGCGGCCAAAATTATACTTTTTTTAAATTTTCATGGTACTTTTTGTATTTTCAACGTTTGCGAAGCTCGAATTCCGAAATTAGTGACTTGGTACAAGGTGAGACCTGAAAATGCTATGATCGACCAAAAGGGCATTTTTTTGAATTTTAAAATTAGTGTTTATTGATCCGAGGTCTAAATCCTAATATTATGGAAAAAATTACTTTCTTCTAATGTAGGTAATAATAAACCAAGTCGAAGTTTTAGTAAAGGAAAAAATGTTACTTTTATAATTTTTATGGTAATTTTTGCAAATTCTAAATTTATGAATCTTAATTTTTGAAACTATAGCATTGATCTTGTTTTCAGATAGAAAATATATGCCCGATATATCCTTACTCTACTTTTTATTTCTCTAAGTAAATTTAATCAGAGATACAAGTTTTCATAAATATATTGTTTTTATTTATTCGAGCTAAAGATCACTTTTTTATAAAAATTATTTTTTTATAATTTAATTAATTATTAATTTTATAATTTTTATAAAAAAGTGATCTTTAGCTCGAATAAATAAAAACAATATATTAATATAAAAAGATCGAAGAAATTTACATAATAGTTTTCATAAATTAAATCAAAAACATTTAATAATTAAAAATAGAACTCGAGCATTCAATAAATAGTAAGAACTGCGCTATCGAAGTAGCGGGTTATAGGCTAGTACACTATAAAATTTTAAATTTATGGCGGCTGCCAGTGCAAAATGGCTCAACATTGGCATCAAATGAAAGGGCTTGACCTGTAGAATACAGTTAACTATGAAAAAGTGTAAAATCCAAAAAAGCTGCCCGTGTTCTGCATTCCGAGTGAAATAATAGACTCAGAATTCCCATGTCATTGTTGTTTTAAACAATAACACTTAAATGGAAATTCCGAATAATTTATTTTAACTCGGAATGCAGAATACAGGCGAGCGTCTGAAACAAAATGTTGGCTAATATTTTTGTAATATTAATCAATATATAAGTGTTTGACTAGTAGAGTACAGTCATCTATGTAAAAATTCAAAATTAAAGATAGCAATGGAAATAAAACAAAACAGTGTATTTTATTTTTCCTATGTAAATGATAGTGAAGGATATTAACAGATGCGGTTTGTTTTAAAGTTAATTAAAATAAAAAAAAATTTAAGAAAACAAAATATTGTGTTGTGACCTTTATTTTTATCAAATCATAATTGTGTTCGCTT
Organism: Phyto melanocephala; assembly: GCA_941918925.1. Lineage (NCBI taxonomy): Eukaryota > Metazoa > Arthropoda > Insecta > Diptera > Rhinophoridae > Phyto > Phyto melanocephala. The sequence continues at coordinate 45,827,438 of OW799237.1, forward strand.
TTTGGTGAGCTTTTGCTTTTTTTTATATCATTAACATCGTCTTTTAATAAAATACAATAAAACAAAATATATAAATTATAATTATTTGATTTAAGCTGAAATGCAATTCATATTTTCCCAGGAAAAAAAAAGTCTAGAAATAGAAATACTTTTCTTACAAGAAAACTATATACATGATAATAAATCTTGTTTTATTTTGGATGTTTAAAACTTGAAAACGACTGGATAAAATTAAATACTTCGTACTACTACGTGTCAATGCGTAGGCTTATGCTACAGAGAGGAATATATGTATTTTCTTTTTTGATCCACTACAAACAAATTTGCTTATAACATGATAGTATAAACCCTGCGAAGGGTATATAAAAAACGACACAGCCGAATAGAGCGCTTTACTTATTTCCCTATCCAATATCTTAACATCATCAAAACTAATTATATGGTTGTACCCTTTTGCATGCTCTGCCTATCTCTAAATTATATTCCTGGGAATTGGAGAAGGGTCAGGGTCGTTTTTATTCCGAAGATCGGAAGGAGAAGTCATGATAGTGCGAAAGACTTTCGTCCGATTAGCCTTTCATCTTTTCAGCTTAAAACACTGGAACGACTCATCGACACTCATATCAGGCAGCGACTGGAGGGAACGACGCGTTTGTCGGGCAGTCAGCATGCCTATCTTAAGGGACGCTCTACGGAGACGGCTCTACATGAGGTCGTGGGGACTATAGAGAGGTCTCTCGAATTCGGGCAGTATACTATGGCAGCCTTCTTGGATATAGAAGGGGCCTTCAATAACGTAACCACCCTTGCGATTCAGCATGCCCTCACTGGTCTAGATGTTGAGGAGTACATCAGCAACTGGCTAGTGTCCATGCTGAGCACAAGGGTGGTTATTGCTAATCTTGGTAACACCACTATGTCAAGGCTAGTGGAGAGAGGTACACCTCAGGGCGGTGTGATCTCTCCACTGCTTTGGCTTATTGTTGTTAACAAGATTCTTATTGAACTGGACAATAGCTTGATAAAGGTCGTGGCTTATGCGGACGATGTTGTGATACTGGTATCGGAACTGTTTCCGGACGTGATTAGTGATATCATGTCCGACGCCTTGAGATTACTAAGAAACTGGGCCACGGACAGCGGTCTAGTAGTAAATCCAAGCAAAACGGAACTGGTACTGTTCACGACAAAGACCAGGATTCCAAGCTTCAGACCACCGAGGTTGGGGAACTGCGAAATTCCCCTATCGGATAGGGCGAAATATCTGGGTATTATCCTGGACTCTAAATTGTCATGGAAGCTGAACGTCCAGCACAGGGTGAAGAAGGCTACGGTGGCCTACTACACGTGTCGTGGGATGTTTGGTAGGAAATGGGGACTTACCCCCAACATGATTAAATGGATGTATACGGCCGTAGTACGTCCGATTCTCACTTATGGATCTCTGGTATGGTGGACTGCAACAGGGCGTAAGTATGTTGTGGACCAGTTGTATAGAGTACAGAGATCGGCGTGCATTGGGATAACGGGAGCGATGCGAACTAGTCCTTCGGAGGCGCTGAACACTATGTTGCATCTCGTTCCCATAGATATTCATATATTGGCCACATCCGCAAGTAGTGCGGTGAGGCTTAATGCGACTGGATGTTGGAGGTCGAGGACGTATGGCCATGCGAGTATATTGGCCACGCTGCCTTCGAGCGTGAATCAACCCTCTGACTACATTACGCCCTACATGGATTTTGATGGGGCGTTCAGGGTTCTTATTCCCTCCAGGGGAGAGTGGAATGGGGGTCGCCTTTTGGGGAGTTTTGACACCAGGATCTATACTGACGGTTCGAGGATGGAATGTGGTGTTGGATCTGGTGTCTTCTCTGATGGACCGGAGATTGAACTCTCCTTCCGTCTTCCGGATGATTGCAGCGTTTTTCAGGCGGAAGTTGAATATTGATATATTGACTCAGAATTCCTGCTAAGTAAAATATCTTTTAATGTTCCAACCAGACCAACTCGAAATTTCCGTTTTATTAACTTAAAATACTATAGAACCAACTATGCTAATAATGATCCTCTTCGTCGTATATGTGAAAACTTTAATAATTATTATCACCTTATTGGCCTTAATGAAAGTAAAGAAATTGTTAAAAGAAATATCATTTTATATTTAAATCGTTGAATTATTATTGAATATTTATTTTATATATAACCTTAATTTTGTTTTGTTATTTTACATACTTTAGTCTGTAAGGATTATTATCTATAGACAATAAATTAAATAAAAAAATAAAAAGTACTCGCTATCAGGGAAGCATGTAGGATACTGAATGACGGGAATATCCACGGGAGCATTGGTATATTTGTCGACAGTCAGGCGGCACTCTTGTCACTCAGGTCATACATTATTACGTCTAAATTAGTTGGCCAATGTAGAAAGGAACTGTCAAGGCTTGGTCAGCGGGCTGACGTTACTCTAGTTTGGATTCCTGCGCATAAGGGCCACTATGGTAACGAGCGTGCTGATGAGCTAGCCAGGGGAGGATCTGCTCTGGATATCTCTAATGCAATTGCAGTTGCAATCCCGTTGGGGACTATTAAGAGCAGAATCTCCAGACACTTTCTCCGGAAGGCTGATAACAGGTGGCGTGGGCTGAGCACGTGTAAGGTGGCACGGCTTACGTGGCCCTCTTTTGATGCACGACGTACATTGCAACTTACCAGTCGGAGTCGGAGGGACATATCGAGGTTGCTGGCGGTATTGACGGGTCACTGGATGTTAGGCAAACATGCAAGTCGGCTCGGACTCCCATCGAACGACCATTGTCGCAGTTGTCTGGATAGAGAGAAGGAGGAATCGGTTTTCCACTTTCTCTGCGAATGTCCTGCACTGGCGGCTAAGAGACACAGATTTCTGGGCGAACATATACTAGATGGCCTCTCTGCGATATCTGAAGTTGGACTGAATTATCTACTGAGATATCTCAGGGCCACGGGGTGGATCTAGTACCCTTACTCTTGGATTTTATTCTGAGATACACTAGAAGCTGACGAGTGATGTGGTCCTGTCAAAACGGAGTCATACAGACTCTACTTGACTGTTGGCGTGCAGCGAACTACCACGATAACCAACCAACCAACCAACCCTTTTGCATATCGTTAAAGTACCATCGGTTCCTTTCCTTTTTTAATATTTGACTTATGCTCTTTAATTCTTGTTTTCAATGTTCTCTTTGTTGCTTCGATTGTTGTACCATATTACATTTTTCTCTTTTGTTGCTTTTACATTAAATTTCATAGACAACATTGTCTAGTATATTTGTTTTTTATTTATTGTTTGTAAATATAAGTATGTCTAAGTGTTATGTTTGATCTGCATGCAATTACTGCTTTTTTATTGGAGAGTGTTGTTTAATGTAGGTTTGTCCCCTAAATTTGGTATAAAAAAAACACTATACAATTTTTATTCGTCATTTGATTTTTTTGTGCTTTTTCTCTTTTGTAATTTTTTAAAATTTTAACAATTAAGTTGTTAATTATGGGTAGAGTAATTGTTGTTAATCTTTATTTTGTCAATGTTTTTTTTTTTTTTTTGCCTACATATGTATATTTTTCATCATTTATTTTTAAGACTTTGTTGATTTAGATTTTGCTTTATTAAGATTCATTTGTAGTGGTTAGGTTGAGTTATAGTCCCTGATCCTATCTGATGATGTCGATTTTTTATACCAATTAGTTAAAAGTTTGTAGTTACAAATTTTCCACTGCGGTTCACAAACGGTTTAAAGAATAAAAGAACACAAGACACAAAAACGAAACGTTTTTTCTATTTAGTGGTTTATTAAGAAGTATGTTCAAATTAAATCAAATACATATGAGTAAAAACTGTATAAAAAACATACAGACAGTTAAAACTTAAAGCAGAAAATATAAAGAGTATAAAGAGCAGTAACAAAGTTTTCCATTTTTCTTTTCCCGATAACTATATTTAATATTAAGACTAGGACATGTAATACGGTCCGGGCACAGCTTGTTAAAAATAATTATGTACTAACTTATAGGAATAAGTAAAAAAGCTTGTTAATGTAAAAGAAAAAGTAATCCTTTAACTGATTATATCTAATTACACATTCTGCTTACGTTTTCTCTTTATAGGGCTTAAATTAGTTAAATAACAAGGACATTAATATAAAATTTATTATTTTTCTATTAAATAATGAAATCATATGTTTTATAAACATAATATAAATGGATCAGAGCTAATCGTATAAAAAATTCTTCAATTAATATCTGATTTTACCTTTTGCCTACCTTAAGGAAAATATATACAAAAAGAAATATGTCGTTCATTAATAACTTAAAAAAAGTTTTTCATTTGGGTGGTGGAGAAGCTAAAAAGAAACGTCATGGGAATAACATAAAAATGGATACTGATCCTGCAGAGATTTGGGAAATTGTTGGTGAGCTTGGAGATGGAGCATTTGGTAAGGTATACAAAGCCCAAAACAAAGAGACTAGACAATTTGCTGCTGCCAAGATGTGTATTCTAGAGGCTGTGGCAGATCTAAGTGATCATATGGTGGAAATTGATATTTTGTCCGAAATTAAGCATCAAAACATTGTCGAACTTTATGAAGCCTTTTACATAGATCTTAAATTATGGGTAAGCTTTTAATTACACTGTGCAAGAAATTGGTACTTTTTCTTTCGTGACAAGCTGGGCACCTGGTGTTTTAACATAATTCGGGTACGCTGAATCCAGTGGTGCTCGCGGTTTTTTAAGATTGGCTCTGGTTTTCGAGATATACCGTTATTTCGAAAATGGAGGAGGTTCCACAACATATGTTCGCGTAACTTATTACGTAACTTATTGAAAAAACTGAAATTCCGCAATAAAATTTCCTTTAAGAAAAGGATGCAAGCCTTACATATGATATAGCATTTCGTTAGGTGAGCAGGTAATGGAACTGAAGAACAACGGTATTTTGCATGGTTCTTGGAATTAAAAATTAAAACATAGTATTTTTGAATTACCTGTGATTTCAAATTATTGGGTACCTGCGGTAAATTGACAATGAAATCTTCATATTTTAACCGATTTTTATGGTTTATGGCTTTTTTTATTTTTGAGATAAGTAGTTCTCAGAAAAAAGTGCAAAATGTTGAATATTTGCTTTATATGTTTTTTTTTTATTCTATTTTTAAATTGAAAAATATTACGATAAGAGATAGAGAAAACACATCTTCTGGTGTTTTACTTTTGAAAACCGGATGACTGGTTCTCGAGTTAGGATGAAATATGTCTCCGTACCTGACTAATTTAGGGGAACAAATTTGCCACGCCCATAAAAAAAATACCGATCTGATGGAAAAAAACCGACTACGGATTTAAGTTCAGCGCATCAAAATCCATATAGTCCACATAGTTTTAAATAACAGGAAGACAAAAAATGGTTTTTTGTCGAGCAGTGTTATTTATGGCTTGTTTTGTTTGCAGCTTTGTTTTTAATATGTCTGCAAAAAATTAGAAGCCCAGCTGCATTTTTTATGAATTTTTAAAAAACAAAAATTTTAATATTTTGATAAAAAAATTAATATTTTTTCAACCAAAAAATTATGTTTCTAAAACGACTGCGGATATTAGAAAGAAGTTTTACTTTTCTTAAAGGAAATTTTATTGCGGAGTTTCGGTTTTTTAAGTTTTTTCAATAAGATAAAGCGTTTTTGAGTTACGCGAACATATGTTGTGCAACCTCCTCCATTTTCGAAATAACGGTATATCTCGAAAACCAGAGCCAATCTTAATAAACCGCGGTCACCACTGGATTCAGCGTACTCGAATTATGTTAAAACGCCAGGTGCCCAGCTTGTCTGTTTTTTCAACTAGCATAGTGTTATTATTATTTGAACAATTTTTTAACATATTTTTTACTTTTTTAGATGCTTATAGAATACTGCGATGGAGGAGCACTTGATAGCATTATGGTTGAATTAGAAAAACCACTTAGCGAACATCAGATTGCATACGTTTGTAAACACATGACAGAAGGATTAGATTTCTTACATAAAAATAAAGTTATTCACCGTGACTTAAAGGCTGGAAATGTTTTATTGACTATGGATGGCGGAGTAAAATTAGGTACTTTTTTACAAATTTTGAAATTTTAAGTTCTTGTTATAAATAATAGTTTTTTTTTTGCATTTTAGCTGATTTTGGAGTATCAGCCAAAAATAAACATACCCTTCAAAAGCATGATACCTTTATCGGGACTCCTTATTGGATGGCACCTGAATTAGTTTTATGTGAAACGTTTAGAGATAATCCTTATGATCAGAAAGTCGATATATGGTCGCTAGGAATCACGTTAATTGAACTGGCTCAAATGGAACCACCTAACAGTGAAATGTCGCCAATGCGTGTTTTACTTAAAATACAAAAAAGCGATCCACCAAAGTTAGATCAACCGTCAAAGTGGAGTAAAGAGTTTAATGACTTTCTAAGAAATTCCCTTGTTAAGGTAAATTAAAGAACATATACCTATAGATTTGGTTATAGTTGGTCAATTTACAAAGTACTATCATAACGTGGTTTAAACATTTTACAATACAATGGGCCAATTCAAAGTGGTTGCATATCAGTCATATTTGTACTATTTCATATCATTTTATGCACGCATAAAATTTTTGTTAGTAATTTCCATACAAAAAAAAATAATAAGACTTTACACATTTGTTTCCTATGTATAAGAAATTGTTTATGTTATACTTTTAACCATACTGTCTCTCAGAGAGAATTTCTTCGCTTCTCACCTCTCAGAGAGAATATTTTCCATTTTCTTCTTTCCTTTCTTTTCTTCTTTTATACATACAATTTTTAACAGCGTCATCTCTTTGTCTTCTTTCTTGTGTTAATACATAATTTGTTAACAAAAGGTGTTCAAAGTCACTAGTCATATTAATATGAATTATATGACATAGTACAATATGAGAGTCTACTTTGAATTGGCCCAATAATTTTTAAATTTTATTAAAATATGATATGTGTTTCATGTAAACAATTAAGTTTAAACGACTTCAATTTTATTTAGATATAAATTTTATATATTTTATATATATACAGTCGAAGATCGGTTTAACGAATGATATATTGTCAGGCCCTTTCGTTATATCGAATAATTCGTTATATCGAAAAGATTTATTTTATAGTAATTTTATTAGGTTAACATAAAAAGATCAAATTATGTTAATTAATATTTATTTTTGCAATATCAAATTTTCAAAACTAAAAAAATTAATAAGTTTTGTACGTGTTTACTTTATTTAAAATTAACATAAGATATACAGAAATAAGTTGAGAATATATATTTGGACATATATGCCCCAGTTTAAATTCAGTTTATTAAATCGTCCATAATGAAAAATATCTTAGTTAAAAAGTATAAAAAGGTTAAAAAGATAAAAATTTTAAAAAAGTGTTTAAAAATAGCTTGCGTTTGGAAAAACTGAACTCAAGAGTCTTATTCCGCGTCTCATGTACTCAAATTCTACTTGTTGCATATTCTGTGGCAGTGGGATCTCATCTTCCTCGTCAAACTCCAAATTACCGGAATACAATATTTTATTTATTCCAGCACTTTGCTAATGTATCTTGCTTTAAATTATGCCAAGCCAAAGCAATCATGGATGTTGCATCATAAAGAGTAAAAGGTTTAAAAAAAACACAATTTTCTGCTTCAGATGACACCATTTTGGCTAGAAGACTATTCCTAAATTGTAATTTTACTAAACGAATAGCATTTTGATCCATTGGTTGGATAAGAAGTGTCACGTTTGGAGGCATATAAATTGTCCATATTTTTCAATCGTTTGTCAATTTAACAAGCTTTTCTGGAGGAGGGTGACTTGGAGCGTTATCAAGAATTAACAGAGCCTTCATTGCAGATTATTGGATTCTAAAAAAGTTTAAAACTTTGTTTCCAATAAGAAGAGATTTTATCTTTTTTTTGTGCCGAAGCATTTGCACAGAGTAGTAAGGTAACTCTTTTTTTTTTTAATTTTCCTTCCTGGAGCTGTAATTTCCCCAGCATGTTCTAATGCTTTGTTATTAATCATTTTTCAATAAAGTCCCGTTTCATCACCATTGAAAAGTACACCATGAGTAAAATGGTTCTTTCTTAAAGCATTTTGCAATTCTTGTTTAAATGGTTCTTCTAAATCCTCTCTTGATGATAAGTTTTCATCGGATTCCTTAAGAAGTCTAATGCCGTATCTTTTTTTGAATCTAGCTAACCAACCATCACCTGTGTTTAACCCACCTTTACAAAATTTGTGTTGTATTTCAATGGCTTTTGCTTTCAGTGCTATTCCAATTACTGGTACAAACTTCTTTCTTTGATTCAGAAACCAATCGAACAGCTTTGCCTCCATATTTGGGCACTCACCTTTTTTAAGCGATCGACGGTTCTTTTATCCATATTTGGTAGCTTCTAGATTTCACACAATTTTGTCTTTCATTTTCTTTAATGTGCACATTGAAGATTTTGGAATCCCATATTCCTGTGAAATTGCACTAAGGTCTTTTTACAGTCACCCAAAATTTTCATTTGTTCACTTAAATAAATTCTTTTTCTGTTTCCCATTCTTATTTTACGCTGAAACTCTTAACAACCTGATAAAAAACGTGCTAAAATGCTTTTGGCATCAGCGCATACGCAAATATCAAATGAGTATTTATTGAAAAACAAACGGTATTTTACCGTTTTAGGTTCTCTTTTCTATTGTTTTTTAATAACATGTAAATATTTACACACATTTTTTATTTGTTTTATTTTTAGCGTTTACTTTTTGTTTGAGTTTTTGCCCTGCATTCACTATACCGGGCTTTGACTGTATATACATATGTATATATATAAAAATCAATGTGTGTGCTTTTTCGGTGCGACCTCTATCGTGCTTTCAACAGACGGACGGACATAGCTAGATCGTCATCAAATCAAACCCAGATTCAGAATATATATACTTTATGGGGTCTAAAATGGATATTTCGATGTGTTACAAACGGAATGACAAAATGAATATACCCCCACCATTTTTTTGGTGGCGGGTATAATAAGAAAATCTAAGACCGTTTGTAATATACACAATACATCTTTGACTAGTTATAAAGTACAAGAATTGTTATAATGGTGTTAAAAGTACCAATTATCATCAACATCTAGCTCGCTATTATTGTCATTGTCATCTTAACTTTCTTTAGATCATATCAATTAAGATTATTATGTGCTACTTCATATTGATAACAGCATTTATCTCCTTTTTAAGCCGTATCTTAAAAAAAGAATATAGAAAAAAAAAATATTTGTCAAACCTACTACAATCTTTATAAGTCAATATTGAACGTGCCATACATGACATACGAGTTAGTAGAAAAAAATGCTCGAAAATTGCGTTCATCGAATTCGTTCCTACAGAAGAAGCCGTGGAGGCCATTTGAATGACGTTTAATTTAGAACTTAATTGTATCGATTGTCTTAACATTAAATTAAAAACTTTTGAATTTCCTTAACAATAACTGTGTTTTTTTTTAAGAAATCATATTACATACTCTTATTGAAAAACCTTTTACATAGCTAATGTATTCTCCTGCTGTTGTAGCTTAAAATTCATCGGATTAAAAAGTAAAGGCTTGGTCTCGATAATATGTATATCCAATACCATTTATATGTTTTTCATATAATTTTGCATTAATTTCACATTTACAATTTTTACAAAAACTATTGAACTTCTGTAATCTATTCTTTTAATTGTGGGTTGGATAACCATTCCCACTATTTTAAAGCGGTTCCAATCGATGCAACTTTTAGTAGGTAAAAAACATTGTTTTATAGAAACGTTTTTCACTATTTAGGAAACGAAACAACAACAAAACTTAAAAGCTAAAAACAAAAAATGGTTAAAAAAGGCTAAAAAAAATATCTAGGAATGGCTAAAAAAACTGGCTTATAGCTAAACGCAGATTTTCCTAGCTAAGCGTGTTCAAAAATGGCTAAATCTAGCCATAAAATAGCTAAATTGGCAACATTGCACCCAATATACAATATATGCCTTTTGAATTGCATTACTTTTTATAGTCTTAATCGTATTTTAAGCTTCGTCAAGAACAGACGCAATAAATAAACGTTACATATATTCACTCACTGACTTTTAATCTAATTTACTGCGACGTAAATTCAACAGGTTATGTGCCCAGCAGCCAAGTCTAGATTTTAGTGTTAAAGTGAATTACAATTGATAAAGGATAATGAATAACGTGTTTCAAATCGAAAAGTTGGAAGACGTCAACTATATGGTATGTGGCGTTCAAAAGAGACCCACAAAAGCAGCAGGTGCAACAAAATGGGATTTGGAGGATGAGAAGGCGTTGGCATCCATCATTTTAAGTGAAAACCAACACAGTTGGGTTATATAAAAAATTCTAAAACATCTGCAGATGCATGGAAAAAGTTAGAGGATATATATCAACCAAAGGGACCAATCCAGAAAGTGTGCTTATATAAACGGTTATTAGGGTTGCATATACCTGAAGGAGGTAATTTGGTACAAGATTTAAAAACGTTTACTGAGACTACTGAAAAACTTGCCGAAGCCGGAATTGAAATTCAAGAAGAATTACAGGTAATAATGCTGCTTGTCCAAGGAATACGACCATTTTGTCATCGCTATGGAAACACGTGATTTATTGCCAGATTTAAGTTTTCTCAAAAAGAAATTAATAGAAGAAGCAGAAAGGATAAAATTGAGGAGGAAACAACGCGTCAACAACAACAAGCATTTAACGTACGCACAGAAAAACAGAGTAAGCCAAGTAACGGAAACAAGATCAAAAAGAAATTCAAAGGCAAATGTTTTAATTGTGGCGCAATTGGCCATATTGCTAGTCAGTGCAAAGCAGAAAAGAAGAATCAAATATATGAGCAGAAACAATTTGCATTAACGATGTTAGCAGCAGCGTAGTCAGCGACAATGCAGAATGCTTGGTATTTAGACAGCGGCGCTACATCGCATATGTGTGCGGACAAGGAAAGTTTTATTCGATTTTATGATCACAATGAAGAAGTAAGGCTGGCCAGTGACAACATTTTGTGTACAAAGGGCAAAGGTGATGAACTCTTCCGATATAAAAATTATGATTTAACTTTTGAAAATACATTGTATTCTCCCGAATTGCAGGGAAACTTCCTCTCAGTTAGTAAGATTGTCGATATGGGTTTAGTCGTTATTTTTGAGGCTCAATGTGCAACTGTCAAGAAACGAGATGGCGAAATTCTTTTAGAGGCAATAAGAGATGGTGATTTGTTTGTGGTGAATAAGCCTATGGAAAAAGTTTTTGCTATTGATGGCATCGAACAAACTTAGCACAATAGATTTGGACATCTAAATTACGGCAGTTTGCGTGAAAGGTATGGTTACGAACCTGAATATTAAAAAACAACATCAACAAAACACCAAATTGTCATACATGATTTTGCATGAAGAGCAAAATACACACTTTACCATTTCCAAAAGAAAGTAAGAACATCGCATTAAATGTATTAGACGTAGTTCACTCGGACGTATGTGGCCCAGAGTTAATTCTGTTGGTGGTGCGAAATACTTCATTACTTTTATATATGATAGATCTAGAATGATATTTGTATTTTTTATGAAGGCAAAAAGCGAGGCTTTAGAGAAATTTAAAATTTTTAAGAAAATGGTTGAATATGAGATGAACTCTAAAATCAAAGTACTACGAACGGATAATGGTAAGGAATACATTAATAGTGAATTTGAAGCATATTTAATGCAGTATGGCATTCAACGGCAATTAACAGTGCCATACACACCGCAGTAAAATGGTGTTGCCGAGCGCTGTAACAGAATATTAGTAGAAATGAGTCGTTCGATGTTAGTCCATTCTGGTGTCCAAGAGAGTTTATGGGCTGAAGCAATTAATACGGCGGCGTATATACGCAATAGGTGCCCAACAAAGAAATTTAATGAAAAAACTCCATATGAGTCATGGTACGGTCGTAAACCCGATGTAAAACATTTGCGTACTTTTGGTCGTTATGCCGTCGCATTGGATAAAACACATAAATCAAAGTTTATGCCAAAAGGGGAGGAATTGACTATGGTTGGTTATTTAACTGTTTCAAAAGCTTATCAACTCTTTAACGAAAAAACACGGAAAATCGTTGAGAAACGCGATGTAATTTTTGATGAGGACGAATTTAGCAAAAATAAACAATGCAGTCATTAAAAAGACCAAAACGAGGAAGCTGACTATTTTTTTGATAAATATATATAAAGATAATACACCAGAACTTGATCATATACATGATGAAAATAGCGATCATATGAGTATTTAATTTCATTTTGTTAAGTTTGTTTGGAAATTTAAGTAAAAAATCATATGAAACGCACATAAACATATATTTAACCCAAAGAAACACACACAAATCACAAGTAATTGTATTAAATTATTACAATATTATAAACACACTAACACAACAGAGGGGAAAAAGTAACGTACAGTGCTATTTAAAATAATTTCTTTATTTATTTCAATTCAACTAAAATATATGTAACGAGTATTGTTAGCTATTTTTTTTTATTAATAATATTCAAACTTTTTATTTTTTAACCAATATGTTTAATAGTATTAGTTTTATTTTAACATTCAATAGTATTTCATTTTTATTTATTATTCAAAGTATTTAAATTTTATTTAATATTCAAAATATTTCAATTTTATTAAATACTAGAAAAGCCCGGCGCGCGTTGCTACGCCCCTTAATGAATAAAAATACATTCTGAATTTAAATTGCAAGTAGCTAAAAATGAGAACTTATTTCATATGGGCGTGGCACTTCCCACTCAATATGAAAAAGTTTCAGAAAAATCGGTGAAGTTAAAGTAGCTGAAAATTATAACTTTTTATGGGCGCGACACCGCCCACTTTTCTAATTATAACTTTTTTTTAAGGCGTGGCCTGATCACGAAATTATATGGTCATGACAGCTCAATATAAGTGCAAAGTTTCAGAAAAATCGGTCAAGTGCAAGTAGCTAAAACTGTTAATAGGTTTTTATAGGCGTGGCCCCGCCGACTTTTTGCCACCCATAAACACTCCATGGAATGTGTACAACAACTTGCCAAAGTTTGAGTCCGATCGGTTTTACAGTTTCGGAGTCTGTAGCTAACACACACATACAAACAAACACACACACACAAACAAACACACAAACACACACATAGAGTTTTACTTTTACATATATAGATTAAAAGTTCATAATTTGAGAAAAAAAACACTAGTTTATTATTAATTTTTCAATCGACTTAGCTCAACTTTACAATATTTAATTTTCTTTTCACAACTTTGTTTTGATACGTCCGACGTCGCACAGAGGAGTATTTGGCCTGAAAAACTGGCCAAAATTATTAAACGTGTTTTTTGAATTAAAAGTTCTAGTTTTTTTATAGTTTTAGGTGTAGTATGATATAAGAAATCTAGTGGCAGATTTTGAAAAAATTACACTGCGCAAAAAAAAAAATTTTTGTCTCTGCTAGAAATAAAAGTATGTGAACTATATGGATTTTGATGTCATTAATTCAAATCTGTTTTCCGTTTTTCTCTAGTACGTAAGGATTTTCTGTTTAAGGCGTGGCATATTTCACTCTAAATCGTTGAGTTGCCTAATATATTTTGTCATTACTTGAAAACGGATTCTCCGATTTTAATAGCAGGAGGATCAGAAGATGCAAACCCAACACATTTCTCTTCTATTAATTATTATTTCGGAGTTATTAAAAATTTAATGGCGAAAAAAAAAGTTCCTGCAAAATTCGTCAAATTTTTTGTGTTCAAAATGCAATAAGAAAAATATAAGAACCAAAAAGTTAACATTTTTAAGATTTTTTCAAAAGCCACATTCATAAGGAATAAAAGACGGTATAAATAGTAAAACTCAATTAACAAATGTTGATTTTAAAGGTTAAAACTCATTCTTAACAGACTGTATGTACATGCATACATATTATGATTTACGGTATAATTAAAAAAAAAATTTTAAGAATTGTAAGGCTCTTACAGAACAGTATTTTTTTAATAAAAAAATGCCTTATTATATTTATTTTATATTATTTAAAACTTAATATACGGAAAAGTTAAACTAATAAAAATTCCTTAATAATTATTATGTCGTATGTATATCCCTATTAGCTGCATCATCGGTGTCAGGAAGAAGAAGTGTGATGGTTTCCGTTGAAAAAGATTTTTTTAATTACCTGTTCTCTTTGCGCACTGCTGCTTATAAAAGGGTCACTGCTCAGAAATAACCTATTCAAGACATCTCGATTTGTACCGCTTTTGCTGAATTTCGTCGAATAATTCATACGATATAATCGTAAGTGTTTTTTTCTGGCCTCGGCAGCTTCTTCTGACAATTGGATGGTAGCCTGATACCTTGGTGCCCATGTATTTTTTATGTACCTATATTTATTTTTTGTAAACTTATTTTTGTGATTAATGCTTTAATTAATTATTCGTATTAGGTACGCATATTTATTTTTTAACATATAATGTTTTGTAGAGCAGGTATATAAAAATATCCTTTATGGGGATGAGTGGGACATTCCTATAACTATTATCGATAATAAAGAATTTTTCAAATTTATAATTATAGGCAGGTATTAACATTGTAAAGTGTTAAAAGTGATGTGAATAACAGTTAAAGCCAATATTTCAAAATACATAAAAGTTTATGACGATATAAATGTATAAGAAAAAGTGCATGATGAGCAAAAATAGAAAAAATGTGAAAATTTAAAAAAATCGCAAAGTTTTTTTTTTGTTTCTAAAAGTAGAGATTTCAAATTTTATTGTATCAAACCTAATTCGTAGAGATGCTAACCTCACTTTGAAAAACCTCTTTTTCTTTTTTTTGCAAAAAAAAGTGTATATTTTTTTTTTCGCTTTTGAACGAATTGTTTCAACATGAATATTCAACATATTTAAAATTTTTTTTCTTTTTTAAATAACTTTTGATCAAACCTTTCAGCGAAAAAAAATCATTGTTAAACCTTTATTCGTTTAGCCGCAAAAAATATCATAAAAACATCCAGAAACCGAAAAAACATTTAAATCTCATATAATTTTCTTCACTTTCCTCACTTTATCAGGGTCTCAGAGCTACAAATCGCAACTAAAAGACTTAAAAATTTACAATATACTGTAAAATATTGTTGTCTGTCGAGCTGCGTACTTAGTTCTTAAGATTTCTTAAAATTCAGTTTTGCCTTTTTTGCCAGCTTTTCAGGTCAAATACTCCTCTGTTCGTCGTATATATTTTTGTAGTTATTATCTAGGAATATTTCGGGGGTTTATTGGTACTGTTTTATTTGGGTTAATGGTTTTGTATTAGTGGTTATAAGAAGTCCATTCAGTAATTTCTGTAATAAAGGAGACAATTGTAGATGTTAAATCTTGTTTGGTGTGTTTTAAAATAGTGGAATAAGTGGCATATTTCGTAGCTTCATCTCCTAATGTGTTACCAAGTATGTCTATGTGACTTGGTATACACATGATTTTAAATTTGGTGTGGTATCTTATTAACAAGTCTCTTATTTTGGAAATAATAATACTTTTATTGTAAATATTTAGTGTTGTTGTGATAGTCGATTTTGATTGTGCGGAGATAAGGAACTTTCCGCGATATTTTTTATATTTGTTTAAAGTGATTAATAATGCCTTAGCTTCAGCGGTGAAAATTGAGCATCGTTGGTTCCAGATACCAAGATAGTTCGTTTTTTTGCTTTCATTTATGATATGTGCAGGTAGGGACCCGTCTCTGAACAGCATTTTCAAGTTTTTAGTTTTTAGATTTGTTATTTCATTGAAAAGAAATCTAAAAGTGTCATTTGGAGTTGATTTTTTTTTTTTTTAATTTTGCAAGTTGTAAAATAAATGTGGATTCCTTTAACTTCCAGGGGGGTACTAAGGTAGTTTATACTTTTTGGGGCTTGATGTTAATACTCATGTTTATAGCAGATTTGGTGGCTCTATGAAAGGATGGAAGTCTTAGCATTTTGTGTGGGTTTAGGCTGGGTATAGATTTCGTTAGGTGTTTATCCACGGAAAAAACTATTTTCTGTATTTTTTTGTTGATAGTTCTGTGAATCTGTTTTCTAGAGTTGGAAATCTTGCTTTGGTGGCTCTATGAAAGGATGGAAGTCTTAGCATTTTGTGTGGGTTTAGGCTGGGTATAGATTTCGTTAGGTGTTTATCAACGGGAAAAACTATTTTCTGTATTTTTTTGTTGATAGTTCTGTGAATCTGTTTTCTAGAGTTGGAAATCTTGCTTCAGTCATAAATGGGAATCTCCCTTAATTGTTGCAAGACATTTGATGAGATTCAACCGGGGTTGTAACGATTTTTTAAGAATTCAATATATGAGTTCCATGTAACTCTGTTGTTAAAATATATACAAAGAATTCTAAGGTTATTGGCAGTTTTAATTTGGTTGTCATTTATATTAATATCAATGCCTTAACATGAATTTGTTCTGCATATGTGTGTACATTTTGTTTTCGATTAAAGAAATTTTGCACCTATTGTTTAGGGAGGTAAACAATTCATCTGTTTTTGGTTGGTTGATTACATTCCGAACGTGTTTAAATATTATATATAAATTATCTGCGTAAATTACATGCTTAAAGAAGGAGTTTTTATGGATAATTTTATTGCAATTTAGAACAGGTTTGATGTTTGAATATGCATTGTTGCCTTTAACCCTTATTTTTCTACTAGATACGAAGGCAGATATAAAATTAATAATTCTAGGCCCGAATTTCCATTCTTTAAGCCGAGAAATTATTGTGCGAATGCCAATTCGATCGAATTGGTTGATTCAAAATCAACAGATATTATCGAATGATGATTGCGGTAGGGGAAGGTATTTGCAGCAAAGTGATCGGTATGCATGTAGGGGGGCATCAATTGTGCCTTTGTTAGGTTTGAAAGCCATTTGAATACTACTTAAGAGTTAAGTTTTCTAAAGGTACCATGTTATTCTAGTAGCTACGATTTTTTTTTAAAAGATTGGCCATACAGGGGATTAAGGAGATTGGACGGTGACCGTCAGGTAGATTTTTTAGTATAGGATATGAAATTTTGTCAAAGTCTTACCTTTTAGTGTGATTAAGGTAGATGGAATTTCATTTATGGGAATATTTTTTTTCAATTAGTTTCATAGAGTTGTTTTAACTGTAATATACCTGAATCCCTTAAGTTATTTTTATTGCTTATAAAGTTTTCACTGAAGTTGTCGTCGTTAGATTGAAGCGACTAAGTTTGAGCATGTATGTTTGCTATATCTTGTGGAATGTTTGGTTGTTATGAGCTAAGTGATGAATTTGTGTAGCTGAAAGTTCCTTCTCAGTTTACGAATATTATTCCAGATTTTTTTGACGCAAGTGTGGGGGTTGATTTCGTTGGTGTAGGTAAAACAAAATATTTTTTGCACGTTTGCAAATTAACTTGAAAAAGGGAAGGTATTTGCAGCAAAGTGATCGGTATGCATGTAGGGGGCATCAATTGTGCCTTTGTTAGGTTTGAAAGCCATTTGAATACTACTTAAGAGTTAAGTTTTCTAAAGGTACCATGTTATTCTAGTAGCTACGATTTTTTTTTAAAGATTGGCCATACAGGGGATTAAGGAGATTGGACGGTGACCGTCAGGTAGATGTTTTAGTATAGGATATGAAATTTTGTCAAAGTTTTACCTTTTAGTGTGTTTAAGGTAGATGGAATTTCATTTATGGGAATATTTTTTTTTTTCAATTAGTTTCATAGAGTTGTTTTAACCGTAATTTACCTGAATCCCTTAAGTTATTTTTATTGCTTATAAAGTTTTCACTGAAGTTGTCGTCGTTAGATTGAAGCGACTAAGTTTGAGCATGTATGTTTGCTATATCTTGTGGAAGGTTTGGTTGTTATGAGCTAAGTGATGAATTTGTGTAGCTGAAAGTTCCCTCTCAGTTTACGAATATTATTCCAGATTTTTTTGACGCAAGTGTGGGGGTTGATTTCGTTGGTGTAGGTAAAACAAAATATTTTTTGCACGTTTGCAAATTAACTTGAAAAGGTTGTTTGCATTTTTGTAAGTAATTTTGTTGTCGGTGCTTTCTAAATTTGCTAAATAGTTTTTTTTTAAGTCTTCTTCATTCCACCAATAGGAGTATTTTTTCAATTTGTGATGATTCCAGTAGGGTATACCAATGTTTGCTGTAATAAGAATTTTTGCAGTTTTGCCACGTCCTTATTAAAATTTGTTGAGATATTTATGGGAATCAATAAGTATAACCCTGAAATTTGTCCCAGTCTGTCTTTTCGGTATTAAAGCGTGTACTTTTCTGTTTTATATTACTGACTTTTGAAAAAGGTAGATTTAGTTGTATGTGAATTCGGAAGTGGTCGCTGCCGTGTAGTTGGGGGTCAATTTTCCAATTTGCAAAGGTTGCTATATGAGCTGAGATTAAAGACAAGTCAACGTCCGTAAAAGTCGAGAGAGTAGAGAGGTGGGTAGCTTAACCGTTATTTAGTATTATCATGGTTGAGCGTGATCCCCATAACTTCCAACTGTGTATTGAAATCTCCTAGTAACAGGGTATGTTGGGTCGGGATTTATATATACTGATATTATAAAAATGTTAACTGCAACGAAAATATTGTTGAAATTACTTATGTTATGTTTAAGATTGTGTTTGATGAAAACGCAGTGCCACCATTATTTCCTGTAGATGTATATAAGGTATATTCATTTAATTTTAAGTTGTTTATCACTCATAAGAATAATAGATGGAAGATCATAGATATATTGTATAATAATAATTTTCCTAGGAAAATAATTTATAGTTTAATTGGACAATATAAAGGTCAGAGAAGACTTGAGATAACCAACACTAGTCAACCAAAGATTTATAAATCATTAATATACGTACCTATAGTGTCAGAACGGTTAGAAAGATCGAGAATTTTTGAAAATGATAGATATAAAATGACTCATAAAACGTACAATACATTAGGTAAAATTTGGTAAGACAAAGGACAAAATTGACCATTTTGAAAGATCTAATGTAGTATATAAAATTCCATGTAAGGGTAATAGTAGTGAAACATGCAATAAGGTATATATAAGTACAACTAAGAATAAACTCAAAACTAGCATTGCAGGACATAAGTCGGACCAAAAATACAGGAATAATGTTTCACAGAAAACTGCATTAACATCACATTGTGTTAATGTTAATCATGATCCGGATTTTAGAAATACAATAGTTTTAAATACGGAAGATAGTTACAAACGTCGTTATTTATTAGAAATGTTACAGATAATAAACACACCAATAACACAGAGGATTAACTACAAATCAGATACAGAGGGAATAGCTCAGAGTTATAGATATTTAGTTCAAAAATTTTAGAAAGCGGAAATGGAATATTTTTAAAATGTAATAGATTAGTAATTAATTTTTTGTTTTTTTTTAGAGTATAATTTTTTGTATGACAATTTTCTGAAATTTGTTTCAAAAATTTTTATTATTAGTATAAAAAAAGAAAAATTTTGTAACTTTTGTTAATTTTTGCTAATTTGTTAATTAATTTTCCTGAAGATGCACACGAAGGAGTAGCGAAATATTGAAAAATAAAATATTGTTTAAAATGTGTTGCTTTTTATATAAAAAAGGAACAAAAACTGTTGTATGACCTTAGGCTTGGATAATTAAATATAAAAATAACAAATTATATAAAAAGTGTTGTATTTTGTTTTAGCTTTTTTGTAGACCCTAGTTTTCTATAGAAAATTAAAACGACATAACATGTGTTATAGTAGAAAAAAAATTATTAGCAGATTTTAGAACTTACCACCGTGATTTTAGAAGTATTGCCTATAGAATTTCATAGGCTAAAGCCGCCAATTAAAAGGGTTTTAAAATTTCTAACTATGTTTTAAAGTAATTTTGTAATTTATGCTCGGCGTACAATTGGGCCGAACAACGAAATTCGCCCAACACGACGAATTCGTCGGTAAAAATTCGTTGTGTAAATTCGTCGTGTGAAGAACAATAACGACGAAAAAGTAACATCTTTTATAGTTGATAAAATTGTTTACTGTTTCTGCAAAAAAAGAACAAAAATAATCGAAGAATTTATATTTTTGTGAAACTCATCAAAATAATATATATAAGGAAGGAGTGCTCGAAAAAAATTTGTAGTTGCATTAAGTTAAATAAAACCCATATCGTGCAATAAATAATTTTTCGTTTTATCACGTTAGCTTTTATATAGTACTAGCCAAACCCGGCGCGCGTTGCTACGCCCCTTAATGAATCGAAATGCATTTTGAATTTTAATTGAATATCAGGTGCAAAAACCTAAATATTATAATTTTTTTTATGGGCGTGGCATTGCCCACTTTTCTAATCACGAAATTGTAAAGTCGTAACAGCTCAATATGTGTGCAAAGTTTCAGAAGAATCGAACCAGTGCAAGTACCTCAAAATTATAATTGTTTTTATGGGCGTGGCCCTGCCCACTTTTTTAATCACGAAATTGTAAAGTCATAACAGCTCAATATGTGTGCAAAGTTTCAGAATAATCTGTCCAGTGCAAGTACCTCAAAATGATATCTATTTTTTATGGGCGTGCCACTGCCCACTTTTCTAACCACGAAATTATTTAGTCATGACAGCTCGATATGTGTGCAAAGTTTCAAAAAAATCGGTCCAGTGCAAGTACCTCAAAACTATAACCTTTTTTTATGGGCGTGGCCCTGCCCACTTTTCTAATCACGAAATTATATGGTTATGACAGCTTAGTATGTGTGCAAAGCTTCAGAAAAATCGGTCCAGTGCAAGTACCTCAAAATTAAAACTTTTTTAGGGGCGTGGCCCCGCCCACTTTTCTTATCACGAAATTATTTCGTCATGACAGCTTGATATGTGTGCAAAGGTTCAGAAAAATCGGTCAAGTGCAAGTAGCTAAAACTGATAACTAATTTTTATGGGCGTGACCCCGCCCACTTTTTTCCACCCATAAACACTCCCTGGTATGTGCCCAACAACTTGCCAAAGTTTGAGTAAAATCGGTTTTACAGTTTCGGAGTCTATAGCTAACACACACACACACACACACACACACACACACACACACACAGAGTTTCACTTTTATATATATAGATAGAAGATGTCAGATACTAATATTTTAAAACTCACTAATTTTCAATTGTTATTACGATCAAAATGGAAAAAAAGTATACTAGAACTGTTTCAAATGCCATTAAACGATATAAGGAAGATTTGAGCATTCGAAGAAAACCTGGCTCAGGAAATAAAAAAAGGACGAAGGGATATTGGTAAGGTAAAAGAAGTCAAGCAACTGTTTCGAAGAGCAAAGTGCCAAAGTTTGTGCTAGGCTAAAGACAAACTTCAGAAAGTTTCAGATCGCAATTCGGTAAAGAAATATGAAAATATGAGCGAAAAAATTGAAGGCAGATTAAAAAAAACACCTATGTTGTGTTGTGATGGATGACGAAACATACATACGTAGTGGCAGACTTTTCCCAACCTCCCGGACAAAATTTTTATGTTGCTGATAAAAGCTGTAATGTTCAGGAGGAGCTCCGGACAAAACACAAACAAAATTCCCTAGTAAATTTCTCGTGTGGCAAGCTATTTGCAGTTGTACCAAACGAATCCAAGCATTTGTGCCATCAGGCACGATAAACACAGAAATTTATATCACGGTGTGCCTACAAAAACGGCTTTTACCTTTTTTGAGACAACACCGAGTGCCTACATATGTCACTATGGAAAAAAGGCACTTGAGTGATATTCAAAGAATAATGTCATATTTGTACCACGAGAGGCAAATCCAACTAACTGTCCAGAACTTAGGCCTGTAGAAAGGCACTGGGCTCTGTAAAAAAGGATTTGAAGAACACAGTAAAGGTGTCCCAGAACATGTCCGATTTTAAGTGTAGATGGACCACCTTCTCCAAAAAGGTAACAGAAGCAACTGTAAAATCTTAATGGAAGGACTTCCGAAAAAAGTCGATAATTTTATAAATACAAAATAATGTATTAAGATTTCAATGTTAAATAAATTTGTGCAATATGGCAATAAATTTCTGTATTTTAAATAGTTTCTTTATTGCACGATTTGGGTTTTATTTAACTTAATACAACTACAAATTTTTTTCGATACACTCCTTAATTCCTGCCATAGTAAAAAAACATTTTTACGTATAAGTAAACGTTTGCAAATAATGTGAGTACTTACAGTAAACAATAATAAAAATTTTGTTTTTGTATTAAACTTAAACATTTGCAAGAAGACAATTAAAAACAAATTTTTGTAGTTAGCTTTTTTATATTTATTTGAAATTTAATAAAACAATTATTAAAGTAAAAAATAACTTTATTTTCTTAAAAAGTAAAACCAAGTATACAAAAAAATGGTCACCTTGTATTAATTTGTCCGTCGCACAGAGGAGTATTTGACCTGAAAAGCTGGCCAAAAAGGCAAAACTGAATTTTAAGAAATCTTAAAAACTAAGTACGCAGCTAGACAGACAACAATATTTTACATTATATTGTAAATTTTCAAGACTTTTAGTTGCGATTTGTAGCTCTGAGACCCTGCTAAATTCAGGAAAGTGAAGAAAATTATATGAGATTTAAATGTTTTTTTTTAGTTTCTGGATGTTTATTTGTTATTTTTTTTTGCGGCCAAACGAATAAAGGTTTAACAATAATTTTTTTTTCGCTGAAAGGTTTGATCAAAAGTTATTTAAAAAAGTAAAAAAAAATTGAAATATGTTGAATATTTATTTTGAAACATATGTATTTTTTAACACTTAACAATGTTAATACCTGCCTATAATTATAAATTTGAAAATTTCTTTATTACCCATAATAGTTATAAGGGAATGTCCCACACATGCCCATAAAGGATATTTTTATATACCTGCTCTACAAAACTTTATATGCTAAAAAAATAAATATACGTACCTTATAAGAAAAATTATTAAAAGCATTTATCACAAAAATAAGTTTACAAAAAATAAATACAGGTAAAAACAAAAAAAAATACATGGGCACCCAGGTATCAGGCTACCATCCAATTAACGCATAAGAGCATGCGCTTGAAAATACTTATAAAGGGTTATTGCACACAATCTTTATCAAAACCATTTTGTAACTTCGAGAGTCAACATGGAACAAGTTTTCACAAGATTACAGCTATTCC
This sequence comes from Phyto melanocephala, assembly GCA_941918925.1. Classification (NCBI taxonomy): domain Eukaryota; kingdom Metazoa; phylum Arthropoda; class Insecta; order Diptera; family Rhinophoridae; genus Phyto; species Phyto melanocephala. The sequence goes on from OW799237.1 coordinate 45,850,779, forward strand.
AAATAGTGATAAAATCTAATTCTGGAATTATTGACGAGAAATTGGATTTTTTGGTCAGAAAATTGAGCAAAATGTCAAGGGGATGGGGACATATTAGCACTGAAGCAGTGTTTAAAAAATTGCTTCAAAAGATATTGGTTTTTGGCACAACGTAAAGAGGACCGCTTTTTAAGCACAAACGCTAAATGGCTGGAAGGAACTGTAACAATACCAGTATTTGGCAGTTCGTCTTCAGGACGACCACGAAAAAAATTTAATGCAGCTAGTGAAAGAACAATGCGAAGAAAAACGGAAGAAGTTCGTAACCAATAAACAACAGAGGAGATCACATTTGCTGCATCCATGAGTCAAAGAGCAGCGGGACATAATATTGCGGCTAAATTAATAATGGATATAACGAGATCCCCAAGAAAAGCAAGAACTTGCAAGCAATCAATAACAACTTCTGAAGTCAACCCTGTGAATAAAGGAAAGGAAAGGAGCTTTAGCACTCTTTGTAAATGCAGAGCTCACGAAAAAGCAATATGAAATTTTATACAATGCCAATAAAAATGTGTATCCATGTTACTCATTACTCATGCAAAAAAAAAATGTTGTCCCAATGAAGATGCCACAACCGTTAGTGAAACATTAGCGGAAGTGAAGCTCCAAGCTCTTCTCGACCATACAACAACATTTTTATGTATATGCCTTGAAAAGGTTTTGCAGCAGTTTAAACCTTTAAAATCAACATTTGTTAATTGAGTTTTACTATTTATACCGACTTTTATTCCTTAGGAATGTGGCTTTTGGAAAATTTTTAAAAATTTAAATTTTTGGTTCTTAAATTTTTTTTATGGCATTTTGAAAACAAAAAATTTGACGAATTTTGCAGGAAAACTTTTTTTTTCGCCATTTAATTTTTAATAACTTCGAAATAGTAATAGATAGAAGAGAAATGTGTTTGGTTAGTTTAAGCAGAATTTTCCGGTGGATCTTCTGATCCTCCTAATAAAATCGGAGAACCCGTTTACAAGTTATGATTAAATATATTAGGCAACCCAATAATTTAGGGGGTGAAATATGCCACGCCTTTAAAATCAAATCCTTACGTACTAGAGAAAAACGGAAAACAGATTTGAATTAAGGGCATCAAAATCCATATAGTCCACATACCTTTATTTCTAGGAGAGACAAAAATTTTTTTTTGCGCAGTGTAATTTTTTCAAAATATGCTACTAGATTTCTTATATCATACTACAACTAAAACTATCAAAAAACCAGAACTTTTAATTCAAAAAACACGTTTAATAATTTTGGCCAGCTTTTCAGGCCAAATACTCCTCTGCGCGTCGTGTGCCGGCGTAAGAAATAGAAATAAATCTATTGCAAAGTCAACCGCGTATAGCGAATTTCGACCGACGCTATAATTGCACGCATTCTCATAACACAAATGTGTTTTATTTTTGATGACAAATATTCGCGACGAAAAATTCGTCATATACAATGTTTAATGTTTTATTTATTTTTGCTGATTTGCCGATTTTCAACTCGTGATAACCAAACATAGAGTTAACCATGTGAAAAACACGCTTTACGAAGTTCGATCCAGCCAATAATTTAAAAAATTAAATTTAGAAAATAAAATAATAAAATGAATGAACTTGAGCGAAAATAAAAATGATTTACAGTAAAATTAATATATAAAGTTCGAATAAAACATTAATATACAAGTTATCTTTTGATTCTTTAATATGTAGCCTTATTTCATTGCACATTTAAGGATCATTCTTAAAAGCATGATCGGAATACCAACTTTAAAACATATTTCATGAGATGGCAAGCCAGAAGAGTTAGGCGAATTTTAAAAATCTTGTGGATAATGGACTGCATGCTCGATATTATTGATAGTGTCAATTGATTTATATGTTTTGATTTTCCGGGGACTTTTTGTAAAATTATTAAAATAGATCATATTTACAACCAACATGTAACCACCGATCAAAGAGTGCTGCTGATAAAATCGTAGCTGGTTTCAAAAATGCATTCCACTCGGCTAGTGTCGGTAAAAATATAAATTTTCAGATTATTTCATTTATCACAATAAAAAAATCCTTTGTTACATTAAGAATGTTAATATGAACTCAAGCCTGATTAAAATTTTAAGCAGAAAATATTTGATAAATAAAAAATTCAATTTGTTAAATAAGGTTGTTAATTTAATCGATAGTGTCAATAATTGGCAAAATTATTGCTCTTGAACACAACCAATGAACATCTCTTTGTAGTAAATTTTCGAGGTCAGGATAGACTGCATCTATAAGATGTTGTATACCTTAGGTCTAGTAGTCTACAGTCTGCAACTTCTTATAGGTGCAGTCAATTCTGATCTCGAAAAGTTAATGCCAAAATTTGGAGAAAAAATATCAAAACCCAGCTTAAGTAGTAGTTGTGTAAAATCATTATGCATGTTTCCGCCAAAATGAACTCTTATTGACCGCAATTTCATCTTCTGAATAGAATTCCATAAAGGAGACGATTTAAGACATGCTTTAAGGATATCTGCTCGCGTCCTTCTTGTAACGATAGGAAGAGTTTAACGAAAATTTTTAGAAAAAAACAAATGTAACTTCGCTCTAACACACAGTGGTCCAAATTCTACACCTAGCCGGAAGAAAGTCATTGTTTTTATTATTTCGAAACTAAATATTTTGTTTGATAATAAGTTGAAAAGTGCCCACAGTGCATAGCTGTACATTTTTTATTTATTTAACTTCTGTTTCAGGTTTGCTTTTTTGTTTTAAACACAAAAAATTGATGTTTTGTTTTTCTGTTAATAGTACCGCAATTAAAGTTATCGTGAAAAATAAGACATGGGCTCTGTGAATCATATTATCATATAACAAATTGGTCAGCAATAGAGGTGCATGAGTGAAAACCATAGTACGCAAAAAATTATGTTTGCAAATGCAATTTCATTTTTTTCTCTCTTTATTTTAATTATGCTCTGATTAAAAAAAAAACAAGTAAAAGTGCTATATTCGGCCGTGCCGAATCTTAAATACCCTTCACAACGTGTAGTCATGCAATAACAATTGTCTGTATCACCATTCATCCCTTATGAAATACGTACATACATATAAAAAACATACATATATTAAAACATCCCAATGTAAAATTATAAATTTACGTATGTATGTTAAAAAAAAAAAAAATAAAAAAAAATATTTAAAAAAAAATTTAAAAAAAAAATTAAAAAAAAAAAATTAAAATTTAAATAATAAATATAAAACAAAAAAAAAATAAAAAAAAAATTAAAAAAAATAAAAATATAAATAATATATAAAATAAAAAATAAAAAAAAAAAATAAAAAAAAAAATGATTTAAAAAAATAATTAAAACATAAATAAATAAATATAAAACAAAAAATATAAATAATATATTAAATAAAAAAAATAAAAAAATATTTAAAAAAAAATATAAAAAAGAATTAAAAAAATATAAAAAAAATTTTTTTTGGCTCAGCTGGGATTCGATGTCACGTTTACTCTAGCCAGTATACACGTTTGTACGTATGTACAGTACTGGTCAAAACATTTGGAACTGGACTTGCGTTTGTAATTTTCTTTGATTTATTTTGGTCAAATAACACTAAGTTACTAAAATTTATTTTTTATAATTTCTTCATACAGTGTTTTTGTTAAACAAAAAAAAAAAAATAATAACGTTAAATTTAAACAACAAAATTAATAATAATGGATGTATACAAAATGCAGGTGCTCAAAACATTTGCAACTCTTTAAGTAATTAACAGAAAATACAATAAATGATTTTATTGCTTAGTATTTGGTGTGTAGCCATTATTTTTTATAACTTCTGAACACCTCTTAGGCATTGAGGCAATCAGATTTTTAATATATAATCGTTAGAAATTTTATTCCACTGCTTCTCTAACTCGATGGAAAGTTCATCACTATTTCGGAATACTTTATTGCCAATATTTCGTTTTACAATCATCCACATGTTCTCAATCGGGTTGAGATCAAGAGATTGAGGCGGCCATAACATGGTATTAATTTTATGATCCTCCAGCTAAGCTTTTACAATCCCTGCCGTATGTTTTGGGACGTTGTCGTGCTGGAAGGTCCATGATAGTGGCATTTCCCATTCGGCATACGGAAGCATAACAGAACTCTAAAGATCTCTATAGATTGTGGCCGTCATGGTGTTAGTGATGCGATTAATTGGGCGAATCCTATTTCTTAAAAAACACCCCCACACCATAATGTTTCCACCACCGTGTTTCACTGTGGCAGTTGTGTCTAACATTGACTCTTCCATCTGATCCCCGGAGGTTGAATTTTGACTCGTTTGACCAAAATACATTCTTCCACAGCTGTTAATTCCAATTTAAATGGGTACGCCCAAAATCAAGGCGAACTTTTCGGGTTTTTTCTGGCAAACACAAAAATTTGCATCTGTAACTTCTAAGATCACCTTTTTATACCTTTCACACAGTGAAAAAGGGTATATTTAGGTTTGTCATTCCGTGTGAAATTTCTACAATTTTCATTTCCGACCCCATAAAGTATATATTTTCTAAAAGCTTATGAATAGGGGAGTCGATTAAGCTCTGTCCGTGTGTATGTTGAAATCAACTTTTTGAAAAACCCTCGACCACCTCGATTTTTTTTCACAAAAACAACATTACAACAACATACATAATTACAAACGTGTATACTGGTTAGAGTAAACGTGGCATCGATTCCCAGCTGAGCTAAAAAAAATTTTTTTTATATTTTTTATTCTTTTTTTTTTAATTTTTTTTATTTAATATATTATTTATATTATTATTATTATTTTTTTTTAATTTTTTTGTTTTATATTTTTTATTTATATATTAATTATTTTTTTATACCCTTCACACAGTGAAAAAGGGTATATATAGGTTTGTCATTCCGTGTGAAATTTCTACAATTTTGATTTCCGACCCCATAAAGTATATATTTTCTGAAAGCTTATGAATAGGGGAGTCGATTAAGCCCTGTCAGTCTGTCCGTCTGACCGTCTGTCCGTGTGTATGTTGAAATCAACTTTTTGAAGCCCCCCGACATCGCTTGGACTCGGGTGAGGTATTAAAATATCAGAAATATTCGGGAGTAGATCGGTATTGATAATCAGGAACATCGGTACATAAACAACTGAGATATGAGCAAAAACCCACGACCACCTCGATTTTTTTTTTTTTTCACAAAAACAACATTACAACAACAACATACATACATACAAACGTGTATACTGGTTAGAGAAAACGTGGCATTGAAAAAAAAAATGAGCCAAAAAAAAATTTTTTATTTTTTTTATATTTTTTTTTTTTTAATTTTTTTTTTATTTTTTTTTATTTTTTATTTAATATATTATTTATATTTTTATACCCTTCACACAGTGAAAAAGGGTATATATAGGTTTGTCATTCCGTGTGAAATTTCTACAATTTTGATTTCCGACCCCATAAAGTATATATTTTCCGAAAGCTTATGAATAGAGGAGTCGATTAAGCCCTGACCGTCTGTCCGTCTGTCCGTCTGACCGTCTGTCCGTGTGTATGTTGAAATCAACTTTTTGAAGCCCCCCGACATAGGTTGGACCCGGGTAAGGTATTAAAATATCAGAAATATTCGGGAGTAGATCGGTATTGAAAATCAGAAACATCGGTACATAAACAACTGAGATATGAGCAAAAACCCACGACCACCTCGATTTTCTTTTCATAAAAACAACATTACAACAACAACATACATACATACAAACGTGTATACTGGTTAGAGAAAACGTGGCATCGAATCCCAGCTGAGGCAAAAAAATTTTTTTTTAAATTTTTTTAAAATTTTTTTTTAATTTTTTTTTATTTTTTTTTTATTTTTTATTTAATATATTATATATATTTTTATTATTATTTTTTTTTATTTTTTTTTTTTTAATTTTTTTTTTATTTTTTTTTTGTTTTATATATATTATATATGTATATAATAATTTTTTTTTTTTAATTTTTTTTTTAAATATTTTTTTTTTAAATTTTTTTTTTATTTTTTATTTTTTTTTTGTTTTTTTTAACATACATACGTGAATTTACTGTTATTGCATGACTACACGTTGTGAAGGGTATATAAGATTCGGCACGGCCGAATATAGCGCTTTTACTTGTTATTATTATTTCTTTAAAATTTTTTGTTTTTTTAAATTTTTTTTTATTTTTTTTTTTATATTTATTATATATATTTTAATTATTTTTTAAAATTTTTTTTTTTTAATTTTTTTTTAAAATTTTTTTTTTAAATTTTTTTTTTTAATTTTTTTTTTTTATTTTTTTTTTAACATACATACGTAAATTTATAATTTTACAATGGGATGTTTTTATATATGTATGGTTTTTTATATGTATGTACATACGTATTTCATATGGGGAATGGTGATACAAACTACTGTTGTTGCATGACTAAACGGTGTGAAGGGTATATAAGATTCGGCACGGCCGAATATAGCGCTCTTACTTGCTTTAAATGTTTTTTAAAATATTTTTTTTTTATTTTTTTAACATACATACGTAAATTTTTATTTTACAATGGGATGTTTTTATATATGTATGTACGTATTTCATATGAGATGAATGGTGATACAAACTACTTTTATTGCATGACTACACGGTCTGAAGGGTATATAAGATTCGGCACGGCCTAATATAGCACTCTTACTTGTTCACTGTGTGAAGGGTATAATAAAAGTTGCGAGACATATTTATTTAGGATTTGAATGTTTTTTCATTCTTTTCGCAAACAAAATATAAATTTTTTTTATTTAATTCGTTCGCAATACAAATTTTATTTTTAAAATTCGCCGTGTTTCATTCCTCTCACAAATTAAATATATTTCATTCTAAGCCAAATAGAATCAAAAACGAATAATTCTTTTCAAAAATTACGTCTTTTTATTTGTTGTTGTTTGTGGAATAAAAAATATCGTAACATTAAATAATGTAATAATAATTTAAACAACACACAATCCGTTCTTAACAGATTGGATTTTGCTAAGTAGCTGTATCGTATATAAATATTATATTTGATATATACATACATATATAATATTTTTATGCTCATAAATAAATTTAATTATAATTGATTTAAAGATGCGGGCAAGAAAAACAACTTTATAGGTCTAAAAAAAAAATTAGGCATTTATATAAAAAGTCTTACAAGGATGTGCGTATTAGCAAAATACATAACTGTGGCTTGGACCTAAAAGGGCCAATATCAAAATATTTACTTTTGAGAAAATTGAAATTTAACTTTATAGATGCTTTCCTAGTGACATTGGCCAGCATTTTATTTATGAAGCTGTTCTAGGTTAAGTATGACTTTAGCTGTTTTACCATAATGAAATAGAGCAAGAAAGCAACAAGTGACATTGGCCCTTTTAGCTCCAAGTCACAGATATATAAACATATATATACCTGAAAGTGTAAACAGAAAATTCATTATATTCCTAATTTTTTTACTCAGTAAAGTAAAAATCCGTGTTTGTCTTAAATTGAAACTCGGTATAAAAGCTACCTGTTGTATAAGCATATGTCAAGCGCCTATAGGTAAAAGTTGTGTGTCAACAACAACAATACCTAAAAAAACAAACAGCATCAATAAAAAGGTATATGTGAAAATCATCCCTTGCAAGACATAAAAAAATGTCTGTGTAAAAAAAAAAGTAATACAGTCGGATTCGGTTAAGCTGCCACCGTTTAATTGAAGGAATCACTTAACTAAAATTAAATATTTTTACTATTATTTTAAAGAAAATGAGTTCGCTAAAGGGAAAATCAGTTTTATGGCTTTTTTGTTTTTAAAGCTACAAACTTCAATAAAGCGAACACTGCTAGTAGAAAAAGTTTCTCATTAATATATCACGAAATACAATTAGGGTTTTTATCTTCCCGTTTTCCCGGGATAATTTTTCGGGATCCCAGGAAATGAAAAAAATTGCTAAGACTCGAAAGCATATGTTTATATTGTGACATATCTTTTTGATAAAAATATTTTCTTCAAAGTTTTTTTTTAACTTTATGTTTAGAAGTATACTTACAAATAATTTGATATACTTTTTGAGGTAATGTGTTAATTTTATAAACTTTTCTTCTTTAATATTAAAAGAAACAAAACTGTTTTAGATGAAAAGTTCAATAGTATGTAAGTTTTTTAAAAAGAAGGCTGATGCTGCTGTATGCTCGTTATGTGCAAAGATAATTTCATGTAAAGGCCGAAGCACTAGCGGATTAATGTGTCACTTGAGATCATTGCACAAAGCAAATCAGAAAGAACTTCCGACAAAAATTAAAAACAACTCAGCCCACGTTACCAAAATTTCAAAATTTCCATAAAGACAGAAGGAAGTGGTCAAAAAACTTAAAATATTATTTATGTATTTGTTAAATGCACTTGTAACTATTCGTCCAACATCGCACATTAGGTCAAATGACTACTTTTTCTGTGCAAAATGAATTACGACTACATTATAAGAGTAATCGAAACAGTTATTATATGAATTATATAATTATGGATGGTTCCAATAAAAAAATGGAATTTAACCCATAAGTGACCAAAAATTAACCCTCTAGCACCCATTAATTTAAACACAGTGTATAGAATTAATTAATTTGTTTTTTAATACTAAAATATTTATTAATTGTTTATATCCAATTCACTTTGTAAAATTAATTCAAAGGAGGCTTCTTCACTTTCATTATTTTCGTCGTCTTGTTCGTTATGGTGAAGTTCTTCTGTTGGTTCGCAGCAACATAATAGTTCAATTACTTCAGGTGGTAACGTGGAACGTGTTCTTTTTTGAATGCGTCTGTTTAAAAATGTTGTGGAAATTAATGGATCTGAAGTATCCATGGCCCTATTAAATACATCTAGTAGGTTATTGGTGCGGGTGTTTCTACGCGCGTGATGTAGGCGATCGGCTTTGTATATTTTATGATGAGATTCAGCAGCACCTTCTCCAAAAAATCCAATTGGAAGTGGAGCATTTTCTATTATTTGCTTTGAGTGAATTAACATTTTGTGAACCGTAGAAGTCATTGGCAACCGGGATATCGCTCCTGAAAAAGTTTTGCTGTTTCAAAACAACATAAATCAAATTTCTCTAAATTTATTTCGAACTGTAAGGATAAACAAATCACTATTATTTTGAACCTAAATATAATATCCTTATCTACACCAGTTATTTCTGAAAAAATTCATGTTCAGCGAAAGCTCGGCGAGCAGTCTTTCCGTCGTTAGTAGATCCTGAGCCACCTATTCTGGGCATATCCACGCGAAGTCCGAGTTTTTTCCAAAAATCGTTTTGTATATCAGTTTTCCTTTTCAATACAATTGACTTGTCAGCTCCTCGTATTTGCCATTTTTGTACCTTACTTTGTATCCTATATGTAAAAGAAACTCAAAAACTCTTATCCAGCAATGAAGTGGGATAAGCCCAAACTTTAGGTTTTCTTCTTTTGCACGGAATATTTCACTTCTATAATCAAACGTGTTCATAAAGTGTTTTGGTGTAGCATAACAAATAGGGCAAGCCTGGTTTGATTTGTTTCCGGTTAAAACGTTCAACATTTTTCCATCAATTAGTGTCAAAAATAATTTGAATGTAACTTCGACGAATTTTCCATCACCAAGTGATACCTGCAAGTTTCTTAAATTGTCAATTTCTTTTTGTAGGTCCAAATTTTCCTTTAAAACCACTTCTTTCGTTTCTTTTGTGAACTCCAGTTTAATAGGACGACAAAATCTTACAGACTGCGGTGTGCGATTATTCCAGATTGGTTTTCCCGATTGTAGCGCTAATCTTAAGGGAATAACTATACTATAATGAGGATATATATCACAATTCCTTAATTTGCTTTTCTGGCGTATTGCATTATAATGCTCTTTAGACAAATTATGTTTAAGGAGGAAGGCTAAAGCCTCATCCGCAGTAAATGGAATTGGCTTCTTAGGATCTTCATCACAAATTTTACGCATTTTTGATGGTCTTGTTGGACTTTGAATACTTTCCTTTAGTATTGCAGCCAAATCGGTTTTACCTTGTTTACGTGCTGATGTTGCTGCTGTACGAACGAGAAGACTTGTATAAGCTTTCGCATTTGAAAGCTCTGCAGCTTCTTTTCTGTTTCCAAATTAAGATTTTTCGCTAAATGGTACACGAGGACGTCCAACAGCGCCACTTGTTGCCTTTTCTAAAATGCCATCTACCACAATATTTAATTCAGCATTTAGCCCTGCCTAGTTTTGGTTTTTGAATACATTTGTCTTTCTATGACACTTTTTCCACTTTTGTTCTAGTTTCACGCAAAACAAATTAATTTTTTTGGTAATTTGTTTCACCATTTCATCAGAAATTGACGAGGTTTCAAGTTTGTCATATACGTGTTTCAAAACGGCATCAACTTTTTGTTTTTTTGTACTTTCCTTTCGCCATACTTCAAAAAGATCAATCCTTTTTATACAGAGGTTACCTAACAAAAAGAGGCATTACTCGCAAAACGCAAAAAATCGCAATTTTTGATAAATACCAAATAACTCACTAGATAATATTCTAATTATTTTGTGCAATTTGAGAGTGGAGAAATGGGGTATATTTTTTTAAAAGCTTTCAGAAAATAAAAATTTTATAAAAATTAACTATTTATAGATGTTTACGCTAATGAGTTATTTATTAAGTATAGCGACATATATATAAAACACTTAAAATTAAAAATATATCTACTTACTTGGCTCTTTCTTTTCCATTTTACTCTAATAAATTATCACAAACACAGTCCGAGATATACGCACTTAAAGTTGACCACTCACTACTTAACTTAGGAACACAGTTATAGAAAAAATTTAATCAGTTGACTTCGACATGCTGCTGTATAACGGTTATTAATATTTAGTCAAAACAAAAATCTCTTTTTTTTTATTCTGAAGTCTTTAGAATTAAAAAACAACAACAACAATAGTAAAACTGCAAGTTGATTTTTGGACTTTCGCACAGAAAAATGTGTCGTTTGACCTAAAGTGCATCGGTAGAAAGAGAAAAAGTGTTTTCTGTAACAGGGCAATTTGTTAGTAAAATCAGAAATAGAGTTTCTAACCAGTCAATAAAGGCTTTGAGCGTATTAAAAGATTATTTTCTAAGTCGTCAAAAATTGCTACGTTATATTCTTTTAATTATACCTTGTATTTACATGTTTTTGAATTTAAATTCTAATGATTTTATTTTTGATCTCTAGCTACAGGTACTGTATTTTTGTTTTTTATGCTTATATTTGATTTCGTATCTAGAGAATAATATTTTTTTCAATTAGAAATATTTTTACTCAATTTAAAAAACTTCAAAATAAGGCTATGCGCTCAATTTTAAAGGGTAATCGTTTTACTTCAATAAAATATATGTTAGATATGCTTAAATGGCTTAATATACGGCAAAGACTGCAGCTAAATACAATATTTTTTATCCAAAAAATGAAATTGGGAAATACACCGGACTATTTAATTGAACAAATGAGATATGTTGGAGAGGTTCAACTTTACAATCTGAGAAATACCTTAAGGTACGTTCAGATTGGGGAAATATTTGATGAAAATATTTGTTCTTATATTTGCTTCAAATTGTGTAAAAAAAAACTATTTTGTTTTATGTTCAGACTATGTTAAAATATTTGATCTTTTTTTTGTTCAAACTGCTGGCAAATAGTGTCAAATAAAATAAAGAAAAACGTGTTTGCCCTGCGTTCAGACTGAAATAGATATTTGCATTAAATAATTAGTTAATCAAATTGTCAAAATATATAAATTTATTTTACATTAAATAAAAATAATGAACGAAGATGAAAGTGTATTTGTGTTATTTTGTGGAGCAACATTTCTTATGGTGCGTATGAATGCTGTCGATTTCGAATTTTTGGTAAGTTCAACATTAGGTTAAGGCAATGATGTATTTATTATTATTCCTCTGCAGCTTTAATTAGTTTCACCAATTATAACAAAGAAAACAACAGTGCTCCGTCAGCCAATTTCTGCATCAGAACGTTTAGCTGTTACTCTTCGTTATTTGGCGACAGGCGAAAGCTTTAGATCACTTCAGTACATATTTCGTATTCCATTTAATACTATTTCAGGGATTATTCCTGAAGTTTGCGATGTCATTTATAAGGTTTTGCAGCCGGAGTACTTAAAGGTAAAACTTTTTGGGAATATGTGTTGGTTTTTAATGACTTTAATTTAGGTTCCATCTACTGAAGAGGAATGGAAAGCAGTGGCTCAGGAGTTTTTGGAAGAAAAAAAAAAGGTTTATCAGTTACATTTAATTTAAATTTAAGTTGTATTTAAATATGATTTGATTTTTTTCAGTCCAAAGCTAATTGAAGTATTTGGTTGTTATAAATACATGGAAACATTATGAAATATCAAAATGGAATCGACAATAATCTCATAAAGATCTGTTAAAAGTAAACAAATCGTAAAAAGACGTGCAATAATAATGACAAACAAAAAAGGAAAATCAACTCTTTATTCAATATTGTTGGAAAAGATAAATTAAATGGCTTTCAAATAAGTTTTAACATTTAACAATATACTGCAATACTGTTTTATTCTTATATTTTAATATTAGCAGACTTTGTGTGGAGTTTAAGTTTTAAAAGTTGACAACACGGCATTCTCCAGCTGTTATTTGCCAATATTTGTTCTTAAAATTTTTTTGTAAGATCAAATAAATGTTTGCCAAAAAATGAGGCAAATATTTGTTCTTTTATGTTCACACTTTGTTCACATCGGACAAATATTTGTTTGTTAACAAATAATTTTATTTTCTCGAAGTCAGCTGTTATTTGGTTTGTTCCTCCAAAATATTTTGTGTTCAGTCTACGGCAAAGAAATATTTGAAGTTTGTTGTCAAATATTTCCCCAATCTGAACGTACCTTTAGATTTAAGAACAAGGCGCGCGGAAACAAGTACAATGCAGAAATCACTATTTTCCAAAGGACTTAATTTTTACAATACTATGCCAAATAATATTAAGAGTGAAACAAATATAATTTTTTTTAGGAAAAAAGCTGTAAATTTTATACAAAATTGTTAATTTTCAATCAGTTGCTATACTATTTTTTTATTTTTTCTTTGAAATGTAATTTTAGAAACTTATTTCAAAAGTATTTTAAATACTACTGATAAAATATAATAATAATAATAATTAAAGTTTCTTTATTAATTTTTATAGTTTTGAAGTGTTTCATTTACATTATAGACTATTTATGCTTTTAATTAAAAAGTTTTTTATTATTTAGAAATAAATTTACTTCTTATTTATTTTGCTGCGGGATCCCGGGATCCCGGAAGATTAAAAAATAAATCTCGCATTCCCAGGAAACGAAAAAGTCCGGGGAAAAAACCCCTAAATACAATGCTACAGCTAATTTGTTGCACTGTAGTGCAACATTTTTTATTATTTTGTTTTAAAATAAAATTGAAAAAATTTTTTTAAACAAATTTTTTTTAAACATCTTTTTTATTTTTCGAGCTCAAGGTCCGTTAAAAACGTTAAAATACATAATTTAAATCATGCCAATATTTCGATATTCTTTGAATATCATCATCAGGGCTTTTCTATTAAATAAAAAACTAAAAACACAATAAAATAAAAAACGAACTTATTAGATTTAGAATTACTACATAAAACATTTACAGTACATTAACAAGGTGAGTGAAAAAACATAAAACAATTATGACAAAAGTACCCATTACAAATATTTGTTAAACAAAAATTTGTAAAACAGCACAACATAAATACTGCATGTCATTTCACATTAACATCTGTTTATGCATTGATCGAATTAAAAAAAAAAACTATTTTATTTTACCCCATGTATTTTTAACTAAATGTATGTAGCCTTGAGCACAGTTCTCAGTGTCAATTTTAAAATTTATTCTCTTCTCGGTTGGTACATTTATAATATGAAGCATTTCCAACATATAACGGCGTTTATAATTTTTCTCTGTTTTAAGTACTCTTACTTTAGTAAAATCTGGGGAGTGTTTATTTTTTGCACAGTGGGTTGTAAGGGCCGTTTTTTTGCGTATTATAAGCTTTAATTTTCTGGTCAGATTTATGAGATGATAATCTTGTCTTTAATTTATTCTTCGTTGTTCCTATGTATACCTTATCACACTTATCACTTCCGTTACCACCACAGGGTATCTCATATATGAGGCCTCAAATTTTTATATATCGATGTCGGATCAAATGGCAGAATATCTGATGGTGGAGTATTTCGAAAGAGTTAATTTTTTCAAGCTCTTAGTAACAACCAGCTAAATTTCCCTTCGCCAGAACCACTTCCATCCAGAAATGACCCAGTGCCGTATGTTCTGGTTGCAGACAATGCTTTCGCTCTCAGTCAAAATTTATTAAAACCATTTAGTGTGCGTAATTTAATCGCCTTCGAGTTGTTAATTATCGTTTGTCCACAGCAAGGAGAGTAATTGAAAATACATACGGTATTATGTCAGCACGTTTTCGTGTAATGCGTAGCCCCATTAAGTTAGAACCATCGAAAACAAGACAAGTAACCCTCGCATGCTGTGTACTGCACAATTTTTTAAGGACTCGCAAAAGTTCCGTTTATTTTAATGCAAATCTTGTGGATCACTATGAGTAAGATGGAACTCTAATTCCTGGTGAATGGCGCAATGAAGAAATTCTCAATCCCAATCTGCAGCCACACTGATAAACAAATATTTATCAGTTACATTTAATATAAATTTAAGTTGTATTTAAATATGATTTGAGTTTTTTCAGTCAAAAGCTAATTGAAGTATTTGGTTGTTTTAAATACATGGAAACATTATGAAATATCAAAATGGAATTTACAATAATCTCATAAAGAACTGTTAAAAGTAAAAAAAATCGTAAAAAGACGTGCAACAATAATGACAAACAAAAAAGGAAAATCAACTCTTTTTGTTGGAAGGGATAAATTAAATAGCTTTCAAATAAGTTTTAACACTTAAAAATATACTTCAATACTGTTTTATTGTTATATTTTAATATTAGCAGACTTTGTGTGGAGTTAAAGTTTTAAAAGTTGACAACACGGCATTCCCCAGCTGTTATTTGCCAATATTTGTTCTTACAATTTTTTTGTAAGATCAAATAAATGTTTGTCAAAATATGAGGCAAATATTTGTTCTTTTATGTTCACACTTTGTTCACATTGGACAAATATTTGTTTGTTAACAAATAATTTTATTTTCTCGAAGCCAGCTGTTATTTGGTTTGTTCCTCTAAAATATTTTGTGTTCAGACTACGGCAAAGAAATATTTGAAGTTTGTTGTCAAATATTTTCCCAATCTGAACGTACCTTTAGCAGTTTAAAAAACCAACACACAAACAAGTAAGAGTGCTATATTCGGCCATGCCGAATCTTATATACCCCTCACAACGTGTAGTTTGTATGTGCAATAATAATAGTTTGTATCACCATTCATCTCATTAAATACGTACATACATAAAAATATCCGATTGTAAAATTATAAATTTACGTATGTGTTAAAAAAATATATAAAAAAAATTTAAGAAAAATAAGAAGAAGAAAGAATTTAAAAAAAAATAAAACAAAAAAATAAAAAAAGATATAAAAAAAATTTAAAAAAAAATTTAAAAAGAAATTAAAAAAAAATAATAAAAATATAAATATGTAAAATATAAAATAAAATAAATTTTTTTTTTGGGCTCAGTTGGGGTTCGATGCCACGTTTACTCTCACCAGTATACATATTTATGTATGTATGTTATTGTTGTATGTTGTTTTTGTGTTAAAAAAACAAGGTGGCCGTGGGTTTTTGCTCATATCTCAATTGTTTATCCACCGGTGTTTCTGATTTTTAATACGGATCTACCCCCGAATATTTCTGATATTTTAAAACCTCACCCGGGTGCAGGCAATGTCGGAGGGTTTTAAAAAGTTGATTTCAACTTACACACGGACAGACTGCCAAAGCTTAATCGACTCCCCTATTTATAAGCTTTCAGAAAATATATACTTTATGGGGAATGAAAATTATATATATATACCCTTGTTCACTGTGTGAAGGGTATAAAAAGTATTCCGTTTATGAATGCAAGAAATACAAAAATAAAACCTACATATAAAACATTGTTTCTGCCGGCACCAAATATTCGTAATAAAATTGTGTTTGCATTTAGGTATGTCCCAAAAAATTAAAAAACAAGTTGCCACAAGTATTCAACTAAATTTCTTAGAAAAAAATCTCCAAATACAAAAAAAACCTGTAATATAATTTTTTATAATAAATCCAAATATTATCATAAATCCTAAAAGGTAATATCTGTGGTTTTCATGGGCAACCGCGTATGTTCATTTTTTATGATTTTGAGTTAAAATTGTCATATTGTTTGGTGTTATACGCCATTTACTTTTGGTCCGATTTTTTTTAATTGCATAACAACGTAACTTCTATATATATTCAAAAAGCGTTCAGCGCTAACGCAGTATGTTGACTTACGTGTGCTTAATGGCAAATTATTTAATTTTTTAGAAAAACACAACCACATACGCTGTTATTTCTGAACGCATTTAAAAGTCATTTTCTGATATTTTTTCAGTTTACTAGAAGTGTGTACTACCTACCTATGTTTATCTGCACACACTTTTAGTTTTCGTACCACTTTGTTTATTTTCATATTCGCTATGATATATTTTTAAAAGGATATTTGTCTGAAATTTTTCTAAGAAAATTTTAAGATCTTTGTTGGCATGAATGGTAAAAAAAGTTTAAAAAGTTGATTTTAAGACATACCATGCCCATGAAAACCACAGATATAATTATATTTAATCCGAATTGCTTGTTTGAAACCCGTTTATACTTATGTTTTTTATCACTAATCAGACATACATACAATAATTCTTTAAATTTTCATATTGCCTGGTGTTCAATACTAAATGAAATATCCTTTAACGTATGTATTTAATATGTGTAACAAAAATTTGGGGAGAAATAAAAGTTAGAAAAACTAAAAATTAAAGTTTTTCAAATATTTTCTTTAATTCCTAAAATGGTGAAATTGTCCCCATAAACACAACAAAAATAATAAACTACTATGGCAACGCTGCTAACTTTTCTTTAAGGAAAATAAAAATTCTATTTGTGAAGCGATTTTTTTTTAATTTTTCGATTATGTTATTTGAATGAATGAATTTTATATTTAAATTGAAATTTATTTAATGAGAAATTTATTTTAATTTTTTTTTAAAATTTCATTTGTCTCTCAAATTTTATTTTTAAAATTCGGAAAACAAAAAGAATTATTCGTCACAATGTGGAAAATTTAATTCATTCAAATTAATATCATTCACGATAAATATCTATTCGAATGATTTGCGTACTATGTAAAAAACGAACATAATTCTAGACCTTATTAACTAATAGCCTATAATATTGTGCATCTGTTTTAGCTGTATCGGTTTTATAATTAATTTTTTGTGTATATCGATGTCTTACTTCCTTCCTATATTTAAATTGAAATTTATTTAATGAGAAATTTATTTTAATTTTTTTTTTAAATTTCATTTGTCTCGCAAATTTTATTTTTAAAATTCGGAAAACAAAAAGAACTATTCGTCACAATGTGGAAAATTTAATTCATTCAAATTAATATCATTCAAGATAAATATCTATTCGAATGATTTGCGTACTATGTAAAAAACGAACATAATTCTAGACCTTATTAACTAATAGCCTATAATATTGTGCATCTGTTTTAGCTGTATCGGTTTTATAATTAATTTTTTGTGTATATCGATGTCTTACTTCCTCAACCTCGTAACTTAAAAAATACGGTTTTGACTTTTAAATATCAAACGATTGTTTCATGCTTTAACTAAAAAAAGATTAGTATAATATTACTACTAATATACATAAATACAATCAATTCCTTAATAATTGCATTTAAACTTTTAACCAAACACCGAAGTATAAAAAGATGAACTGTTTTTATTTTCTCTCCTGAAAAATTTTATTTTTTAAGATACGAGGTTGAGGAAGTAAGGCATCGATATGGTACTTTTATAATCTGTAACATTTCCAATATACAGTGGCCGACAAAGGTCTACGTACGACCACAATTTTTGACATTTTACAAGTCTTAAAACGTTAAATAAAAAACTAATGATGCAGTTTTGTTCTAAATTCAATTTTATCAATATAAGCAAAAAAAACAAGTAACAGTGCTATATTCGGCCGTGCCGAATCTTATATACCCTTCACAACGTGTAGTCATGCAATAACAATTGTTTGTATCACCATTCATCCCATATAAAATACGTGCATACGTACACGTTAGAATAAATGTGGCATCGAATCCCAGCTGAGCCAAAAAAATTTTATTTTATTTTATTTAATATATTTTTTATATTTTATTATTTTTTTTTTATTTTTTTAAATTTTTTTAAAAAATTTTTTTAGAAAAATTTTTAAAAAATTTTTTTAAATTTTTTTTTGTAGTTTTTTTTATTATTTTTTTTCTTATTTTTAATATTTTTTTTTTGTTTGGTATGTTTTTTACATGTATCTATGTATGTATGTTGTTGTTGTAATTGTGAAAAAAAACGAGGTGGTCGTGGTTTTTTGCTCATATCTCAGAAAGTTATGCGGCGATTGTACTGAATTTCAATAGCGATTCATTCCTGGATATTTCCAAGAGATTGATACCATATACAGATCTGAGGAACATATAGTTGCTTCTAAAAGTTGATTTCAACCAACACACGGACAGACGGACAGACGGTCAGGGCTTAATCGACTCCTCTATTCATAAGCTTTCAGAAAATATATACTTTATGGGGTCGGAAATGAAAATTGTAGAAATTACAAACGTAATGACAGAGCTATATATACCCTTGTGCACCACAGGTGAAGGGTATAAAAATATATTTTCCAACATTAACTTAAAAAATTATCCAAGAAAAACAATTAAAATACGTTGACAAAAGTCTACGTACGACAAATAAGCAATTGTTAATGTTGTTGAATACTAACAGAAAAGTGCCGTTATTTATTTTTGCTTCTGTTATTGCGTTTAAGGATTGATTTATATTCTTTTTAGTAGTGAATTAGAGTGATTTAGTTAATATTAAAACGGAATAATGGCTTGTCGCAAAGAAATTTCAATTGAAGTAAGAAATTTAGTTGTAAAGTAGAGAAATGAAAAAAAATCATTTGGTGAAATATCAAAGCTATTAAATTTAAGTAAATCTACTGTTCAAACAATATTTAGCAATTATAAAAGCACTGGTAGTATTGAAAGTAAGCTGCGTAGTGGTCGTCCAAAGAAACTCAGTCGAAGAGACGTTAGCTTTATTTAAAAAAAAGTGGACAAACAGCCTAAGATTAATGCTTCGAAATTGGCCGATGAGCTAGCCAGAAGATCAGAAATAATTGTACATCCACGAACCAAACAAAGAACCTTAAATAATAATGGTAACCACAGCAGAACTCATAGAAAAAAACCCCTAATAAGTGAAAAAAATCGTAAACTTCGTCTGGAGAAAAAGCATATTAAAATGGGATTTGATTTGTGGAAACGAGTTTTATTCACTGACGAATCTAAATATAACATATTTGGAAGTGATGGGAGAGATAAAGTTTTGCGAAAAATAAATACAGCGTTGGATCCTAAAAACTTAGTTAGTACAGTTAAACACGGCGGAAGTAGTGTAATGGTTTGGGGTGCTGTGGCTGCTTCTGGAGAAGGAAACCTGGTTTTTATTGAAGGTAATATGGATCGGTATCAATACAAATCTATTCTAGAACAAAATTTGAAACAATCGGTTGATAATTTAAGTCTTGGTGAAAGTTGGATATTCCAACAAGACAACGATCCGAAGCATACGGCGTTAATTGTCAAAGATAGGTTGCTGTACCATGCTCCATGACAGTTGTACACACCACCACAAAGTCCGGACTTGAACGTTATTGAGCACGTGTGGGAGATACTACAACGAAAAATCAGAAATCATAATATTACTAGTGCCCCAATGCTGAGACTGAAGCTTCAAGAAGAATGGCAAAATATTTCATATACAGAGTTAGAAAATTAAGTTAATTCGATGCCAAGAAGGTAACAGGCAGTCATAGATGCCCATGGTGGCCCAACTAAGTATTAATTTTTAAAAATTAGTGGTAGTTTTTAATACTTGAAATAAGTTTTTATGTTATCTTGAATATCGTATGTAGACTTTTGTCAACGTATTTTAATTGTTTTTCTTGGATAATTTTTTAAGTTAATGTTGGAAAATATATTTTTTTGGCTTATATTAATAAAATTGAATTTGGAACAAAACTGCATCATTAGTTTTTTATTTAACGTTTTTATACTTCTAAAATGTCAAAAATTGTGGTCGTACGTAGACTTTTGTCGGCCAATGTATATCTACGTTTATAGTTATTCTCTGTATTTAAAATCAGGATAATGATTGGAATTAGTGCAGATAATAGATAATGCAGGTTTTTGTGTAGTGTTTCTATTCTTTTGATCAGACCTATGTCTAGCTAACCTAGTTTTAAGTTTATTTTTTGTTGTTCCTATCACAGTTGTACCTTATCACAGTTTTCATTACCATTACCACTGCATGGTATATTGTGAACTAAGTTAGACCTTTTTACGGCCATTCTATGGGCCGTTGTATATTTCATATTGACATAAATTTTAAATATTTCCAATCTTTCAGATAAAAAAAACATAAGTTACTAATTTATGAATTTTCGGTTCAATTTACAAATCAACTGCATCGAATAATTACACTGTGCAAGAAATTTAATTTTTTTTTCGTGGCAAGCTGGGCACCTGGCGTTTTAACATAATTCAGTGAATTCAGTGGTGCCCGCGGTTTTTTAAGATTGGCTCTGGTTTTTGAGATATACCGTTATTTCGAAAATGGAGGAGGTTGCACAACATATGTTCGCGTAACTCAAAAACGCTTTAGCTTATTGAAAAAACTTAAACAACCGAAATTCCGCAATAAAATTTCCTTTAAGAAAAGTTAAACTTTTTATAAACTTTCTAATATCCGCAGTCGTTTTAGAAACATAATTTTTTATCAAAATTTCGAAATTTTTGTTTATTAAAAATTCATAAAAAATGCAGATAGGCTTCTAATTTTTTGCAGACATATAAAAAACGAAGCTGATAACAAAACAAGCCATAAATCTTTAAAATCTGTTGGCAACTTTTCTATTCACAAAATATATTCTATTCACAAAAGTCGACAAATTTTAGTTAATTTAAGAATTTCATAAAACGCAATATTTGTATGGGAGCCCACTTAAGAAGTGACGTTACCGATTAAAAAAATTCTTAGAATTAAGAAATAAAGTCATAAATCTTACATCTTTGTATTTTATTGTGCTTACAAAACCATACAAATCGGTCTTTTATTGTGCAGTCAAAACCGCACTTATCGGTCTTGTAAAAAACTTAAATAACATATTCTATTGTTGTACCTGGAACAGGTAGAAATATTATTCGTCCTGGTTTTTTTTACAAAACATGGTCATGAAGGTCTCGACAGGTACTTTGATTAAAACAATTACAGTATAAATAAGAGTTCCTCAACCCCTTCACTGTCATATGGAAAGTGCTTGCGAAAGTGATTAGTGAAGTTAAAAGCCTTTGACAGTCTTGAATCCAATCAGTTATATTGAAATATCTAAGATGGAGGCATGTAAAAAGTTTAATTACTTTTGTTATGTATGTGGGAAATATAAAAATATGCCAAGTCGCCGTAAAATCACTACTGAAACAAGTACCAAGTATGAATCATATTTTCTTTAAGTGTTACATATGGTAAGAGTTGGACACCCACCATCAATAGTGTGTACACACTGCATTTATCATTTAAATAAGTGTGGCAAAAATGAAGACGCCATGTCATTTGGTGTTCCAATGATTTGGAGAGATCCCAAAGTTCATGTTGAAGATGAGTGTTATGCGTGCATAAATTATACAGCGGGTATGAACAGAAGAAAAATGACTTATATATATTATACTGAAACAGCATATGCTCGATTTCCGCTGCCACATTCTGATGAAATTCCTGTTCCGGATAGCCATATAACAACAGAACATATTCCCTCAATAATTAATTCTGTTGAATCGGGTGGACCAGCTACTTCAATGTATCAACCGTCATGTATCACGGTTCAATGCAGTCACAATGAAATCATGCAATATCGTCTGGATATAATGGTACGGCGTCTAAAATTATTTCAAAGACAGAGCATTCTCTTGACAAAAGAGTTAAAACGAGCTAATATTTTAGCACCAGGTGTACAAATATACGGGGCTATCAATCGTCATAGACGATTTACGACTTTTTTTAAATCTTTTTTTAATTCTATCGCGTATTGCACTGATATCCGCGGCTTGGTTTTAACAATGCAAAATGAATATAATCCTAGAGATTGGCGCTTATTTATTGATTCTTCCAAAAGTAGCTTAAAAGCAGTTTTGCTACATGTAACTAATTTAAAAAGTCCTATTCCGATAGCACTAAGAACAAATACTAAAGAGACATACGCATCAATGAAAAAAATAATGCAGTTAATAAAATATAAAGACCAAAAGTGAAAAATATGCGCAGATTTAAAAGTGGTAGCACTTTTAAGAGGCATGCAATTGGGCTATACTAAAAATATGTGCTTCATGTGCTTATGGAATACGCGTTTCGATGGCGGCCAGTAAAATAAACGGGATTGGGCTTTACGTGAGGAAAGCAGATTGCATAGAAACAATGTTATTGAATTACCACTTGTGCCGATGGAAAAGATTTTGCTTCCTCCACTCCACATCAAACTGGGTATTGTAAAAAATTTTATAAAAGCATTGAGCCCAGCTGGTGTTGCTTTTACCGGACATTCGTCGTCTTATGAAGGACCATGAATTTGAGGTTGCATTGAATGATATCGAGCTATTGGCCTGGAATTGTGTGAAATCAGTAATAGAAAATGTATTAGGAAATTATCGGTCTGAAAACTGGCGAATTTTAATAAAAAATATGCTAAATGCATTTAAAAACTTAAACGTTAGAATGCCATTGAAAATACATTTTTTACATTACCATGCCGAAAAATTTAATGAACAATCACCAGCCGAGTCTGATGAACATGGCGAGAGATTTCACCAAGTAACAGCCAGGCTCGAACACTGGTATAGCGGCAAACAACTTGATTCGCTAATAGGGGATATTTGTTGGAATCTGCAGGAGGAAGAAGAATACATTTCTAAATAAAAACTTTAACTTTAGCTACTTAAAAACAGAAATTTTTTAGTTTGGTTATTATAAAAAATTACATCTTTTCTGAAAAAATCACAA
This sequence comes from Phyto melanocephala, assembly GCA_941918925.1. Taxonomy (NCBI): domain Eukaryota; kingdom Metazoa; phylum Arthropoda; class Insecta; order Diptera; family Rhinophoridae; genus Phyto; species Phyto melanocephala. The sequence goes on from OW799237.1 coordinate 45,874,240, forward strand.
GTTGTAGACAGACTTTAATCACTAATAGCTTATTTTGTTTGGAACTTAGTTTTTTATACGCGTAGAACTCTGGCCTTAAATTTTGCACCTGCATCGCCTGAGATACCCCTAGACGGGCCAAATGACCAGCGCAACTTTATTTTTCATTCCCATCATTTGTTTCTAAGGCCTAGGATTCACTCCAAGGGGGATAAAATGTATGACCAACCTCCAATGTTTTTTGTTCTTAACATTTTCTCAAATTATACTTTCCCTTTATTACCATCCCTTAGGGGGGTTACGTTTTATGAAATTCTTAAATTAACTAAAATTAGTCGACTTTTGTGAATAGAATCAAAAGTTGCTAACAGATTTTAAAGATTTATGGTTTCTTTTGTTATCAGCTTCGTTTTTTATATGTCTGCAAAAAATTAGAAGCCTAGGTGCATTTTTTAATTTTTTATGAATTTTTATAAAACAAAAATTTTGAAATTTTGATAAAAAAATTAATTAAAAAAAAAAACAAGTAACAGTGCTATATTCGGCCGTGCCGAATCTTATATACCCTTCACAACGTGTAGTCATGCAATAACAATTGAGTAGGTGAGATGCAAAACTCGTTGGTTACATTTTAAAAAAAATTTTAGAAGCGCACATAATCAAGGTGCTGCTGGCGAAATGCAGCAATTTAGGGTATCGTTTTTGACCCTAAAATAACATGACATTCTTAGTTAAATATTTGACATTTGAAAAATCGAAAATTGAGGAAATATAAAAGAATAATGAATTAAAGTTTGAAGCGAAAAGAGTTTTTTTTAATTTTGTAACGAACGAGTTTTGCATCTCACCTACTCAATTGTTTGTATCACCATTCATCCCATATAAAATACGTGCATACGTACACGTTAGAATAAATGTGGCATCGAATCCCAGCTGAGCCAAAAAAATTTTATTTTATTTAATATATTATTTATATTTTATTATTTTTTTTTATATTTTTTTTAAATTTTTTTAAAAAATTTTTTTAGAAAATTTTTTAAAAAATTGTTTTAAATTTTTTTTTTAATTTTTTTTAAATTTTTTTTTTTTTAGTTTTTTTTTATTATTTTTTTCTTATTTTTAATATTTTTTTTTTTTGTAATTTTTTTTGTTTGGTATGTTTTTTACATGTATGTATGTTGTTGTAATTGTGAAAAAAACGAGGTGGTCGTGGTTTTTTGCTCATATCTCAGAAAGTTATGGGGCGATTGTGCTGAATTTCAATAGCGATTCATTCCTGGATATTTCCAAGAGATTGATACCATATACAGATCTGAGGAACATATAGTTGCTTCTAAAAGTTGATTTCAACCAACACACGGACAGACGGGCAGACGGACAGACGGTCAGGGCTTAATCGACTCCTCTATTCATAAGCTTTCAGAAAATATATACTTTATGGGGTCGGAAATGAAAATTGTACAAATTACAAACGGAATGACAAAGCTATATATACCCTTGTGCACCACAGGTGAAGGGTATAAAAAAAATTATGTTTCTAAAACGACTGCGGATATTAGAAAGAAATTTTACGTTTCTTAAAGGAAATTTGCGGAATTTCGGTTTTTTAAGTTTTTTCAATAAGCTAAAGCGTTTTTGAGTTACGCGAACATATGTTGTGCAACCTCCTCCATTTTCAAAATAACGGTATATCTCGAAAGCCAGAGCCGATCTTAAAAAACCGCGGGCACCACTGGATTCAGCGTACCCGAATTATGTCGAAACGCCAGGTGTCCGGCTTGTCTGTTTTTTCAACTAGCATAGTGTTATTATCAATTAAAATATTTTTAATATTCTTTATATTCCTTCTTTGAAGTACCTTATCATTAATCTTCAAAATTCTCTCAATTAGATATCTTGCTGTATTAATGCTAATTCTTTTCGGGAGTTTTAAATAATAACACAAGTATATACGGTGTTCGAGCTGAGCAACTACAAGTTATTCCTAAAGCTATTTGGGGCGCTGAATTCGAATCCGTGTTCCGTTTTCCCAAATGGTTCTAGTTTTTGAGATATTGTATAATTACCGTTATTTGCGTTTTTAAAAAGAGCAAAACCATTTTTGATGATTTATTTACTGTTTTGTGTCACTAATATTAAAAAATTAAAACTTAAAATAAAAAAAATTAAAAAGGTGAAGTAGAAAAAAAAATATAAATTACAATTTAGTTGCCATATTTTGTTTCATGTGGAGAAACAATGCCATTTTTAAATTTATAAACCTTACCTTAAAAAAAAAAATAATTGGAGCATAAACTTAACTTTTCGGTCACTTTTAGGTAAAAAGTGTCTGTCCTTTAACATTTTTATTTTAAATAACGGCATTTTATAATAACGCCATTGAATTTGTGTCAACTTAAAATGAAATTAAACCATAAAACAAACTAGTTCATACCTTTATATGTATCTCTGTCATGGGTATAAGAAAGAATTATTTTTTATGTATTTGACCGGTTAACCGGTTTTTTCTAAATTTTCAAAAAAGTAACCGGTTTTTTTAAATTCTTAATTTCAAACTATTAGAAAACCGGTTTCTTAAAAATGTCGAATAATCGATCACCCTAGTTTAGACACAATTGCATTTTATTCGAAGTTGAAAGGACATGTTTTTATTACCTACTCTTCGAGTACGAGCTATAACTTTCTTCCTAATATACCGATATATTCCATTTTTAATATCAAACAAACCTTGTGTATAAAAAATATTTTAGCAAAATTTACTTACTACTACAATTTTCTAACTACATGGCTAGATCGTCCTAAAATGAAACCAGGACTCAAAAAATATATACTTTTTGAAGTCTAAAATGAATATTTCAATATGTTACAAACGAAATGACGAAATGAATATACCCACATATTTTTTGGTGGCGGCTATAAAAAAATAATTAGATAGTCACCAGGTGAAAGTCATCGCAACACGCCCCTCATTAATGAAGAAAATTTATCAGACATTTTTCTTAAATTTTTTTTTGTAATTTTTTTTATTATTTTTTTTTTTTATTTTTAATATATTTTTTTTTGTAATTTTTTTTTGGTATGTTTTTTACATGTATGTATGTATGTTGTTGTTGTAATTGTGTAAAAAAACGAGGTGGTCGTGGTTTTTTGCTCATATCTCAGAAAGTTATGGGGCGATTGTGCTGAATTTCAATAGCGATTCATTCCTGGATATTTCCAAAGGATTAATACCAGATACAGATCTGAGGAACATATAGTTGCTTCTAAAAGTTGATTTCAATCAACACACGGGCAGACGGACAGACGGTCAGGGCTTAATCCTCTATTCATAAGCTTTCAGAAAATATATACGTTATGGGGTCGGAAATGAAAATTGTAGAAATTACAAACGAAATGACAAAGCTATATATACCCTTGAGCACCACAGGTGAAGGGTATAAAAAATAAAAGAATTCTATGTACGACTTGTCATTTCTTGCCTTAATTGGAAAAAAAAATATTTTTTAATATCTATATTTCTTATATTACAAAGCATAAATGAAATATGTATTGTACATAAAATTGTAGAATTGTGTATTAGACATTATATTATTATTATATTTATTTTATCAACAAATTTCATACAAATTTGATAAATGATAACATATTTGTTTCTATTGAAGGACCCACAACAAAGACCAAACACGGAGTTGTTATTGCAACATGCTTTTATAAATCGCGAAATAGACGCTAAACCCATTAAAGATCTATTACTGGAATATAGAGCTGAAGTGGTTGAAGAAGTTGTTGATGACGAAGCAGAGGTAAATATACATAACATACATTACATTATAATACAAATATTTATAAAATATTTAAATATACTTATGTAAATTTATGCTAAACGTAGTTGCTGTTCATTGAATTTAACCCAACCCATTTTTTTTTGTATGATACTAAAATTAAAACAACACAAACATTTTTCAATTTTTATGTATTTATTTAAATAAAAAGGTTAAAAGTCAAAAAGATTATTAATTTGTTTTGCTCCTTGTTTCATATTAGCATAACATCTCACTTAACATGTTTGCTCCAATTAGCACATAAGTCAGAAAATTTATTTTATCACAGAATCCTTGAAACTGTAATCCTGTAAAAATTACAGACTATTACAAAAAATACGCAGTTTGAATATTACAAGAATATTAAAGATGGAACCGTCATATCTGGTGCCATACTTGTACTCTAACCACTACTAATTCGTGCAGTGGTAAAATTCAAATACAATTTTAATCTTTTGGGTATTTTTGCTAGATGTGTTTCTTAAAAATAGTACTAAAATGCTTAAGTGATGTGTGTACATTAAAAATTATTTTCCTTTAAATGTAAGTATCTATAAACTAATTTTTTTTCAATATATTAATGAATTAATCTTGCTTTACGTCTACTTTTTCTAAATTTTAACTTAACATGTTCCAACTAAGGAAAATCAAGCTGATATAGTTTCAAGCGGATGTAATGTAGATGAACTAGTAGACTCAATTTATTTATTTATTCAGCCAAATTAGAAAATCCTTAAAGGCTAGCAACCTAATATATTTAAAAATATTGTTAATAAATCTTTATTTTCTAACAATAACTTATATTCAGATAAAGAAAAATCTAAATTTAATACCATAGACAGACGACAGCGTTAATTTACATTAAAAGTCTTAATTCAAATTAACTTATAAATTATCCCTATTCCAATGTCAATTAGATTTCACGTAAATGCACTAAATCATATTGAATTTATACTGCGTTTAGCAATTTCAATATGGCAACACGGTCAGCAATCAATCAAAAAATTAAAAAATCAAAAAAGTAAAATAAAAATATATTCGATATGTTAAAATGTTTTACATATTTTTTGGAATTCCTTTTTGTTTAGGCCAAAGTTTTCCTTAATACTGGTATCGTCCATCGTAAGCACGTCACTCTCCCAAAAAGTGCTGTTACGGTCCTTTAAAAAAATACCACATAGCTATGTACATACATATGTATGAATTATAACTTTCATGAAAAGATACCATTAAACCTACGAATTTCCACAATTTCCTTTCTCTTATTTCAGAGTGCCCTTCTGCCATCCCAACTTGTAGCAACATGTTCAAATTTGTGATTGCTAGTGCATTTACAATTTTTACTAAATGCAATAACTGTCGTCTGTCACAGTAAAATTTAAATTTGCATTAGTGAGGTTTTAATGCAAATTAAATTAATTGCATTAAGTTAAATTAAACTCAAATCGTGCAATAAATAATTTTCTTTTTATCACGTTAGCTTTTATATGTATGTCAGATACTATTTTTTTAAAACTCATTAATTTTCAATTGTTATTACGATCAAAATGGACTGCGAAAAAAAAGTTCGTGAAAATAAAAAATTCGTCATGGACATTTAAAAAAATAGCAAAAAATTTGAAAGTCGACCCTCGAACTGTTCAAATGCCATTAAACGGTATAAGGAAGACCTGAGCATTGAATGAAAACCTGGATCAGAAAATAAAAAAGGTCCAAGGGATATTGGTAAGGTAAAAGATTTCTAGCAACTGTTTCGAAGAGCACCTAACACTTCTATCAAAAAAGCAGCGCGTACGGTGAAATGCTCTAATAGTTTTGTCTAATAGGCCAAAGCTTATGCTGGGCTGAAGACATACAAAGTTCAAAAAGTTCCAGATCGCAATTCGGTAAAGAGCTTAGAAGCAAAAAAACGAGCGAAAAAATTGAAGGCAGATTTTATAAAAAAGTACACCAGTTGTGTGATGGATAACGAAACATACGTACTGGCAGACTTTTTTTAACTTCCCGATCAAGACTTTTATGTTGCTTATGAAAGAGGGAATGTTCAGGAAGAGCTCCGGACAAAAAAACAAACAAAATTTACTAAGAAATTTCTCGTGTGGCAAGCTATTTGCCGTTGTGGCCAACGAAGCCAAGCACTTGTGCCATCAGGCACGATAAACACAGAGATTTATATCACGGAATGCCTACAAAAACGTCTTTTACAGCACTGAGTGCCTTCATATTTTTGGCCTGATTTGGCATCATCTCACTTTGGCAAAAAGGTATTCAAAGAATAATGTAATTTTTGTACCACGAAAGGAAAATCCACCTAACTGTCCAGAACTTAGGCCTGTGAAAAGGTACTGGGCTCTTGTAAAAGAGGAATTGAAGAACACAGTACAGGCGTCCCAGAACATGTTCGATTTTAAGTGTAGATGAACCATCTCCTCCAAAAAGGTAACAGAAGCAACTGTAAAATCTTTAATGGAAGGTCTAAAGTCGATAATTTTATAAATACGAAATAATAAATTAAGATTTTAATGTTAAATAAATTTGTATAATATGCCAATAAATTTGCATAAAAGAGTTTCTGTATTGCAAGATTTGAGTTTTATTTAACTTAATGCAACTACAATTTTCTTAATATTTATTTTATTCAAAATACTTAAACTACGTACAGTTGGCTCATTCATTACATAATTAGTTCTATGAGCAGATATATAAAATAAATAATTAAATCTTAAAGACTTAAATGCCACACGAAAAGATATTAAATTAAACAAATATTCGCAATCAATAAAACCATTTATTAATTTAAAAATTATATAAAGGAATGCAAAGCTCTTAAATAAAGAGGTTTTAAATCCAAAAGCAAACAACGAGCATAATATGAGGAAGATGATAAAATAATTTCATTGACACGTAGAGCAAACTTTACAATTATTTTTTTAACTCTTTCACTCCTTCAAGAACAGTATTCCAATTTTGAACCTACAAAAGATGTATATAACAAATTTTAATGTCATATGAGCTAACAATTCTTTACAATTCTTTCTAATAAAAGGCCACATCGAATAGACTTTAGGAATTATGTAATTAAGATGTGCTTGGAAATTTAATTCACATTCTAAAACAAGGCCTAGATCTAATATATCATTAGCAACTTTTAAGTTTATATTACACAAATTATATTGTGAAAAATTACGATTCAAAATATAACGCGTACAAAAAGTCATTTGATGACATTTTTCAGTATTAAATGATAAATAATTAATTGAACACCAAGAAGATATATCATTAATGCATTTTTCTAATAATGAAGCATCACCAATGGAAATAATTTCTTTAAAAACTTTAAGATCATCAGCATATAATAAGAAATGAGCACCCGAAATGAAATACTGTAAAACATTTATAAATATTAAAAATAACAAAGGACCTAATATACTGCCCTGAGGAACACCTGAGCTAGCAATGTATGGAACAGATACAAAATTTTCTAACACAACTGAATATTTTCTATTAGAAAGATACGATTTTAACCAGCTCAAAAAAGTACCATGAAAACCAAGGTATTCTAGATTAAGACAAAGAACATTACGAGATACTTTATCAAACGCTATACAAATGTCCAAAAAGATCACATCAACTTGATTATGCCTATCAAAGGCAGAAATGCAAAAATGATTAAATACTAAAGAATTAGTTGTAGTTCAACGTCCAGAAAAAATCCATGCTGTTCATTACAAATATGACGTTTGATTGAGAAAAATATTTTTCTTTAATTATGTGCTCAACAATTTAGACACATTTAAAAGCTTTGAAATCGGACGATAATTAGAAATATTCGACTTATCCCCACTTTTCAAAACTTTCCGTCTGTCAATAAAATAGCCATTCGCTAAAAAAAGATTAAAATATACAAAAGCGGCAAGGATAAACATTCTGCTAAATTTTTAATAAAGAATTAACTAAAACCATCAATGTCTGTACTATGAGAAACTTTTATACCTCTTATACCATTCAAAACATCATCAATAGTTAACTGAATGCAACCAAAATCATCAATAGGCTTTAAGTATTTTATGACATCAGGATGTATTGAATTATTTACATTAGGTTCGTTCGAGAACTCACAAATTTGTACGAATTTGTACAAATTTTTACTGCATTTTACGAAATTGCGTTCGTTTACACAAATTTGTAGTAAATGAGAGCACAAATAGAGAGCGAAAAGTGAAAGTTCTTGACTGAGTATTTGCACATTTTTACTACAGAAATTTCTTGCAGTAACATTTAGCAAAACCAAAAAACATGATTCAAAAGGTAAGCAAACAAATGTAAGCAAGCAAAAAGTATAAAATTTGTGAAAAAATATTAATAAAAAGAAAAATCCTAACAAAAGTGCAAAATATTATTAAATTTAAATTGTTTGTAAAATAAAGTTAGTTAACAATGAAAGATGAAAGAATGGAATCGCCTGAATCTGGCGCAGGCATACATACTTAAATACATATTTGCACATATGTATGTACATAGTTCCTATTAAACAACACAATATTTATTTGCCATCAGCTGTTGCTTCAATCTTACGAATTTTTACAAATGTCTGTTCAAGTACTTTTTTGGACAAATTCTCTTTTTGAGAGTAAAATTTTTAATTTACTAAATAATTACTCATTTACTACAAAGTGCAGTAAAAGTACTCGAACGAACCTATTATCAAAATTTTATTGGAAAATGAAGCAAAAGAATTTACAATTCATATTCATGGAAGAAGGATAAGCCGAATTAGATTTTTTTGATCTTATAAAGCTCCAAAAAAGTTTAGGATTATCTTTAATTGAATTTTTAAAATTAATTCAATACTGTTTTTAAAGAAATTTATCCAAAAAATTAAATTCTCTCATAAAATGCTCATACATTGACTTTTGATATATATCTCCAATTGCAAAAACTTATTGTAATACTTATTTCTAAGATTTTTCAACTTTTTTAAACCTTTAGTGTTCCAAGGAAGCCTATGAGTTTTCCACGTAACACGTGGAACACAATCGTTGACTATAGTTTTTAAATTGAATTTTTATTTTGTCGAACTTTTCTTGTTAAACTAATATTTTTAAATTTTAATCAGGCTTGAATTCATATTAACATACTTTATTTTTACAAAGAATTTTTATTTGTGATAAATGAAAGAATAAATCTGAAAAATTAGTGTCGGTAAAAATAAAAACTAGTAGACCAGCACACTACTGACTAGTCCACCGGGGCACCCACAGCGCAATATAAGGCACTATAAAAAAATTAAAATTCATGATGGCTGCTACTACAAAATGGCGAACCAAAAATGTATATGTATGTATATGGGCCAAATCTGATATTTTAAAATGTAACTCCTTCAACCTCCACAATATTGGTATCAAATGCACGGGCTTGACCAGTAGAATACTGAAAATTGTTTATTAAATATTTTGAAAAAAGATTAATAGTTTATTTTGCAGTGCTTTGTATTCTTTATATTTGTTTCGCTACACCTCCATTCTTCGCAAGAATGTTAATATAACGTTAGTTTTATGGTCATTCTTAAATTTATATGATAACTAGCCAAGCCCGGCGCGCGTTGCTACGCCCCTTAATGAATAAAAATGCATTCTGAATTTTAATTGAATATCAAGTGCAAGGCTAAAAATTATAACTTTTTTATGGGCGTGGCACTGCCCACTTTTTTAATCACGAAATTGTAAAGTCATGACAGCCCAATATGTGTGCAAAGTTTCAGAAAAATCGGTCCAGTGCAAGTACCTTAACATTTTAAAATTTTTTTTATGGGCGTGGCCCTGCCCACTTTTCTAATCACGAAATTATATAGTCATGACAGCTCAATATGTGTGTGCAAAGTTTCAGAAAAAATCGATCTAGTGCAAGTAGCTAAAAATTATAACTTCTTTTTTATGGGTATGGCCCTGCCCACTTTTCTAACCACGAAATTGTATAATCGGGAGAGTTTAATATGTGTGCAAAGTGTCAGAAAAATCGAGCAAGTGAAAATAGCTAAAAATGATAACTAATTGTTTATGGGAGTGGCCCGCCCACTGTTTACTACCCATAAACACTCCCTGGAATTTGTGCAACAACTTGCCAAAGTTTGAGTCCGATCGGATTTACAGTTTCAGAGTCTATAGCTAACACACACACACACACAGAGTTTGACTTTTATATATACTAGCCAACGCGCATTGCTTCGCCCCTTAATGAATAAAAATGCAGTCTGAATTTTAATTGAATATATTAAAAATAATATTTGATTGATTTTTTTTTACTATAATGCAATTGGGTATAAAATTTTTTTTTTGGTTTTTCCATTTGCTGTAAAAATTAACAAATTTTTTGATGTTCCAACCTTGGAGCATGCGACGTACAGCTGGCCAAGTGAAAAGCATGACTTTTCCAAATTCAATCCTGCAACACGCAGAGATTGTCCTCCTGCTTTGTTGATGGTAATAGCGAAGTCAAGGCGAACTGAAAATGTAGTCGCTTGAAGTTGAATGCGTGGAAATAACTGAAAATATTAACTTATTTTAATGGGATGGCACTGCCCACTTTTCTAATTACGAAATTATACAGTCATGACAGCTCAATATGTGTGCAAAGTTTCTGAAAAATCGGTCAAGTGCAAGTAGCTAAAAATGATAACTTATTTTTTATGGACGTGGCCCCTCCACTTTTTACCATCCTGGAATGTGTACAACAACTTAACAAAGTTTGAGTCCGATCGGATTTACGGTTTCGGAGTCTATAGCTAACACACACACACTCAGAGTTTCACTTTTATATATATGGATAGAAGATAGAATAGAAGATATATTTTTTTTATGAGCAAAGTTTAATAAAAATCGGTAAGGCAAAAGAAGCTGAAACGGGTTTGTCATTACAACTTAAGTTACAGAAAAATCGCTCAAGTGTAAGTAGCTAAAAATTATAACTTTTTTATGGGCGTGGCCCTGCCCACTTTTCTAATCACAAAATTGTACAGTTAGGACAGCTCAATATGTGTGCAAAGTTTCAGAAAAAGCGGTCAAGTGAAAGTAGCTAAAAATTATAACTTATTTTGAATGGGCGTAACCCCGCCCACTTTTACCAACCATAAACACGCCCTGGAATGTGTACAACAACTTGGCAAAGTTTGAGTCCAATCGGCTTTACGTTTTCGGAGTCTAAAGCTAACACACACACAGAGTTTCACTGTTATATATATGTATATATATATAGGTTTGTAATTATTAAAAATTCTTATTATTTTGTAATTGTATAATTATATGTATATATATCTATATTGCATGGCATTACATTACAACTTTATTTATCATGATAAATCTTAAGCCTATTCCTATGTACTACTTGTTTTTGTTTAGTTTGCTTATCTTCTATGGTTACATTGTTTCTTAAGTCTATGTCTATAATTTCATAAGGTCCCTTATATATCTGTTCTACCTTGTAACGACACGTTTCCGCTGACGGCTAGGGTAGACTCAGCGGAGGACAGGGTCGCGTCTTTTGAAAGAAAACTAACACTTTTTTTCTTTAAAACGTTATAAAACGTACGGTATTTATTCACAGACAAATAATAACAACAATAATAGAATAATAAAAAAACACTTTTACACTAGTTGGCCTGGTACGTGTCAGACGCTTAGATGGGCGTCGGGTATTGATTCGCTCTCGGAGGGGTAACCCCACCTCCAATCGCAGCCTCAGCTAACCCTTCGAGACGCACTATCGGTGGTGTATCCACGCTGCCAATAGTGGGTCTCTTTTGCCTTCCAGGATTCTCTTTATTGGAGCGGAACCCCAGCCACAATAAAGAAACTCTGGGTAAACTGGCGTCTGACGGCAATGGCGTGGCGATAGTTATCTATTCGCTCTTGGAGGGGTATCCCCACCTCCAATCGCAGCCTGAGATAACTCTTCGAGATACACTATCGGTGATGTAACCACGCTTCCAATCTCTCGGATCTCGTTCGCTCCAAGATGTTCTCTTGGTGGTGAACCCACGCTTCCAACAGAACCTCTTGTATGTGCTCTTAGCACTAATACGGGAGGCGGAATCCCCAGCCACCAGTATCAGTACCAGCAGAAGAAACACTATTGGTGATGATACCACGCTACCAATGTGTATCTTGCTGCTTATTGCTATGGTCAGTACTCGTATTAGCTATGAATCCCACCGCTAATATATGTCCTTACCGTAGCGCGAGCTGCCGGCCAACTAACTAATTTAGTCATCAGACGCCCTTTTTATACCTTTCTTGTCATACACACAAGAATACACATTCGCACGAACTCATGTGTTTACATTGTTCAACCACACACTAGGTATGATCGGTCTATTTACCACACATTTCGTGGTAATTAGACGAGTTCACCTCGCATTGTTATTGCATGCTGTGTGGTGTGATTACAACAATGTTTCTCTCTCTCTTAAACTAACTTACATATAATATTAATGTACTTCATTGGTTGTTTATAAGTATAAGTGCAATAATAATTCATTACATACCTATATATGTATATTTATGATAGTACACAACCAAATATACAGTAAATTAAATTAATAATTATAATAACTCATTAACTATATTTATGATACTACATAACCAAATATAAATTAAAGTATTAATAATAATAATTCATTAAATATTTTTTTATAACAAAAAGATAACGTACTTTATTAATTGTGGGGCCCAAAACAATTTGGTGACTTTGGCCGTCACAACCTTATGGCCTGATTCATTCCTAAGTAGAACTTTATTTCCTATTCTTAATTTAATTTATTTTTTTGTTTTTCCTTATTCCTTCTTTTTAAAAGTAATTGCGCTCTCTTATGTGCTATTTCCAATCTATATTTTGCCTCCTTGCCATAATTATCTAAATTATATAATGGTGTAATTCTATCTATCTCACTGAATTGTTTAAACTTGTTGGGAGTTCTTGAACAGTAATTGTGTACTGTCGACGATGTGGTGTTAAAACAATATGTAAAGTATTTCAGCCATTCATCCCAATCCGTTTTGTCAACCGATGCTGCAGCTGGTGTTGGTGTGATAATTAATGGACTGTTTAGATGCTTTGTAGTTTTGGCTATTTGACACTTATGACATTCCTTTACATACTTCTATTGGATCACTGTGATATTTACTTAATATTTCCTGAATTTTAACAGCATTATTATTTCTTTAAAATCATCAACCGAAACAAATTCGAAAATTTTCTCGCTAGGTGCCACTTGTAACTTATCAATATTGTGCGTATCGACTTTTTCGAGCCTTGGGAAAAATTGTCCTAAGGCAATATTCCCATTAATAAACAAATCATTGATAGTTATGTTTGCTGTAATAGATTTACCTCGCTTTATATAGCATCTTCCTGGGGTAATCTTTAATTTATAATATTTACTGACGTCAGTATTCTTCAATGGTATATATATTTTGGGCTTATCATTCATTTCTTTCACTATATTCTTATTATTCAGGTTTCTATTTTTAATATTATTTTTCTTGCGTTTCATAGCTCTTGTTTCTATTTTTAGTATGTTATTTATCTTTTGATTTATTTCTTATAGATATTTTATATTAATTCTTGATAGCGCGTTGGCTACAAAATTATATTCCCTCCTAAGATACTCCACTGCGAAGTCATAGCCTTTGAGATGTAGCCTTATTCAGCTGCCCATGCTCTTTCTTCCACATCATTCAATTTCGTTCTAAAGAAATCGTCCTTCATAAGCTGTCGTATTTGTGGGCCTACAAATATGCCTTCTTTTACTTTAGCATCGCTGATTCTAGGAAATTTGATCTTAATGTATAGAAAGCCTTCACCGTCCTTGTTAATTTTTTCTCCTAGAATAAAATTTACTCTTTTCGGTCAAATTTTAACATTGTATTGTTTTCCTTTCGCGCGGCTAACCCATTCACATAAGAAGCAACAAAACTTAGTATATCCACTTTGCAATCCATTTAACATTGCTACGACTTTCAAATCTGCACATACGTTCCATGAGTAATGTGAATATTTAATTTTTGGTAGTATCTTTATGCTACAATAGTTTACTTTCATATTTCTTGCATACGCGAGTGGGACCGATTAAAATATGTTGCCATTGTGAAGAAAAATGGATTTCAAACTTGTCTTGGATGAATCAATAAAAAGCCTCCAATCCTCAGATTTATGACTGAAACACAGTTGTCGCAAAAGTCCATCAGCATTATCACAAAATACCACACCTTCTCCTCTACTGAAATAACTAAAAATAGGTTGTTCTCTATTTGGAAAGTACGAGACGTTAACGTTCTTTTTGCGCTAAATTACAATCTTTAAATTGGGATTCAAGAAGCTCAGACTTGTTTTTTAAAAGCGCTAATTTACGAACTAAGTTATTCATATCAGTTTAATTCGGTAATTAAGGTTTACTCGTTGGACTTTCAAATGAATGCGAAGAAACAGCCATGCTGGCGTACGTGGATTCAGTTGCTGTAGAAAGCCCATCTTCTTCATAGGCTGTAGGAGGCAATGGAGGTAAAAATTTACTTGTAAACTGGTCGTTTGACGCATGAAGTATTTGGATGTATAACTTTATTTTTGGTTTTTTCGTAAACCCACGTGTTTTAGTATGGCAAAAGTAGCAATTATTTTGATGATTTTGTGGTTCACTCCGAATCGCTGGCTTCCTAAACGACAAAGACTTATGACTTCCTTTTAACCACCCTCGTAAAGACTTAGCACAGCTACTACAACATATTTTCGGCAGCCAATTTTTATCTCTATTATCGATAGGAAACCCAAAATAACGGCGATAAGCATCTTTACCCTTGGACGATATTGTCACCCGTTGAGAACTTAAACTTAGGTTGCCACATACGTAACAAACTAAATTTGGAGATTTGTTACAAATCCTTGACATTTGTTATATAAAAGCGTTTATGAACTCTTTAATTGCTTTATTTCTTTACACAATAACAAAGTTCACTATAAGATCTATTTACTGTTGCCGATTTTAACCGCACGATATTTAAATTAAAAGTGACTCACTTATTATCCATCAGCTTCTATATATACAATAAATACTAGAATCTACCCTAATGTTCTTAATTTGAAATCTCAGGTAATTGAAAAATACTATGTTATAATTTTTAATTCCAATAACCATTCATCGGTTTTGTAGGAAAACTACTGAAACATAGGCGCATAGAGTCAACTTTGGGCGCCTCTAGCATCTCCAAGGTGGCTGTAAATGGCGCACCGCAAGGTGGCGTACTTTCTCCACTACTATGGAACATCAACATTAATATCCTGCTAAGAGCCATGGAGAATACATCCTACATGAGTGTTGCTTATGCGGATGATGTGGCTGTAGCAGCTACGGGCAAAGATCCTGGACTGCTCTCGGAGCTCTTGGAATCTGCGCTGACGTTAATACTTAGATGGTGCTAGGGATGTGGGTTGGGAGTCAATCCTGCCAAAACGGAACTGGTACTGTTCACAAGGAGGTACAAAATACCGACCTTTGCTACGCCTAGGATAAATGGAGTGGCACTAGCGCTATCCGATAATGCCAAATATCTGGGTCTCGTATTGGACAGCAAACTAAACTGGAACCTGAACACAAAGTCTAGGACCACTAAGGCGGCAACTGTATTATACTGCTGCAAGAGGGCAATTGGCCTTAATTGGGGTATTAACCCCAGGAACTTATACTGGCTATACGATTCTGTCGTCAGACCAATTATTTATTACGGAGCGGCAGTCTGGTGGGTGGCGCTGGAGAAGAGAATCCACCAGGACAGATTCGAACGTATTATGAGAATGGCTGCGACTATGATAACAGGTGCTCTTAGGACCACACCATCTAAGGCACTGTTCACTATTTTGAACTGGTTACCACCAGACATCCTGGCTAAGCAGATGGCTGCGGACACCGCACTTAAGCTGAATGCCACAAGGGCATGAAAGTATGTGAATTATGGACATGCAAGAATTTTGGGTATGATCAATATTGCTTCTCCTATTGATTACAAGGTACCTGAACCAGTATTCGATCCGGGTTTCGTGACGAATATGCCGGATAGATTTGAATACGACAACGGCCTCCGGCCTCCGGAGAATGCCATCCAGATATTTACTGACGGATCGAAATCACATGCTGGAACTGGGTGTGGTATCTTTTCGATCCAGTTGGGTTTGGAATTGTCCCTGAGGCTACCGGGTTATTGTAGCGCGATACAGGCCGAATTAATGGTTATTAAGACAGCCGCGGAACAGATTCAGTATAATGGAATATCTGTCAGGGATATTTATATATCTACTGACAGCAAGGCGGCTATTAGGTCCCTTGAGAGTGTGTACAGCACATCGAAAATTGCCCAGGAATGCCGGGTGTCTCTTGACGAGCTAGCGAGACATTCGACATTTACCCTTGTGTGGGTTTCAGGACATGGGGATATGGATGGTAATAATAGAGCTGATGCACTTGCAAAAGCCGGTACTACCTTAGATTCGGTTGAATCCAATTGTGCTTTGGGTATTCCCTTATCGAAGGGTAAACAGCTAATCTCGCATCGATTCTATTTGGTTGCCAAGGAAAGATGTGTGAGAGAACCCTGGCCTGACATGGATGTGCATAGGACGTAATATGCAGTGAATATGCCCCGAATCCATCTTAGGAACCTCATAGCGGTCATTACCGGGCACTGGCCTATAGGTACACATGCGAAAAGGCTGAATATCCCTTACAACGACTTCTGCAGAAGTTGCGATAACGAGGAAGAGGAGGAGACAACTGAACATCTTCTCTGTAATTGTCCTGCATTCGGGGACCTGAGGCACCAGTTGATCTAGGAAAGATCCACACCTTTGTAACGACGGCCACAGGACATAGACGAACGGGCGTTGGTGCCTACGGTATCACAACGGGACCCTCGGAGGACTCAAGTGAGCTATGCCTTCGGGCGGCTGCCGGATCTAACCTAACTTAACCATGCAAAATACCGATGTACTTTAGTTCCATTACCTGCTCACCTAACGAAATGCTATATCATATGTAAAGCTGGTTGCATAGCAATATTGGGTACCTGCGGTAAATTGACAATAAAATTTCATTTTTTAACCGATTTTTGTTGTTTTTGGCTTTTTTTATTTTTAAGATAAGTAGTTCTCAGAAAATAGTGCAAAATGTTGAATATTTGTTTTATATTTTTTTAATTCCATTTTTAAATTTAAAAATATTACGAATTTTGCACCAAAAAATTTTTTTTCTCATTAATTTCCGGATGACTGGTTCTCGAGGGAAAAATTTGCCACAACCATAAAAAAAATCCCGATCTGATGGAAAAAAAACCGACAACGGATTTGAGTTCAGCGCATCAAAATCCAGAGTCCACTTAATTAACGGAAAGACAAAAAATGACTTTGTTGAGCAGTGTAATCAATGACGACTCATCATGTTTTATTGCTCGAACCGGGAAGTAATTTTTTTGGTACTAGTAAGACTGGAATGTTGTACAGAATATGATGGTTCAACTATCTGTATCATTTATAATTTTTTATATATACTGGTTGTGTATCTTTCACTCTTAACCTTTGTTTATAGAAGTTGTTAGTTGATATTGCTTCCGTTTATAAACCAAAAATATCTATGTATGTATGCTGAACACAAGTTATCCAGTGTGTCCTTAAATTGTTATGGGGAAATTCTCGTTTTTTGTTTTATTTCCATTTTCCACGATGTCATATCCAGATATGCTCTCCGTTTTTATTTTATTTTGATTAATTTTGGTGATGGAGGTATTGGTATTAAATTACGTATAAATGCCTTATCTGACCTTACTAATGTGTTTGTAATAAAAATACCTGTTTCAATCTCTTGATTTGGAATCAATACCTTTTTCTGAATTAAATAATTTTATTTCACGAATAACTTCCGATCTTGGGGGTAAAATGACAATTATATATTTTCATGAAATCCATTCCGATCATACCATCACAAGGTATAAGGAAATCATCCTATACTACTTGAAAATTATGTGGTATTAAAAATTTACTGAATCTCCAATAAAAAGTATATTTCCTAAAGATTTTATTTTACCTTGTCCTATTCCACTTAATGTTGTGTATTTGCGAGTGTTGATTTGATCCTGATTGGTTGGTTTCATTTATCCTGATATTGATGAAAAAGCATAGGTTAAGGTTAAGACTGTATACTATATTATTCTTAGGGGTTTATTTTAGTTTTCCGAGTTATTTCCGTTTGACTCGCTCCGTTCGGTCGCTCTGACATTGTTTCTGGCTCTGCGATTAATTCTTTGTCCATATCTGTAATTATTGTTGTTGTTGTCTTTTCTATAATTGTTGTTGAAATTTCCCATCTTTTTGAATTTTCTGGTATTGTTGTTATTAAATTGTAAATTGTTATTAAAGTTTCTCCTTTGTCTGTAATATAAAATAGAGTTTTGTTTTTCAGTTGCTTATGTGCATTTGTTGACGAATTTGCTTATTGCGTCATTTATATTATTAAATTGTCCCGCTTTCATTATAAGTTTTATGCGGTCTATTGTACAATTTTTGGTCATTGCCTTGACTGCAAGTTGTGTAGAGTATTTATTTACAAGTTGAACATATAATCCATCGGAAATATGGGTATTCTCTAATGCCTTTGTAAGACTTTCTATTTCCGCACAATATGTATTCGCTGTCTTATTGTTTTACTGTTCCCTAAAGTTTTTGTATTATTTGAGAAATTAATGTTTCTTCACCGATTAAATTTCTTGCTGTACCTTTCAATTTGGTTTTTATTAATGAAACTGCCACATTTTCATCTGCTCCTTTCAAATTATCTACGAAGTTTAGAGAATCCAAAAATGTTCTTAAACTTTCAGATTTGCCATCAAAATCGCAAATTAGCTTAGAAGTATTGCTTAAAAATTTCCGTAACTGACTGAGCCATTATACTGCTTTTTTCCTCAATACTTTCTTCAAAAGTTTGAATTTTCTTATGTAATGTTGCCGGAACCTCTATTATTATATTTTGTCTACATGCTACTGTAAGTACTTGTTCCTCAACGTTAAAAAAAAAATGCTTCTGCGAATACTTTATGATTGATTGTTAGTCTTGTATAATGTACATTGAGTACTACCCTAATTTCCTCAAGTTTTTTCGTTAAAGTATTAAAATGTTTATGTATTGTCTCTATAGAGGTGTTCCTATCATTGTTCAGACATGTGTATGATCTATCGAATTCTTTTTTTATTTTACTAACTAAATAAAATTTCCTGCCAAAATTCCATTATTATTATAAATACATGTAAATACACAAAAATAAATTTTATTCCTAATATTATCGTTATTACTAAACATATTTCTATTACTCCTAAATTTATTTCCTGTCTAACATCTATTTCATTTATTACATTTGCATTTGCATTATCTAACTTTGATTTACACATTTTCAATATAATATTTATATATAATTTCTCTTTCCATGCTTGGTTTCTCTATTACGTCTGTTTCAGTTGGTTCCTCACTAATGCCTAATACTTTCCAAAATTCCTTCAAAAATTTTAATTGTTTTTCTATATCGATCTCTTCTATTTTAAGTTCCTCATCTATCCAAACTATTTTATTTTTTGAATTTTTTCTATTGTTCATCATGTTAAAAAAATATAAGAAGCCTTTATTTAAAATTAACCAAAATATATTAGATATAATATTATTTTATTTTAAAATTTTCTTATAAAAATATATTAAAAGTAAAAAAAAAAAAAATTTGCTCTACTAAGAAAGCACTTCTTTGTAAACTAATTTAAATTAATTTATTTTTATTTATCATACTTGTTCCGATGCATTGATTCTCGACCACATCCTTGTGGCATTTTCCCCAGCAGTGGCAATTTATAGCGGCCTTCTTCTATCCAATTATAGATGGCATCTTTTCCTTAGGTGTTTTCGAGTGGTTTTTGCATCCTGTCAATTTGCCTGACGGGGCTGACGGAAACTTGGCTGTCCGTCAGGGTAATAATCAATGTGTGGTGCTTTGGTGCTCTTATTTTGAATAGCACTCTGTTATAAGGGTGTTTCTTAGAACAGCCCTTTTTCAATATTAAGTTTCAAATAAATTTTCTTGCTATTATTTTAAGGGTGCTTTTTGCTATTATAGCACTCCTTAAACTGGCAGGATCGCTATGTAAATTGTTTATTAATTAATTTGAAAAAAAGATTAATAGTTTATTTTCCAGTGAGCTCTATTGGAGCTCCACAGTAGTTTTATTTTAATATTCAATTTTAGGAGTTCCTCTAGGAAGTTCAACTAAGAGCAGTTAAGTTATAATTAATTACACTTGAAAACAGCATGTCTGTTGTATGAGATTTTTTCCATAAATCTGAATAGTTTTTCCACGCTTATTTCAAAAACATATGCCGTTTTCATGTAGCAGCTCTAGTTTTGGAGTTATGACGTGGCAGGATTTTTCATTGAAAATGCACATAGTTTAAGTTTAAAAAATGTATTAAATATATTTATTCTGAATAAAATGTCCTTTTTTGGATTTTCTAGAGTGATATGTTATATGATTACTATTTTGAATGCTCCAACAATAATCAGCCATGTTCATATGTTCATTCCAGTGCCTCTGATACCTCTCCTCCATAGTGCAAATATCCTGGTGAAAGCGCTCTCCTTTTTACTCGCTTAGGTCACCGAGATTTTCAGGAAAATAGTCTAGATGGCTGTGAAGGTAGTGAAGCTTAATACTCATGTTGCATCCAAGCCGCTGAAAGTGTATCAGCAACTGTTCAACGTGCTGAATGTAGCCGTCACATTTCCTATTGCCCAAAAAATTCCTCAGTACCCAAACAACCTCTTCCCATGCACATTTCTCGACAGCTGTCATATGGTTGATGAAAATTTTATCATCTATCAACTGATTTGTAAGCCATCAAAAATATCACCATTGATTTTCTTACTACTCAATGTTGGAAACACTTTTATATTGTATTTGAAAGATTCGCCATCTTTGTTAAGAGCTTTTACGAACTGTTTTATCAGCCCCAGTTTTATATGCAAAGGAGGCAATATAATTCGGTCTCTGGATACTACTGGAACATTAATTACATTTTGCTTGCCGGGAATCAAAGCCTCCCTAGAAGGCCAGTCTCTTTTTGTCCAGTGCTCAGCTTTAGCTCGACTTTAAATCCTTTTCCCTGTTATGGTAGTACGATATCTTCGTTCCTCTGGTAAACAATTTTCTTTCTTTCAATAGGGAAGCTAAAATTTCTGATGCCGTTTTAGATTTAGTGATCGGGGACTACCGTAGCAATCAAAATCCGCTGCACTGGTCTGAATTTTGCGAAGATGTAGATGGGTCCTGTGGTGCTAATGTGCCACTTATACTCAAGACTGGCAGATTTTAGGTTTAGATACATCCACTTAGAGCAATTTTTATGGTTTATTCCTATGATTTTTGTTACACAGAAATAACAGTCGTCATGATGGTTGAATGGTTCACGCAAAATCATAGGAGCTTTGTGCTTAAAAGTGGTTATTTTTTTTTTGCCCACAGTTGCAAAGATTCAACACATGTTTTACATTCCAAACTTGGTATCCAAGGTTTAGCGTTTGACAGCAACGGAAACCCAAAGTAGTCCAAGTATGCCTTTTTCTCAAATTCCGACACATTTAAACGAAATTTTTGGAACATATATTCTCCACAAATAACACAAAAACAATCGGGATTATATAAACACGTCCTTCTTGAGGAAGACATAATGAAATTTATAAAGGAACTAGTTAAGTTACATCGCTATTGATATAAACTATCGACTACTTATGTAAATTTAAGACGGTACCTGTATCTCACTAACAAGAGCTGCTACAAAAAATCTGAGGGTAGATTTGAAATCAGCGCACCCAAATTAGTAAACAACAGTAGAAAAACTTTATGCAACAAAAAAAAAGTGTTATTTTGTTTTTATGTGTTATTATGATAAGTATTTATTTATTTATTAAGGCATTAGTGAATAATTACACTGCTTTACAAATTTTTAATTTGGAAAAATACCAAGAACGCCACATGCCTAGATAAGTTAATTGGGACCTGCTGAACACGAAAAACGCTGTAATTTTTTTCTAAGTACCGTTTTTTAGATAACGGTACTTTTGTGTTTTTTGGTGTATGGTCCCACTCAAACCCTTGTGGAGCCCAACCGAGATAAATGGCGTATCGTTGGAAAGGTAATTGAATGTCTTTTCCGTCAATATGCTGCAAATTTCTATCTGATAAGAAATGGCTGAGTTATGGCACCTCAAAGTTCAAAATTTGCCTATTTTTTACGTTTTTTTTCAAAATTTTTCATTTTTACTTCGTTTTTTTTCTACGTTATAGTAAAGATCTGGAATGTTTTATTTTTTTACCAAATAGCTTATTTAATTACAAACATTTTAAGCGTAATTTGAAAAAAATCGGATAAAAAATAAAGTTTTTATTAAGGATTTTGTGGAACGACAATATTTTCATCTTCATTGCTTCATTTGCCTATTTTTAACGTTTTTTTCAAAATTTTTCATATTTACTTCGTTTTTTTTCTACGTTATAGTAAAGATCTGGAATGTTTTATTTTTTTACCAAATAGCTTATTTAATTACCAACATTTTAAGCGTAATTTGAAAAAAATCGGATGAAAAATAAAGTTTTTATAAAGGATTTTGTGGAACGACAATATTTTCATCTTCATTGCTCACACACTATATTCGGCGTAAATTAAAAAAATTAAAATTCCAAAAACTGATGGACGCCGAATATATGTAGTGGTTGGGCTCCACAAGGGTTTGAGTGAGACCATACACCGAAAAACACAAAAGTACCGTTATCTAAAAAACGGTACTTAGAAAAAAAAAATTACAACGTTTTTCGTGTTCAGGAGGTCCCAATTAACTTATCTAGGCATGTGGCGTTCTTGGTATTTTTTGGCTGTAAACCAGTGTTATAAATTATACACTAATGTTAAAACGGCCATGGCTACTAGGCCTTAGGCTCAATGACTTTATAAATCTAACATATTTTGCTTATTTTTTATTATTATTAAACTAAATTATATATATTAGTTTCCTTTAGAAAAGTAATTATTTGGTTTATTGTAATTTTGGTAGGATCGGTCAGTAGGGATATAGGATTAGGATGGTCTTGGAAAACTTTTTGACGTTGTTTGTGAAATTTCGGGCATGTAGAAAAAATGTGTTTTACAATTTCGGACGATGTTATAATGCAGTTGCAAATTTGTGGTACATGAAGGCCTACTAAATGTCCATGGGACAGTTTGGAGTGTCCCAAGCGAAGCCTTTCCAGTTTAATAATATCTCTTCTGTGATTGGTTTTACTTTTAACAAATGTGTTTATATTTAGTTTATTACTGTTAATCATTCTATACCAATTAGATGTTCGTTCAAATGTGTTGTTGTTATTAAGATAATGGGTTTTTAACAGTCTGTTGATATCGGCAATGTTATAATTGTTTGTCATCATTAATGGAGCTCTGATTGCTTCCTTTGCTATTTTATCTGCGAACTCATTACCTTGAATTTGGCAATGGCCTGGTGTCCAGATAAGTTTTATATTAGGGAATTTTTTTATTAGTGTGTTTCTTATGATTGAGGCATAGATATTATTATTTGATGTAGTCTCAATAGCTTTTAGGGACGATAGTGAATCGGTACAGATTACAAAGTATCCAATTCTGGAGGAAATTGCATCGACTGCTTCCATTATAGCCAGTGTTGTCAGATTTATTTTGGCTTTCTCGCCAAATGGACTGTCAAATATCGCCAAATTATCGGAAATGTCGCCAAAATAAATTTTTTTTATTTTTAGTTATAAAAAGTATTTTTATTATACTATTACATTCATATATGATATAATTATAAGTAAAGAATTAAGAAGTTCGTATTGCATTTTGTTTCTCAATTTTGTTTTAACACAGTTCATTACAGAAAAAATATAAAAAACAACTTTGTTTCAAAATCAATGTTCAGTTGCATTTAAAACAGATTTTTTTAATTCAGTTCGAAATTCTGCACCAAAATCAATGTTTTCCAAATTTAAAAAAGAGTTGTCTGAATGAATTGCCTCTTTTAAATTTTTTATTAATCCATCGCGATGTTCTGCACTATACAAAATATAGTTAAAAGTTTTTGATACATACTTCTTGCATTCATATATTCAGATTGACACTGCAAATTTAAGTTATTCATTTCGTTTATAATTGGGTTTATAAATATTAGAACCATTTTATTTTTTCATCACACAATTCATCGTAAATATTTTTCGCAGTTTTATCTTTTTTAGCTGTTGCTATTAGGAATAAAAGATTCTTCAACTCTACCCATTGCTCTAAAACGCGTTCAACAGCCTCACCATAACTCAACCAACGAGTTACAGAAATTTTACCAAGTTTTCTAAAATTGTTGCTTTCAACTCCTAAATTAATCAAGTCGAAAGCTCGTTTATATAAAACACTTCGAAGAGGGCTATTGCTCAATATGCTTTTTTGTTTCAAAATATTTTTTCAGATCAATTTTATGGGATCTCAAAGAAAGTTTACATGCAAAACACCACGATCCATATGCTGCACTATTCGTTAACTGATAACATACTGGGGATTTTATAATCTATTTAAGCCAACCTAAAACAAACATATTTTAAAAATTCGTAAGAAATATTGATTTAGTTTACCTTTTGCCCAGAGTTCTTGTTCCCAGTCTGTCTTATGGCAACGATCACTTTTTGCCTGTTTTGCTAAAGATGCCATTTTTACCTTATAATTTTTTTTATTGATTTATTCCCCCACTTTTGAACGTCAATCTTCATGCATTAGCCCATTTGTAGATAACTTTTTAATCAGCTCTTAAAACATGTAATAAAGCTGCCAGAAAGTCATTTTTATCAAAAGCATAATAGAGCTGCCAAAATTGTACACGATGCTATCGTAGTAGAAATCATAAAAAAAAACGCCAAAAATATCGCCAAGGAATATCAATATCGCCAAGAAAATCGCCAGTCGCCATTTCAAAATTTTCGTCGCCAAAAATAAGTTTTCATCGCCACGTTTGGCGACAAGTCGCCATATCTGACAACACTGATTATAGCGATGATTTCTGCAGTAAATATTGAAGAGTAACAGGGTAAAACTGAATTTTTTATTATTTTTGTATCATGAGTAACACTAAAGGTTACTATATCGTTAAATTTTGATGCATCGGTGCATATAAAGTTATATTTTTTGTGTTTGGATTGAATTTCGTTGAATAATTTCCTAAACAGTACAGGATCTGTGTTTGTTTTTATATAATTGTGCAGAGTAGTATCTATTGTTTTGTCTGTAAAAAACCAAGGTGGTTTGAATTTTGTGCTTTTTAACTTCATGGTAAGAGGTAGGTTATGAATTTTTAAGTTGTTTACAATTCTATGTATGACTGATGGTATCTTTGGAATTTTTTTTTCCTTCAAACATTTGTTAATGATGGAATTTAAGGGAGTATCGTGGTTATTATATTTATATGCATCTAAATAGTTTAGTTGTTATCAAATCTCTTTGTGCTTCTAGTGGTATTATGTTGCTTTCAAATAGAATATTTGAAATAGATGTAGTACGGAATGCTCCTAATGCAGATCTAATAGCTGCATTGATTTTTGTTTTAATTTTCCTAAGTAGGCTATTTGGACAATGACCATAAAATGGTAGTGCATAGTTGATTTTAGTCAGAAGCAGAGTTTTCACAATAGAAATTAGCGTAAATGTATTACAATAAAATTTTTGGCTGGATAAACATTTGATAATATTCAATTGTTTGGACAGTTATGTTGAGAGATGATCTATGTGATTGTTCCACTTGTATTTGCTGTTAATATACAATCCAAGTATTTTTAGGTTATCTACTTTCCTAATTGAAAAGTTGTTACATATGATTCTGTGTGTACAGGCTCTCTTTCTACATATGTGGATGGCTTTGCATTTGGAGGTTGATAGTATTGCACCCGAAAATTTACACCAATCATTAATGCTTCGAAAAAGCTCGTCAACATTAATTATTGGGTTATTCTTTCGGTTCGATTTAATTATCAGATTGAAGTCATCAGCATACGCTGTAAAGTCTATGTTTTTGTACAGGGAAATGATAGAGCAAATTTTGTTGTACGCTATTAAAAACAATATAACTGATAATGGCGATCCTTGAGGGATTCCATTTTGTAGTGGGTAACAGTTAGAGTAATGATTATTAACTCTGGTTATGATTTTTCTGTTTGACATAAAGTTCTTTATATATTGTATAATTTTTGGGCCGATTTTCCAAGCAATAAGTTGGTCAATAATTGTATGGGTTCCTATTTTGTCGAATGCTTTCTCGAAGTCTAGTGATATAATGGTAAGATGTTTCTTTAACGAAAGGCTGTTGGCAATCTGATTATCTACATACAGTAGAGGATCGATTGTTGATTTGCCTTTGGTGAATCCATACTGTCGCTATCGAGAAGCTTGTATGCCTTTACAAGCCACCATAGCCTATTTGCTACTACTTTGTCAAGAACTTTTGATAGGCATGAGTTAAGGGATATTGGACGATATGAGTTTGGTGAAGTCTTGTCAGAGTGTTGCTTCGGTATAGGAACTATAACACTTGTTTTAAATTGTTGTGGAATTGTTGAGTTAAATATATTGTTATAAAGCTTAAGTAATCTTTGTTTCAAGTCTTTTGGCATTTGTTTCAACATTGGATACGAGACTCTGTCTAGACCAGGAGTTTTTCCTTTTAGTGAATGAAGTACTCTTGTGAGTTCGAGAAATGATATGTCTTGCTCAATTATGTTTGCAGCTGACGATGGGTTAATTGGAGGAACTGTGATTCTGCTTTTTTGCTTTTGGAATTCGATTAGAAAGTTAGAATCTGCTGAATTATCTGACCAGAATTGTTTAAAGTATTGGCTATTTCTTTTTTGTTGGTAGTAAAAGTAGGAGGATTGTTATCAGTTTGTACACTATGGATATTGGTGTTAGTTTTGTATCCAGTAAGTCTATTAATATTTTTCCAGATATTTTGAATTGACGATGTTGAGTTAATTGTAGAAGTAAGTATTTCTAATGATTTAGTTTTTGCAATTTTTATTTCTTTTTCTAATTTTGCATTTAATTTTTTGAAGTTAACAAGGTTTTCTTTGTTGATATTCCTTTTAAATAGATTCCAAGCTTTATTTTTTTGTTTTTTTTTTAAATTTCGAGATCGTGGTTCCACCATGGGACATTTTTAGATTTTAAGTTTGTAGTGTTTTGTGGTATAGAATAGTTTGCAGCCTCGATAGTAATTTTTCGAATGTTGGCAGTTTCCTTATTTACTTCATTGGCTGTAAGTTTTTCAGTATTTAATCTAGAACAAATTTTATTAAATTTATTCCAATCTGATTGGCTTACCTTGAATATAGGCTTATGAGAAATTTGTGTTTGTGGGGTACGTTGGAATTGAAAAGAAATTATAATAGGAAAATGGTCGCTTCCAAACAAGCTATTTTCAGTTTTCCAACTAAGCATTGGGAGTATAGAAGATGAACAAAAGGTAAGATCTATATGCGTAAGGCTACCGTGACTGCTTAAGTGTGTTGCCGATCCATCATTAAGGATAACATAGGGGGAGTTTGTTATATAATTCTCAATGATTGTTCCACGAGCGTTGTTGGAGATCCCCAGGATCTGTGCCATGCATTAAAGTCCCCCAGAATAAGAGATGGTGAGTCAAGATTCCCAAAAACATTCTCTAAATTAATGGGATAAATTTTCGCTTGAGGTTTTATATATACACTAACAATTTTCAATTTAATTCCTGATTTAACTTCGAGGCATATTGCGTCAAAATCTTTTTGCAGTGGTGTGAGTTTGTGTTCTACGGATGTGTGGATTAAAATGCCTACTCCACCATATCTAGTGGTTGATAAGTTTGTTGAGTACAACTTATAGTTAATTGGTATGGGGATATTAGTAAGGGAGTGGATGTGGGTTTCTTGTATGGCAATTATTTTAGGGAAATATTGTCTTATAAGTAGTAACAATTTATTATAATTATTGACATAACCGTCCATGTTCCATTGGATTATTTGGATTGACATTAGATATAGTACAGTAAAGATTTGTTTTTGTATTTCTTTTTCAGTTTTAGTTTGATTAATAAATTGTGTAATTGGTTTTGAATGTAGTCGAATTTTGCAAGGTGTAAATGATTGGTTGTTAGTTGTTTACAATAAAATACATGCAATACTTGATTTAGAATATAAGAGAGTACTTTGTATAATGATTTATTTATTAAAAGAGAAAGTCGTAAAAGAGATTCTGATGTGTATATTGTAATATAGTATGTTGACGGAGTAATAAAGAAAATATTTAAATCAATCTGTATAATCTTAGAAATGCTATTATAATATAATCTTAAGAGAAATTCACAGGTAAATAGTTTAGTTGTTGTTGGGGTAAGAGTAATTATTATGGTAAAAAACAAAGTAGAAATAAAGTTAATTTTAATAAATAGAATGTATATTATATTTGAGAGTATTATAAGAGAAAGTTTACTTTTTGTTTCGTTCTCCTGAAACATGTTTGGCCTTTAATTTTTGCTTGTTTTTCTTTGAAGTTGTTTTGGGGATCAGAAATACTTTATTTTGTTGTTGTTGGTTTGAGGTAGATCCCGTAGTTGAAATTGAAGAGACGCTTTGTAGTTCTACATCGTTTTCGTCATTCTCTGAAATTTCTATATCAGAGGTTAAAGAAGAGTAATCTTTTAAAACCCGTTGAGCTGGTTCTTGTGTTGTTAGTGTGTTGTTATTTTTATTGAATTTATTATTTTCGTTTTTATTTATTTCTTGTTTCTGAACGGTTTGTTGAGAACGTGCACTATTAGAAGTAGTTGTCTGATTTGCAATATGTGCATATGATCGATTTGTATTTAGATGACGTTCTTTGTGCAGACTGGCAGCTTTCCTTTTGCTGACTTTTTCAAGCGTGACTATCGCTTGGATTTCCTTCTCCTTTAGAAAAATTGGGCATTTTTTTATCGGTTGTTGCGTGATTGAAATCGGTGTTGTGTTCTTTGCAGTTAATGCATGATTTGATAGATTCGCATACTTCCTCAAGTTCTTCACATATGTGGTATTCTTTTGAACAGTTCGAACATAACTTGACATTTTTACAAGTTTTCCGGGTGTGGCCGTACCGAAGGCAGTTTTTACAACGTAAAGGTAATGGAATAAATGTGCGTATTCTAACCCTTTCGTATCCAATGGAGATTTCGGTGGGTAACGAGATGGTATTGAAGGTAAGCATAACCAACCCAGTTTCTTCTAGGTTACCATCTTGTGTTTTTCGTTTTATTTTTTCAACTTTACTTACGTTTTGTTGCTTTAACTCTTCGAGAATTTCTTCGTCCGGTATTCCTCGCAGGTCGTTTGAGTAAATAACTCCTTTGGAAAAATTTAAAGTGTTGTGTTCCGATACTTCCACCTCAATAGAGGGTGATAGTGAACATATTTTTATTAATTTATTTGCTTGGTTGATATTTTTTGTTTTTATTAAAATTGTTCCACTCTTAGTTTGTTACAACTAATAACTTCACTTTCACCAATCGTGTCAATTACTTTTTTAATTAAAAAAGGGGATACCTTTGAAAGGTTTTCATCACTTTTAACTCTTGACATGACCAGATACTTTGGTCCAGGAGTAGTTATTTTTAGAGTTTTGTTTTTATCAATTATAATTGGTGGTCGGGATGTCCCACCGCTATCTGGTGGTTTATCCATATTATTTTCATTATAAATCAAAAGTAATACAAAATGAGTTCAAATACACTTGCGTCTATTTACTTTAGAGGTCAAAGTCGTACTGATGATAAGTAAGTATTATGTTATTTATGATAATCTTACAACTACTCTTGTGTTGGTTAGCACTTATTCTAAAATTCTTATTATAATTAAATAACAAGTGTAAGTACCTTAAAATTAGTTGTCAGCCCCACACTCATATGCCGTGGGAAAAAAATATAAAAAAATGAAAGTAATTCCTGCGTGTGTGTGTTTATATCATTGCCCAAAACGACAAGAGTAACGGCACACAAACACTTGATTTTGTCAAGTGCCGCCCAATTTCCGAATTTTCGAGCACTTTTTCACTAAATTCAGCCGTATGTCATGAATGGCACGTTCAATATTGACTTGTAAAGCTTGAAGACTCTGGTTTATTTTGAAAAACCAATGACTTTAAATAACCCCACAAGAAATAGTCTAATAGGTTCTCATAAATAATTTGTGAATTTTCTTCGTTCCAGAATTGACAATTTTGCTTATTTACTCATATGAAAGTGAATTGAAAATTGGGTTCATCGAATTTGTTCCTGCAGAAGAAGTGGTGGAGGCCATTTGAATGACGTTTTATTTAGAACTTAATTGCATTGATTGAACTTCACATTAAATAAAAAAGCAAAGCATTTTGGTAAAAGAGCGGTTAGAAAATTTGAAACGAATATGGAGCATATAAGACTACTTTAAGCAAATTTATTCCAGTCGGTTATGAACAAGACCAAGATTTTAATGATAATAACACTTATCTGAAAAACAAAAAAATTTATTGCCTTTAAGCATAAATATGTGGACTATAATGAAGATTATAAATTCATATTCACTTTAAGTTTTTTTTTATTGGACTCAGATTTTTTTATTTGCATGCCTAATATTTCCGAAATAAGGCGGTTATGCTGATACATTTCATCATAAATTGAGAAAGATTAATTAATTAATTAATTAAATTACCTTTAAGTCAACTAAATAAGGTTTTTTATATTTTCAAGTGTTTATGTTGACAAATGTTGTTTTTTCGCCGTGACCCAGTTACAAATTACGTCCGGAGATAGTTCTAACACAAGCATCACAACATCGTCTGCATAAGCCACCATTTTTATCCTTTCAAATTCAATAAGAATCGAGCTTATAACAATAAGTGGAGAAATTACATCGTCCTGAGGTGTACCTCTGCCAACTAGTTTTGACATAGTGCTATTACCAAGGATCGCCATAACCACTCTTGAACTCAACATACCATCTATCTAGTAGTACTGGACAGTATCCAGTTGCTTATGTTCTCTTCAATATCTAGACCACTAATTGCATATTGTATTGCAATGGTTGCTACGTTACTGAAGGCGCCTTCTAAAGGGTCCGCTAATTTTTTTTTTTAATGTTGTAAAAAAAGTGTAACTTTGGCTGTGTGGAACGTGGCGCTGTCCTGTTGAAACCAAATGTTTCCAATATCCTCCTGTTCAATTTTTGTGAACAAAAATTCGTTCAATATGGCCCGATAACGATCGCCATTGACTACGGCCGCTCCTTGCTCATTTTCGAAGAAAAATGGCCCAATTATGCCTCTGGACCAAAATCCACACCAAACAGTGACTCGTTTTAGGTGTATCGGCTTTTCAATGTATGCGTGCGGGTTTTCTGTGCCCCAAATGCGACAATTTTGCTTGTTTACATACCCGCTAAGATCAAAATGAGCTTCATCTGAAAAGATGATGGCAAATAAGACATGAGCTAAGTATTAACAATCACGAAATAAGCACTAGTTGAAAAAAAAAACGTTAGATGGCGGACCCTTTATATCCAAAAAGTTGCTATCGTGTACTGTTCAAATTCATAAGCATAAGCGCCGTTCTCTTAAGTCATTGCATATTTTATATAAGAGTCAATGAGTCGTTTCATTGTTTTGAGCTGAAAAGATGAAAGACTTATAATAATAGAGCACTCTCTTTATTTACTTTTAAAGCTATACTCTTCTAAATTGCAGATATCGTTATTTATTTTCGATTATCATGCAATTGCAACTACAATTATTTTGTATTACAAAGTTCATATCAAATTTTAAATTTAAGCCCCTTATCACAGTCCCACAGTTAAATTATTTTTATTTACAACTTTAAAATCCACAAGAGTGGCTAATTAAACAATTAATGTTTACATAAACTTTGTATGACGAAAACAAATATCTTAGAACAACTTTAGCTTATGTTTAAGTTAAATCTATAACGTACAATTTTATTCGTTTATTATAAAGTAAAAATTATTTTTTTTTTTTTTTTAAATAATATCTCAAATTTTATTTTTTTCTATGTTGTTTTTAAGGAATTTTGAGATTCCGTTTCTTAAAATCATACACTTTATTACAATTACATTATAATTGGATAATTCATCAAGACATACTTTGGCAAAAATTCAGTAATAATTTATATATTTTAGTGGGTAATTAAAAATATTCAATGAACAGGAACATTAATAACTATTTAACCATACTTAAATTTATACATATATTTTTACACGCCGCTATTTTTTCAACTTTTGGTTTAGAAGTTTAAGCGTCAATTTAAAAGGCGATCTCTTTATCGGAGAGTTGGTAAGTTTTCCGACGGCCTTCACTATTATACTTATGAAAGTTTATTATGCAAGCATTTTTATCGAACTTTTACACAAACACAACAACAAATGGACGCATGAATAGTTAAAAAAATATATTTACTTAATTATTTTGATACGTCTTACCAAGAATACATACATATATAATTATTACTTTTTTATATGCATGTTATTAAAGCAAGAAAACACCTTAGAAAAGAGATGGGGCAAAAACTAAAATAAAACAAACATACATACACTTAAGTTGATATAAACTAAAAAAACGCGAAAGCTTGTATTCCGTGAACCGAAATAGTTTATTAACTGAGTGCTTTTGCAGATAATTTAATACCTGAGTGCATTTGCAGACAACACAAATTATTGTTTTTACCAACTGGACAAAAAAATTGAAAACAAATAGTACATATATTTTCATCATTGTTAACTCAAACAGTTTTTAGAGACTGTTTAGTTTTTGCAAAACATTGATGTTTTTGCTCAAAAAACGATTATTTTCTGTGGTTATTGATTTTTGTCTTCAGTGAAAACCTGGCAAAAAATCCTTTCGAACAAGAGATTAAAAAAATTTAAAACTTAAGAATGTTAGTCGAGCGGTGAAGTTACCGAACATATCTTATTCCAAAAAACTGCGTCAAAAACCACTAAAAGTGAAAAAAGCTTTAGTAGTGGAAGTGAATAAATTAATGAAAAATTAAACAAATTAATTAATTGATTAATTGCAATTATAAGTGCATCCTTTCTTCCTTTAATACTATGCTGGTTTTTGAGGCATAAGCCTTTCATTTGCATACTATAATATGTATTAAAAAACTCGCATTTTGTGCTAAAAAAAGGAAATTCTTCAAATCGGGGACTCGCTATACCAATTTCATGGCTTCCGTAAGATAGTTTGTAAGTAAAACTTGTCTCTTAAAATAAAGAAACGTGTACCCACACGAGTACATGTTTTAGTAATATCTAATAAGAAAATCACATTTTAGATTTCTTTTTAAATATCCCAATAAAAACAAGAAAGAGCACTATATTCGGCTGTGCCGAATCTTTTATACCCACCACCAATTTTGTGTACATCTAAAGCACAATATTTATTATTTTGTTAATCATTATGGAATAATCTCTTTATAATAAAATATGTATCACTTTCTTTGTAGAGGGTGGTTAAATTTTAAGGGTCCATGTTGAAGGTGAACTACACCTAGTCTTTAAATTTATTTTCTGCATTTCAATCTCAAACTTACTCAATTTGATCCGTGGAAAGATATGCAAATGAGCAACGCTTTAAAGTTATTCAGGTTTTTTATGAAAATGGGCGTTCAAATCAAAATGCATTTTTTGCACTTCGTAATTCTTTTGATCAACATAATCGTTCAAATTCGTCCACAATCGGGAGAATTGTAAAAAATATTTAAATTTCTGCAAAACAGGTCTGTATAAGAAAAAAAAAAGAAATAATAATAATATCCTAAATAGTTTGTGTCTTATTTAAATTCAACATCGGTCCTTAAAATTTAACCACCCTTTATAACTTCGATATGCTACTTAAATGCTTTTGTAGATGTCTTTCAATGAAAGTGGGCGTTAAAGTAGACGTGTCAATAAAGTTTCTGCTAATAAATACAACTTAGATATTTCAATATAGTCCTTTATTTTCCAAAAAACATTGTCAATAGAGATTTTACATGAATTTTAGGTAAACCGTTATATAGGAGGTAGGCGTTAAAGTGGGCGTGTCACCTAAACTTTTTGGCACAACAATTACATTGATTAGAAGGATATACGTAGCAAATTTGATAATCATACCACTAATTTTGGCGGTTTTATGAGCTTTTAAATTTCATTAACGGTAGATAACGTGAAAAGTAGGCGTTATAGTAGGCGTGTCAAAGTTTTTTTTTGCGAATGAGTACAACTTAGATGTTTCAATATAGCCTTTTATTATTCCAAAATCTTTATTAATAGAGAAATTATATGAATTTTAGGTAAAACGTTATATGGGAGTTGGGCGTAAAAGTGGGCGTGGCACCTTAATTTTTTGGCACAGTAATGACATTGCGTAGGGGGATATACGTAGCAAATTTTATCATCATACCTCTAATTTTGGCGGTTTTATGAGCTTTTAAATTTCATTAACGGTAGATAACGTGAAAAGTGGGCGTTATAGTAGGTGTGTCAAAGTTATTTTTGCTAATGAGTACAACCTAGATGTTTCAATACAGTCCTTTATTATTCCAAAATCTATATTAATAGAGAAATTATATGAATTTTGGGTAAAACGTTATATGGGAGGTTAAGTGGGTGTGGCACATTGATTTTCCGTTAAAAAAAGCGTCTCACCAAAAAGCAAAGTGTGCAAAATTTTAGAGTCGTACATCCAATTTTGTTGCTTTTATGACGTTTTTGTTTTTAAATATACCGAAAAATACACTGTGCGGTATAAATTTTCGTATATTTTGATCGATAACTCCTCTCCTAATGCATAGATTTAGATAATTTTCGGGGAAAAGCATTGTTTTTACTCAGGAAATGTATATTCGAAGTTTCATGAGTCTACGTTAATGCGTTTGGACACAATTTCATTTTATTTGATGTTCGAAGGACACGGTTTTTTCGACCTACTCTTGCCTTTCGAGCTATAACTCTCTCCCGATTTAGCCCATTTTCAATACCAAACAAACCTTGTCTATAAGAAAGATTCTGGCAAAATTTGAGCCCCCTAGCTTTTTGGTGCGACCTCTATCGTGCTTTCAACAGACGGACGGACATAGCTAGCCATTTTTTTTGAGGGGGGAATAAAAAGTACTTTGGACGAAGTATGTTTGTAAGGGAGTAGTTTCACTGTTAAAATGGCTGTCATTTAGAAATAATAATAAAATAACCAGATGTCGTCCATTTAAGGCCACAAGAACTCCGTTATTATATTCCTGTAATGAATTTCGTTTGCAGTTTTTGCAATGTTAGCCGCATCTTAAAAAAAAGTAAGGCTCAATCACGCTGTCTGACCAAAATTACCACCATATAGTTGCTGATTGTTTCTGCATTTGTTTCCCATGGATTGTATAAAGATTTTCTGAGCCACAAATTCAACAATTTAGTGTAATCGCGAGTCATTCATATCAAAGTGCGCTTCATCATAAATAACTTTTCTTTGAAAAATGGGCATCGACTTTACTTTGCTTCATTAGATATATATTTTTATTCAGTTTATAAAATTGAAACGCGTTATTCTTTCGTAAAGCGCTCCAATTTAAATAACCGAAATAAAAATATGTGCCCACTGCCAAATTTTAAAGTTGTCATTTCCTCTTTCAAATAATATTTGAGTGTTTTGAATATAAGTCTTACAAAACTAATATTTTAATTTTAATCAGGCTTAAGTTCATATTAACATTCAACCCTTTTACTTTTGTTTGTTATTATCTTTCATTTATATCACTATTTTTGTCTTGCTCTAGCCACCAGTTAGGTAGCGATAAGAACAGATGATTGTTTTTAGCAATCAATGTTTATAATCATTTGTTTTATTTTCTGTGAGGCCAGTATACAACGGAATGTTGATTGGCCAACAGTGAATGAATGATTTTTTGCACCGTGCCCTGTGATTATGTAAATTTAATTTTTTTTGTCGAACTTTTCTGTTTAAACTAATATTTAAATTTTAATCAGGCTTGAGTTCATATTAACATTCTTTATTTTGATATAAATGAAAGATAACAACAAACAAAAGTAAAAGAGTTGCTGTTTGGTAAAAATTTCAATCTAACTCATTGCGGTAAAAATATATGAAAAAGGAAAACTAAAGTAGTTACCGAATTCAATTAACTTAAGTTCCGGGAGTTAAATAGATGATATTTACAACCAACATGCAACCACCGATCAAGGAGTGCTGATGATGAAATCTTAGCTGGTTTCGAAAATACATTCCACTCGGCTAGTGCCGGTAAAAATATAATTTTTCAGATTATTCTCTCATTTATCACAATTAAAAAATTCTTTGTAACAATAAAGAATACTAATATGAACTCAAGCCTGATTAAAATTTAAAAATATTAGTTTAAACAGAAAAGTTCGACAAAAAAAATTCAATTTATAAGTCTTACTGTTATTAAGCACTGTTATGTTTTTGAATTATCAAGAGAATTTTTATACACATTAAAGAAAAACTAAGATAAATATGTGGTTTCTGTATCATTAAGCATTACACACAATGTTTAATATTTGAATAAATATTGTGTTTGTTGTGTACAGATTATTATTTTATTCATGCAGAGGTATAGTAAATATACTGCAATCTGAAGGTTTTTGTTTTTATTGTATAGACGTCAAAATACAATGTAATAGGCAATATAATGCACTATAAAAAATTTTAAATACATAAAGGTCGCCACTACAAACAAAATGACCAAAAGTAAATTTATATATGGGGCAATTAATAGTAGAAGTTAAAAATTTATCTTCTTTAACCTTCTAAACTATAACAAGTAACAGTGCTATATTCGGCCATGCCGAATCTTATATACCCTTCACAACGTGTAGTCATGCAATAACAATTGTTTGTATCACCATTCATCTCATATAAAATACGTACATATGTATATACTGGTTAGAATAAATGTGGCATCGAATCCCAGCTGAGCCAAAAAAATTTTATTTTATTTAATATATTATTTATATTTTGTTATTATTTTTTTTGTATTTTTTTTTTATTATTTTTTTTTTATTTTTAATATTTTTTCTTTTTGTAATTTCTTCTTTTTTGTATGGTTTTTACATATATTTATGTATGTATGTTGTTGTTGTAATTGTGTAAAAAAACGAGGTGGTCGTGGTTTTTTGCTCATATCTCAGAAAGTTATTGGGCGATTGTGCTGAATTTCAATAGCGATTCATTCCTGAATATTTCCAAGAGATTGATACCATATAGAGATCTGAGGAACATATAGTTGCTTCTAAAAGTTGATTTCAACCAACACACGGACAGACGGGCAGACGGTCAGGGCTTAATGGACTCCTCTATTCATAAGCTTTCAGAAAATATATACTTTATGGGGTCGGATGTGAAAATTGTAGAAATTACAAACGGAATGACAAAGCTATATATACCCTTGTGCACCACAGGTGAAGGGTATAAAAAAGTATAAAGTCGAAAATGACGTCCGAAAGAAAACCAAATTTTTCACTTCATTAAAAATATTGTCAATAGTCTCCGTACATTTTGCTATTTTTGCTTTAAAAACTTTTGTATTGGATTCAGTCGTTCTTAATATGATGTAGGTCCACTCTTAGTAATTAAAGCATTTGATAGATTTTTTATTGAGTGAACAAGGTTTTTTAAAACTAAAGGATATATTTTTTCACATATCTTTTCGGTTACGGTTTTTAGTTGTTCCTTTTTCGATATACTGTGTTGCCGGATTTTTTTTAAGTCTTCCCATAAATGCTCATTTGGGTTGAGATCGGATGACTGCGCTGGCGATGTAATTGCTTAGATATGTTATCAAAAGCCATTCTTTCACTGTTCTGGAAGTGTTTTGCATCGTTGTCCTGCCGAAAGTAGTGCATTACAGTAAGAATCAAATTATTCAAATGCATTTCAGTATTTGACTTTCTTCACACTATTTTTATTTCATCTTAATTAAAAACATAGAATTTACTCTTATCACTAAAAAATACTCAATCCCAAAACATTTTCAATGCCGCAATCTAATTTCTTTTTTTTTATTAACTTTTCGAATATATGTTTTCTTACGACTAACCCATTTCGTAAAAGTATGTTTCTTACAGTTAAGGGGTCTAAAGTTATCCCATCACGAGTTGTTAAGTTTTCTGCAATGGCACATGCATTCTTTATCGGACAGTTCATGAATTGTTTGCCATTGTTTAAGTTTTTTATATTGTTATGTTAGTCAACAATATAAAAAACTTTTATGGAAAAACTTAATGGAATAGCATGGTCTTTTAAAAATTTCACCTATTTTGGACAGCCTCTTTCATTATATTTAGGATAAATTATAATTTGTACATGCCAAAAATAAAATAGTATTTTCAGTAATGAATTTGAGTAAAACTCACCTTTGGAACAGAATACAATACGAACATTTTGGCGCGTTATAAATTATATTTTATTTAAGTATGTAAAAAGAACATTTTTCATTTCACTTTTACCTACGCAAGATATGTTGAATAAATTGAATCCCCATACAACCTGTTCCAAACAAAAAAACAACGAGGAATGTCTTGACGATGAAGTGTATAGCACTAAATATATAATAGGAGTATTCATCTCAATTGAGAATTTTTAAGACTTATGTCATAATTTCGGAATGACGTTTGAGCAATATTAGTCCTATGGTTAGTAGTTTAGACAAAAATAAGATCGGTCAATAACTCTGAGCTAGAGCCTGTCAATGTGACACTTTGGACAAACGTCCACGTAACTTATTACCTATTTCTATTAGCTACATTTGATTTAGATAGTTTAGATACCTATTTCCGCACTTTTTTGAAAAAAAATGCTGTTAATTTTTTTTTTACATATGCACTAATTTGAATTGTTTCCTATTTGTTTGTAAGTATTTCTTAAACCTTAAAAATAAAACTCTTCTAAGAAACTAGACAAATTATGGTAAACGCACACTAAGCCTTTAAATATTTAAATATAAGTTACTTAGTATTTTAAGTTTAACGTGTCTTTATTAGGAAAACGTATACGAAAACAGTATTTAACTTACATTAATTTGAACGAATACATAATTTTTATACGGCCAATACCATCTTCTTACCATTTTGTTGTTAACTATACATAAACACGAATATAAATTCTTTCGGGTAGTTGTCTTTAAACATATATTTTTTTGAATTTTTATTTTGTCGAACTTTTTCGTTTAAACTAATATTAAAATTTTAATGAGGCTTGAGCTCATATTAACATTCTTTATTTTTACAAAGAATTTTTAATTGTGATAAATGAAAGAATAAATCTGAAAAACTATATTTTCACCGACGCTAGCCGAGTGGAATGCATTTTCGAAACCAGCTACGATTTCATCATCAGCACTCTCTGATCGGTGGTTTTGTGTATATAATATGTCTTTTATATTTAGTAAAACAACATAAAATTTGGCTTTACAAAATATTTACAACAGCGGCCAAAACATTGCGTTTTAGAAGGAAGCAGCGGGACTCACACAGTATGCGTTTGCATTTAAATTTTAAATTTATGCTGAGGGAATCAACTTAAAGAATGTAATAGATGATTCGCCGAAAGATTTGTACGATTACCGTGTTTGCATTAAATTGACACATAGTCAGCTACAAGGTAGGTAGGTAGGTAAGTAAGGCCGGCGTGAAAGTAACCTTCACACCCTCACCCAGAGACCAATACGGTCCATTGTGATGCCTTAAAGTAATAAGAGATAGAGGAGAGAAGAAGAGAAGGGGGAAGAAAGAAAGAAGACAGAAAAAAAAGGTGAGAAGTGGACAACAAACTAAAGCCAAAAAAGAGAGCCAAAACCCTACAAACGACCCATTCGCGGTCTCATGTCACGAAGCCAGGTCATTCCCATTACGAATCCTATCAGATTCTCGAGTCCACAGCTCGAGACATCCCCCAATTCGCGGAGAAATCTACTACCTAGCCATCTCAATCTGCCAATTTGCAGTCTGGGACATTGGCACAGAATGTGCTCAACTGACTCCAACTCCTCCGGATCCTCACACAGTCTACACATATCCGAGAGGCTCCGCCCCATTCTTACCGCCACCCTACCCAACATGCAGTGGCCCGTAATAATCCCTATCATGGTCCTCACGCAGACCCTATCCCTGACCAGAAGCAAATCCGAATCAGATTTGCTGAGTATCGGCCACAGCGTCCGTGATACTCTGCAATCCGTTCGGTTATTCCAGTCCCGATTAGTCTCGCCCAGAACCCATTCCCTTATCCTACCGAAATAGAAACCAGTGCCACCCATCTTCGAGCCATCAGTAAAGACAGCAACGCCACCAAACAGTCTGCTCTTGCCTACCCAGTCCCCTCTAACTGGCATGACCACTCTTGGCAGACTCCCAAAATCGACCCTAGCACCCACATAGTCTGTGGAGCCGGGCAAACCCAGGCAAAAACCCCCTCCACTAATTTCACCCAAGATCCGTGAATGACCCTGCCTGAAATTCCCCAACAATCCCAACTCCCTCAGTCTAAGAATGCCCCTGGCTGCCATTCCCCTTACATACTGCTCAATAGGCAGAAAGTGAAGAATAACATCCAGGGCAGCCTGAGGAGTACTTCTCATGGCACCTGTCATGCCGATCGAGACACACCTCTGAGCCTTAGACAGAAGGTTCCTACGACTAGCAAGCCCCAATGCCTCCCACCAAACACAGCATCCATATGTAAGAATTGGTCTGACCACCGAAGTATAAAGCCATCCCACCACTGACGGCCGAAGTCCCCAACTCCTACCTATCGATGATCTGCAAGCATAGTAGGCATTGAGACCCCTTTTCAGCCTTTCCTGAATGTTCCTCCCCCAGGACAGCTTGCTGTCCAGAAAAACTCCCAAATACTTAGCACTATCAGATAGTCTAAGCTCTACACCTCCTAACACAGGTAGTTTCAATCCCACCACCTTATATCTCCTAGTAAAGAGAACCAACTCCGTCTTTCCCGGATTGACTCCCAAACCCTTATCAGTAGCCCAAGATGACAGATCGTCCAACGCCCTCTGCATGACCTCGCCAATTGTCGGCAGAAACTTGCCCGATACCAATAAAACTACATCATCCGCATAGGCCACGACCTTCTGTCCTATCCTGTCAAAGTGCCTTAATACAACATTGACAGCCAAAAGCCATAATAAGGGAGATAATACCCCCCCTTGTGGGGTTCAGTCAGCCACCAGTTTCCTTAGGTGTTCGTTTCCCCAGTCCGAATGAATAACTCAGCTACAAGGTGGAGTTCAAATTTGAATCTTAGCTTAAGACTGAAAAATGCACATTGAAAACAATCATTTTAAATGTTGATGATTTTGTGAAAGAAACGTGTAGAGGATTGCGAAAGTCAAGAACCTATGCCTTTTAGTTAAATAATAATGCACATAATTTTAAAAACAAATTCGAAAATATTACAACTTATGGTAGAGGGGAATGTGATGTTATTGGAGCCAACCTAAAGAAAATGCAGCGAAGTATAACCTCCAGTGCTCTGTTGTGGTAAGAAAATATGAAAAAGAAAACATTAGATTTGAGTCTTCCATCGACAAGCGGTATAAATGCATAGTATTGTTTTCGCAGCGTAAAATCTGCTCTTCAGTTTTTTTAAATGTTTTCTTTTCTCATGATCTTTACTTATGTTACAATAATTTTTTGCCCAATGAAAAAATAGCAAATTTTTGGACTCTTTTTTATAAATTGCTTAGAAAAAGTTCTTTCTTCACACAGTGAAAAAGGGTATATATAGGTTTGTCATTCCGTGTGAAATTTCTACAATTTTCATTTCCGACCCCATAAAGTATATATTTTCTGAAAGCTTATGAATAGGGGAGTCGATTAAGCTCTGTCAGTCTGTCCGTCTGACCGTGTGTATGTTGAAATCAACTTTTTGAAGCCCCCGATATCGCTTGGACCCGGGTGAGGTATTAAAATATCAGAAATATTCGGGAGTTGATCGGTATTGAATATCAGAAACATCGGTACATAAACAACTGAGATGTGAGCAAAAACCCACGACCACCTCGATTTTTTTCACAAAAACAACATTACAGCAACAACATACATACATACATACGTGTATACTGGTTAGAGAAAACGTGGCATCGAATCCCAGCTGAGCCAAAAATTTTTTTTTTTATTTTTTTTTATAAATTTTTTTTTATTTTTTATTTAATATATTATTTATATTTTAATTATTTTTTTTTTAATTTTTTTTTATTTTTTATTTAATATATTATTTATATTTTAATTATTTTTTTTAATTTTTTTTTTATATTTAAAAAAATTTTTTTTTTTAATTTTTTGTTTTATTTTTTTTTAAGTACATACGTAAATTTATAATATTACAATGGGATGCTTTTATATATGTATGTTTTTTATATGTATGTACGTATTTCATATGGGATGAATGGTGATACAAACAATTGTTATTGCATGACTACACGTTGTGAAGGGTATATAAGATTCGGCACGGCCGAATATAGCGTTCTTACTTGTTTTTATTTTAAAATTCTGCTATTGGTTAAAAATTGAATATGGAATTTTTAGTGCCTTTAAATCGTGTGAACCGGAGTGTATATATGTTTGTTAAAATTATTTTTGCGGCGAATACTTTTTTATCTTTTAGTCGAGTAGTACTTTTTATATTTCGTTTAAATAATCAAAAAACAATTTTGGGCGACTTTTTATTTATTTTGTAAAAGCGTTTTTTTGTGTAACTTTTTTTTATAAAACCTTTTGGGTCACTTTGTCAAAATTCCTTGTTTAACTCTGGCTGACGCATGCTTCTTGTCGATGAAAGACTCAAGTTAAAGGTTTTCTATTTCATATTTTTTTTACCACAACGAGTTATATTAAAATTTCCAAACAGCAGTCACATCTAAGATGCTATCTTAGAGGTTATACCTCACTGCATTTCTTTTAATGTTTGCTCTAATACCATTAATACTGTCGTCAATTACTATATTTTCTATTTTTTTCATAACTATTAATAATTCTGTAAAAGCTTTAACTAATGATTGGAATGTTTTATCGGGAATTTCCTATATTATTTAGTATATTCGTCAACCACTGTTGTATAAAGACATTGTTGGTTTTGGATCCAAATGTCTGTGATAGATTTGAAAATGTTTTTTTTGCGGTTTCTGTTTTTTGAAACGTATTTGAATTCAGTTTCCTTCATGTTGATATTTGCATATAACACAATTTTTAAATTAGGATAGAAAATCTCTACTACTGGGTGATTATTAAGCAAAATATGGTGTTTTGATATGAAATCTATTATTTCGTTGTACTCTATATCTTTTGCTTTATTTTTTGTAGTTATATAGATGTGTCTATTCATAATATTTGGGTTGTCCAATCTTTCTTTCCATTTTTCTTGTAATTTTACATATTCATATAAGGTATCTTATAGCAATAATATTGTTTTCGTTGACAAGATTTAATACCGTGTCAATTGTTTTATAATCAAGTTGTACAAAGTTTATTGTTATAAATCGCCCTTTTTTGGAATCGTAATTACGACACCTTTCCATAACGTCGGCATCTGGTTTGTGTCCCACACCTCTATTATAATTGGATGTAGTTTTATTGCTAATATCGGCGCGCCATACTTTGAAGTTCCGAAGGAATATTCTCTGGGCCTGCAGATTTGCAAATGTTTAGCTTCTTCAGACAATTGTATTTCCTGGACTGAAGGCGGGGATGTGGAGATATGCCTAAGTTGATTTCGTCGGATAGACAGAGGTTGGTGGACTATAG
This sequence comes from Phyto melanocephala, assembly GCA_941918925.1. Classification (NCBI taxonomy): domain Eukaryota; kingdom Metazoa; phylum Arthropoda; class Insecta; order Diptera; family Rhinophoridae; genus Phyto; species Phyto melanocephala. Next base: position 45,918,024 of record OW799237.1, read on the forward strand.
CGTTTGTACTTTTGTGAAAAATTTACACCACCAGTTTAGTTGTTAGTCCGTTGCATTATTCGCAAAATGAAGTCAATTGTTTTTGTTTATTTGCTTTTGATTAGTAAAAAAACGAAGTATTGGAGGAATAGAGTGATTATAAAACAGAAATTAATATGGTGCGTATGAGAGAACTTTGCGCGAATTTAGTGAAGTTGATAATCAAAGTTTTATTATCAAAAATTATGTGAGAATGAATAAGAAAAATTTAAAAAGTGATCATTAAAATATCAATGTATTTTTAAAAATCAATTTATATAAAATTACTTACTGAGTAAACTATTGTTTTTTCTTTTTCATGTTTTGTGAACAAATGTTTGCCAGCATAATGGTTGCCAAAAGTATCAACTACCAAGTTGATAAGTTTTTTTTTAATAAAACGTAGGGTCGAAAAGGGACCCATGATAGTAGTGGTTTGCTTCGATATTCCCCTACATGTGTGTAATTTAGCGTATATTTTTTCGAGTAAAGCAAGTTTATAAGGAAGCAGTAAAAGTCATGCAATAACAATTGTTTGGATCACCATTCATCCCATATGAAATACCTATATATATACATATAAAAAACATATATATATAAAAACATCCCAATATAAAATTATAAATTTACGTACATATGTATGTTAAAAAAAAATCAATAAAAAAATTAAAAAAAAATTAAATAATTTATAAAATAAAAAATAAAAAAATTAAAAAAAAATTTAAAAAAGAAATACTTAAAATATAAATAATAAATAAAAAACAAAAAAAAAAATTAAAAAAATAATAAAAATATATTAAATAAAAAATAAAAAAAAAATTTTTGGCTCAGCTGGGATTCGATGCGACGTTTACTCTACCCAATATACACGTTTGTATGTATGTATGTTGTTGTTATAATGTTGTTTTTGTGAAAAAAATCGAGGTTGTCGTGGGTTTCTGCTCATATCTCAGTTGTTTATGTACCGATGTTTCTGATTTTCAATACCGATCTACTCCCGAAGATTTCTGATATTTTAATACCTCACCCGGGTTCAAGCGATGTCGGGGGGCCTCAAAAAGTTGATTTCAACATACACACGGACAGACGGACAAACTGACAGAGCTTAATCGACTCCCCTATTCATAAGCATTCAGAAAATATATACGTTATGGGGTCGGAAATGAAAATTGTAGAAATTTCACACGGAAGGACAAACCTATATATACCCTTTTTCACTGTGTGAAGGGTATACAAAACAAGTAACAGTGCTATATTTGGCCGTGCCGAGCCTTATATACCCTTCACAACGTGTAGTCATGCAATAACAATTGTTTGTATCACCATTCATCTATATATATAAAAGTGAAACTCTGTGTGTTGTAAAGAACCTCCGGTTGCTCCGGGTTAAGCTGGGGTAATACTCAGTCTTGTCCAGGGTCCCTTACATAAATAATCACACAGCAATTTTCTCTTTCACTACTTTTATTGGTCTTTATTATTCTGTAAGTTTCTGCCTTACGGTAGCGTTTAAGGTGGGGTATAAACTGGGTTTTGCTCCTAATCCTCCTAGCTTCTCCTATGCTCTATTTTATAATTCGGATGTAATCCAAATTCTACTCTTAGCCCTCTATTTTCCGAGTGTTTACTTCCAGGAAAATATTTCTCGATTCCTAGTACTGAGCAGTGCCCTATTCTCCTTTCCCCGTTGGATGTAATCCGTTGGAGCTAAGTTGGATGTAAATCCTTCTCACTCACTGATTGTAAACCAGTTCCTATGCTATACAAACTATGATTGGTGTTACCAACCAGTTAAATTCTTTCCTAGCACTTGCTCGTTTAAAGTATTGCGATTTCTTACCAGCCTTACACCACCTTTACTTTACCGTTTTATTTTATAATAATTTTCTCTTCATCGTTTTCACTAGTATTTGATCACCGACTCTGTTCACAGTTACCATAAACTTCCTTCATTGTTGTCGTGCCCCTCCTTATATACCCTGATTTAGCTGCAAAACTGTCGCTTTGTAGCAACTACACTCTGCTATGTTCGTACCGATAGCGGTGGTTGTGTCAGGTTTGTTGTGCTCTCTGCGTTGTCCTGTGTATATGTTGTAAGTTGCGCGCCTGTGTGTTTGACGTTGTTTGCTGCGTTCTAACTTTCATGTGTTGCCATCGTCTCTGCTTGTGGGTTTTTTTTTCTCTTTTGCATTTGCACTCCTGCTGACTTCTCTGTTGACCCTCTGTACTGGCTGTAACATTCCGTGTTGACCCACCACCTGCCCGTGACCTTGAACCCTTTGATCTCCTGTATCTGAAACGAAAATACAATATTTGCGGATGTAATCCGCCCCAATGTATGGATGTAATCCATTTTTTCCAGTAAAACGCTAAATTGTAAATCTTCCTTTTATTAACTTTAAAACATTATAAAAAAATCAATATGTGTGTCTAAAATTTCTAAAATTTTAGGTCGTCACACTTCCTCCTTTCTCTCCGGCAGGCACCGCACCACCACTCTTCCGTTCGCAGAAACTCGGATCCGGTACGATTTTCCCCCTACATCCCGTCGGAAACACAATTTTCTCCTTTTTGCTACACCCTTCACTTACTACTCCCTTTCTAATTCTACGTTAACTTCATTTCCACTATTACGCACTACATTTTATTCTTACTTTTCTAATTATCTCCGTATAGATTATTTTAATTAATTAAAAATATTGTTCCATTATTATTGTACCCGTTGTACTGATTATTATTTGTGTTATTATTACGATTTCTATTATTATTATTACGATTACTAGTATTGTTATTATTTTTTAATATTATTATTATCATTATTATTATTATCATTATTATTATTATCAGTATTATTATTTTTTTTATTATTAGTATTCTTTTTATTATTCTAAATTTTATTATTGACACGCACACGACTTTTTCCCCTACCCAACACTCACAATTTACAAACGGGATTTTTTATTTTATTATGCCAAGCTACACACACATTTTGTTATTTTACTTACTATGCCTGTGATTTGTTGTTGAAATATTTTTATTTAATGTTATTGATTTATTTTATTCCGCACAACTACTTCTCACTATCACTGTATATTATCAACTGATTATGGTGTGGGATCTGTCCGTGTGTGTTCTGCGCGTTTACTTGTTTTAATTTTACTAATGTTTGATCGAACCTTCAACAGTGTTACCGTTGTGGGTTTTTTTTTTATATTTTATCGATTCTATTATATTATATATGTGTGGATATTATATTATATTATTTTCTTATTGATTCTATTATTTTTTTCTTTTATATTTTTTTTTCTTTTTATTTATTATATTATATATGTGTAGATATTATATTATATTATTTTTTTTTTTTTTATTTTTATTTATTCTGTTATATATGTATAGATATTATAATTTATTTTATTATCTTATATTGTTGTTTTTTTTTTCTTGCCATTTTATTAAATCTTCTCCAGGTCACCTTTAAATGTTTTAAGCTCACTTACATGTGCCGTTCTACTGCGTTTTTCACCATCTTTACGAATTTCTGTTATGACAGGGGACAGCAGCCTGTGTATGCGGTAGGGACCTGCAAATTTTGGGGCTAACTTTGCAGCAAAGTTGTCTGCAGCGCTCGACAAATGATGTTCTTTTACCCACACGAGCTCCCCTACCTTCGGTTTCCACTTCCGCCGGCGTAGATTGTAGTGGCGAGCCTGATCTTTTGCTGTTTTCACCAGGTTTTTCCTTACCAGCCCAAAAATTTGTTTCAACATCTCCGATTTTTCCTGAGGATGTTGATTATTGGTACCTGTTCCTGGGGTCACTTCATCGTATAGGGCGTTTGGAAGCCTTGGCTCCCTTCCTTGTACCAGAAAAGCAGCGCTGTACTGTGTTGTATCAGACTTAGCAGTATTGATCGCTAGTTGTATTTCAGGTAGCACCTCGCTCCAGGTTTTTTGATTTGCACCTGCATACTGCGCAATCATGGTTTTCACCGTACGATTTACACGTTCCGTGGGATTCTCCTGTGGCGTATAAGGAGCTGTGAATTGTTGGCGGACTCCAATCATGTTTAAGTACGCCCGAAATGTTTTGCTGGTAAACTGGGTACCGTTATCGGTTATAAGTACTTTCGGCACTCCATAATTAGCCAGAATTCTCTCTCGGAAAGCCTTTCGCAGTGTTTCGCCCGTTGCTTTGCGCAATGGCACCAGTTCTGACCACTTGGAAAATTTATCAGTGAAGACCAGTAACGTATTATGACCCTGTTTTGACCTGGGCAATGGGCCTACAAAATCTGCACATACTATCGCCCACGGTTCTTCCGCAATATAAGATAGCATATGTCCCGCAGGTAGCCTCTGATTTGGCTTGTACTGTTGGCAAACCTGGCAACTTCTTACGTACATCTTAACGTCCCTAAACATTCCAGGCCAATAGTATTTATTTGTTATGCGTGTCAATGTTTTTCTTATTCCCACATGTCCTGCTGTTGTGGCATTATGATTTTCCTCTAATACCCTCTTCCTCTGGTCTACTGGAACACATAACTTCCATGGCGCACAGTCCTCACCCTCGTCTGCTGTTGGAATGTGGCGATATAGGTAACCGTTCAAAACCGTAAAATCTGGGAACTTTTCCGGTTGTTTCGCCACGTCGGCCAGCTTTTGCTGTAACCATCTACACTCTACTACACTTGGCTGTACGGTTTGGCACACCTCGGGCGGATCACGTGATAATGCATCGGCCACCACGTTCAATTTACCCCGTCGATATTGAATATCAAAATTGTGTTGTTGGAGTTCAAGTGCCCACCTAGCTATTCGACCGGAAGGACTCTCTATTGCATTTAGCCATTTGAGAGCAAGGTGATCGGTCACCACTGTAAAACGGTAGCCTTCGAGGTAGGGCCTTAGCTTTCTTATAGCCCATATGATTGCCAAGCACTCCTTCTCGGTGGCCGAGTAATTCATTTCAGCCGGATTTAGTCTTCGACTCGCATATGAAATCACCTTTTCCTGTCCATCAATTTCCTGCGTTAAAACTGCTCCTATGCCATAATCACATGCATCCGTCTGAAGCGTAAACTTTTTTGAAAAGTCTGGACAGGTCAGTACCGGAGCCTCAGTTAGTACCCTCTTGAGACTCTCAAAGGCCTGTTGTTGCTCTTGGTTCCAACGGAAATGTTTTCCCTTTTTTAGTAGACCGGTTAAGGGGTGAACTATTTTCGCGAATTCGGGAACGAACCGTCTGTACCATGACGCGATTCCCAAGCATCTACGCAATTCCTTTACGTTATTTGGGGGTTGAAGCCCTTGAATCGCGACAATTTTTTCGGGATCAGTACTTATGCCGTTTTCGTTGACCATGTGTCCCAAATATTTAATTTCTTTTTGGAAAAACTTACACTTCTCTCTATTGATGGATAATTTAGCCTCCCTTAGTCTTCTAAAAACTTCCTTTAAGTGTTGCATGTGTTCTTCTAGCGTTTTGCCTAACACCACAATATCGTCTAGATACGCAAACGCATAGGGTTCCATTTCAGCTCCGATTACCCTATCTAAGGTCCTCTGAAACGTTGCTGGTGCTGATGTTAGCCCAAAGGGCATCACCTTCCACTGAAATAACCCCTTGCCTGCTACCGTAAACGCCGTGTACTCTTTGCTGTCTTCTGCCATGGGTATTTGCCAGTAACCGTTTTTTAAATCTATACTGCTGAAAAATTTTGCGTTTCGAAGTCGATCCAAGATTATGTTGATTCGTGGTAGTGGATACGCATCTGCTACAGTTTTGGCATTAAGCTGTCTGTAATCTATGCACAATCTTAATTTTCCATTTTTCTTTGGAACCATGACGATAGGCGCACTGTAAGGACTCTTTGACGGCTCTATGCAATCATTTCGTAATAGCTCATCGATTTCCTCATTGATACGTCTTTGCATCTCCGGATTGCGAGGCGCATACCTTTGCCGGACCGGTCTGTCATCCTTTAGGGTTATTTTGTGCTCAGCCAGATTTGTGGGACCTTTTACCTCTTCGAATTTCCGTAACTCCTTCTCCAGAAATTCGGTGATCTTCTCTTCTTCGCTTAACGCTGCTTCTTTTTTAGCTACCGACACCTCCTCTATAGTCATCACTGCCTGCCGTGGCTCCATAGCAAACTTTACTTTCTGATCGCCACATTGTAGCTCACACCGCATCGCTCTCAGAAAATCTAAACCTAGCAGTACCTCGTCTAACATGCTGGGCATTACTCCTACTTCCAGATTGCAACTTCTACCTCCCAGTCGTACCTTCACTCGCACCATTTCTCTCACTTTTACAATTGTTCCATCTGCTAGTCTTAGCTGACTCTCCACCGTTCTCACCTCACTGCCTTCTTTTAACACCTGAGCCAAACTCGCACTCACATAGCTTCTTGATGCACCCGTATCTATGGTAGCCTCCCGGTGCTGATTTCCAATTTGTACCTGCGCCAGCAACCGTGTACTTGTTTGACGAAAAGCACTTATTGGTGCAGGGGTTGTCGGTTCCGGGCCGCCGCCTCCCCTTGCTGTTGACGCGGTCCGTTGTCGTTTCCCGAATTTCTGCGACAGCACTCTCTAGTTCTCACCCCTCTTCTACCACACTGCCAACAAAACAATACGCTTTCGTTTTGACAGAATCGATAGCCATGCCCTTCCTGACCACACCTTCTACAGGCTGTTACTGGATTTATTGGAGTCTCCATTTCTGGAACCACAACCTGTCGCGCTCGGTCATCTCTCCGTGGAAACTGGCGATTGTCTCGGCGTTCGTGACTTGCTTCCGGGCGGTTCGTGCGTATTACCTCGTAGTCTTCAGCCATTTGCATTAACTCCTCCAATGACTGGAAATCTTTCCGCCGGATGTACATTTGGTAGTCTACCAGGCAATTTCTAAAAATTCTCTCCATTTGTTGCTCGCTTGAGTACCCAGCATGTCTCATCATATTCTGTAGCACAACGACATAGTCCTTAAAAGTCTCTCGGGGTTTCTGCTTTCTGCTACGTATATCATCGTCAAGACCCTCAAAATATCTTGGCGGTAGGAAAAATTTTAGAAAATCCTCCCTAAAAGTTCTCCACGTTCGCCACTGCCGGTTGTTGTTTCTAAACCACAGCAATGCTGCACCCTTAAGCAATTCTGGCATCGTTCGTGGCACCATATCTTTGTCCAGCCCATATACCTCGGCCAACTCCTCCACCCGTTCGATGAACGCTATAGGATCTTTTCCCCCTTCATAGCGAGATGACCACTTCCGAACGATATCGATCACCACCGAATAGGGCAAACCGTTGGCCGCTTGAGAGTTTTGCTCACCTTGTACTGTAGGGTACATAACCGGTCCTGGGGCTTGCTGCTGCGTGGTTCTTAACGGCATATTAGATACGCTGGGAACTTCCAATTGAATCGGTATACCTGGGGCGGTAGGCGTGGTACTACGTCCATGTCTATGCTCAAGCTCCTCCAGCCTCTTAAAAACTTCCTCCTTGAGGTCACCAGAGATAAATACCGCCATCCTCTTTCTCATCTCCTCCACTGTTCCGCTAGCATCTAGGGCGAACTCCTCCAAATACTGGACTAGTTCGTCTTTTCGTAGTGAATAAACCCACGAAGTGCGGACCATCTTGATTGCGACGCGTGTGTTGTTATTTGATACGACAAGGTCCCTGCTCGGGCGCCAATGTAAAGAACCTCCGGTTGCTCCGGGTTAAGCTGGGGTAATACTCAGTCTTGTCCAGGGTCCCTTACATAAATAATCACACAGCAATTTTCTCTTTCACTACTTTTATTGGTCTTTATTATTCTGTAAGTTTCTGCCTTACGGTAGCGTTTAAGGTGGGGTATAAACTGGGTTTTGCTCCTAATCCTCCTAGCTTCTCCTATGCTCTATTTTATAATTCGGATGTAATCCAAATTCTACTCTTAGCCCTCTACTTTCCGAGTGTTTACTTCCAGGAAAATATTTCTCGATTCCTAGTACTGAGCAGTGCCCTATTCTCCTTTCCCCGTTGGATGTAATCCGTTGGAGCTAAGTTGGATGTAAATCCTTCTCACTCACTGATTGTAAACCAGTTCCTATGCTATACAAACTATGATTGGTGTTACCAACCAGTTAAATTCTTTCCTAGCACTTGCTCGTTTAAAGTATTGCGATTTCTTACCAGCCTTACACCACCTTTACTTTACCGTTTTATTTTATAATAATTTTCTCTTCAGCGTTTTCACTAGTATTTGATCACCGACTCTGTTCACAGTTACCATCAGACTTCCTTCATTGTTGTCGTGCCCCTCCTTATATACCCTGATTTAGCTGCAAAACTGTCGCTTTGTAGCAACTACACTCTGCTATGTTCGTACCGATAGCGGTGGTTGTGTCAGGTTTGTTGTGCTCTCTGCGTTGTCCTGTGTATATGTTGTAAGTTGCGCGCCTGTGTGTTTGACGTTGTTTGCTGCGTTCTAACTTTCATGTGTTGCCATCGTCTCTGCTTGTGGGTTTTTTTTTCTCTTTTGCATTTGCACTCCTGCTGACTTCTCTGTTGACCCTCTGTACTGGCTGTAACATTCCGTGTTGACCCACCACCTGCCCGTGACCTTGAACCCTTTGATCTCCTGTATCTGAAACGAAAATACAATATTTGCGGATGTAATCCGCCCCAATGTATGGATGTAATCCATTTTTTCCAGTAAAACGCTAAATTGTAAATCTTCCTTTTATTAACTTTAAAACATTATAAAAAAATCAATATGTGTGTCTAAAATTTCTAAAATTTTAGGTCGTCACAGTGTGTGTGTGTTAGCTATAGACTCTGAAACTGTAAAACCGATCGGACTCAAACTTTGGCAAGTTGTTGTACACATACCAGGGAGTGTTTATGGGTGGAAAAAAGTGGGCGGGGCCACGCCCATAAAAATTAGTTATAATTTTTATCTACTTGCACTTGACTGATTTTTCTGAAACTTTGCCACATATTAAGCTGTCATGACTTTATAATTTCGTGATAAGAAAAGTGGACGGGGCCACGCCCATAAAAAAGTTATAATTTTCAGATACTTGCACTGAACTGATTATTCTGAAACCTTGCACACATATTAAGCTGTCATGACTTTATAAATTTGTGATTAGAAAAGTGGGCAGGGACACGCCCGTAAAAATTCTAATTTTGAGGTACTTGCACTGGACCGATTTTTCTAAAACTTTGCACACATATTGAGCTGTCATGACTTTACAATTTCGTGATTAGAGAAGTAGGCGGGGCCACGCCCATAAAAATGTAATAATTTTCACCTACTTGCATTGGACTGATTATTCTGAAACTTTGCACGCATATTGAGCTGTTATGATTTTATGATTAGAAAAGTGGGCAGGGCCACGCCCATAAAAAAAAATATAATTTTGAGGTACTAGCACTGGACCGATACTTTTGAAACTTTGCACATATATTGAGCTGTTGTGACTTTACAATTTCGTGATAAGAAAATTAGGCAGTGCCACGCCCATAAAAACAAATTATAATTTTTAGGTTTTTGCACTTGATATTCAATAAAAATTCGGAATGCATTTTGATTCATTAAGGGGCGTAGCAACGCGCGCCGGGTTTGGCTAGTTTCATATAAAATACGTACATACATGTAAAAAACATACATATAAACAAGTAACAGTGCTATATTCGGCCGTGCCGAATCTTATATACCCTTCACAACGTGTAGTCATGCATTAACAATTGTTTGTATCACCATTCATCTCATATAACAAACAAACATAGTGTTGTATTGGTAGACGTATTAAAAACGCGGTCTTGATATAAAATAATTCTAATTAAAGTAATCTAATTTATTAAACTATTTTTTATTGTTTGAACATTTCATGAAATTGTTGGTGAATTTCTGTGTCATTTCTTCAAAAATTTTTTTTGGTTGAAATTAACTTTAAGTTGGAAATTATACACAATAAAATTCTTGCATTTGGATTGTACGTGCTGTTGTTGTTTGATTATAACTGTAAAGTAAGCCACGTTGAGCTAGAGTTTTTGGATATAAGTGATACAATGCCATTTCTTTGTGGAACCTGTAATTTGAATGCCTCTGGATCGCGTTGTTTACTTTGCAGATCTTGTGATATTTGGTATCATGCCGATTGTGAAGATGTTACTAAAACCTTATTTGCTACTTTGGATACAAATCGTAATCTGGCGTATACCTGTAAAAACTGCATGGAAAACCCGCCTGATAATTCAGATGTTGCTTTTAAAGCAGAACTTCGAAAGGAATTTACTTCACTTAAAAATTCTATGAATGCCTTAAAAGATGATCAACTAGTTATTAAAAATAAAGTCGATTTAGTAATCAATGAAGTTCGAGCTGAATTGTCTAACTGTTTGAAGGAAGTCAAAGATGAAATGGAAAGATGCAAGATCCTTGTAAATACTAATGATATTGCATATAAAAACAAATTTTACGAGATGGAGATGCAAAATCATACTCTTCAGCACCGTTTAAATAGAGCCGATATTGTTATAGCTGGCCTTCCTACTGACGTAAGTGATCTTAATTCTGCTGTTGTTTCTTTGTGTGCGCATCTTAAAGTGGATATAGCTATTGGTGACATCCTGAATGCAATGTATATTAAAAAACGTTCTGCTGTCCTTGTTAAATTTAATCTAATTGCTAAACGTGACAAAGTTATGTCTGAATATTACAAAAATAAGTCTTTTAAAGCCTCTGATGTGGTAGATGGTGGTGCAGAGACTCGTGTGTATTGTAATGATAATTATTCATCCCTTGCTAATAAGTTGATGAAAATTTGCGGAAAGTTAAAAAAGGACAAAAAGATCAATAGTTATAGTATTTTAAATCGTGAAATCCTTTTTGTAAAAATTACTATGCTCAATGGGAATGTTAAGTCTCTGAACTTTCATGAATGTATTGATTTTTTCAAATTGAATTCCGTTTAACTTTATATATTTTTTATTAAAGTAATATGTATTAATGTATTCGCATATTCATACATATACCCATATATATAAATACATGCATATATGTGACTGTATATGTTTATTTGTCTGTGTGTGGTGTATGTATGTATATATGTGTTTATATTTTTATATTTGTTTTTTATTTTTATATCAAGATTGCTTTTCTTAAAATGAAGATTTTTTAATACTTAAAATATTACATATTATCATATATTTTTTTGTTTGTATCATCATTTCTATTGTTTGGCTCCCCCTAATATATAAATATTGCCTGAAATTTAATGACTATTAATAATAATATTGGCCCTATATCCATAGATACTTCTCGTTTGAATAATTGTCTTTCTACATCGTGTGATATTTTGAATATTGGTCATATTAACGCCCAAAGTTTATGTCCCTCTAATTCTAGCATTAAATTAGAGGAATTTAAAAGTATTTTTCATAATTCACTTCTTGGTATTATTGGCGTTTCTGAAACTTGGTTTAAACCTCACCTACTTTCCCAATCTTTGTCGCTTTCAGGTTATGATCTTGTAAGGAATGATCGTACTAGAAATTCTAATCAGAATGTAAATAATACGCCTGCTCGTGGGGGTGGTGTATGCCTATATATTTCTAAAAGTCTTCGTTACCGAACTGTTTTTCATGGTAAGCACTATGGTATATGTGAATCTCTGTTTGTAGAAATTTTCGGTTATGGCATCTCCACTATTGTTGGAGTTGTTTATCTGCCAAGTGGTGATATCAACTCGTTTGAGAGCATTTATTCTGATTTATTTGATCGATATAGTAACATTGTTATTATGGGTGATTTTAATTACAATCTATTTGACTTGGTGAAGTCTAGTAATTTGCGTTCGTTGATTTCAAGATGTGGCCTTTGCTGCGTCCATAATTGCCTACCAACACACTTTTCCCTAGCAAATAACTCCACCTCTTTATTAGATTATTTTCTTTTAAGCCGTGTTTATGATGTTGTCTATAACAGTCAGATGCAATTTCAGTTTTTTCTTCACATCATAGTTTTATTATTCTTTCTATTAAATTTTCCTCTCAGTTACGTAATTTCCCCTTTGAATTTAAAGACTATAATAGACTAGATTATAATAGCATAAGTCAGCGTTTTAGTCAGTTTGATGTTTCTCCCATTTTTAACACTAGCGATATTGAGTTACAACTATCTACTCTTAATGCCTTAGTTCATGATCTCCATGATTATGTTCCAACATCTAATAGATCTAATTCTTATGATTCTTTATGGATAAATTCTAGAGAGATTATTCTGGCTAGATCTAATAGAGATCTTGCTTATGGAGCATATCTTAGAAATCGGTCTAATGTTAATTGGAGGACTTACTGTAAATTGCGTAATAAAACTAAATCTTTAATTAGAAAAGCTCGTCATAAATATGGTGAAAGTTTGTTTGCTGGTGTTAATAATAAGCAGTTATGGAGTAGAATACGTAGGCTTGGCTGTGTTGGTTCTGACAACTGGTTCTGGTTCTGAATCTCTGTTTGTAGAAATTTTCGGTTATGGCATCTCCACTATTGTTGGAGTTGTTTATCTGCCAAGTGGTGATATCAACTCGTTTGAGAGCATTTATTCTGATTTATTTGATCGATATAGTAACATTGGGTGATTTTAATTACAATCTATTTGACTTGGTGAAGTCTAGTAATTTGCGTTCGTTAATTTCAAGATGTGGCCTTTGCTGCGTCCATAATTGCCTACCAACACACTTTTTCCTAGCAAATAACTCCACCTCTTTATTAGATTATTTTCTTTTAAGCCGGGTTTCCGATGTTGTCTATAACAGTCAGATGCAATTTCAGTTTTTTCTTCACATCATAGTTTTATTATTCTTTCTATTAAATTTTCCTCTCAGTTACGTAATTTCCCCTTTGAATTTAAAGACTATAATAGACTAGATTATAATAGCATAAGTCAGCGTTTTAGTCAGTTTGATGTTTCTCCCATTTTTAACACTAGCGATATTGAGTTACAACTATCTACTCTTAATGCCTTAGTTCATGATCTCCATGATTATGTTCCAACATCTAGAACTAGATCTAATTCTTATGATTCTTTATGGATAAATTCTAGAGAGATTATTCTGGCTAGATCTAATAGAGATCTTGCTTATGGAGCATATCTTAGAAATCGGTCTAATGTTAATTGGAGGACTTACTGTAAATTGCGTAATAAAACTAAATCTTTAATTAGAAAAGCTCGTCATAAATATGGTGAAAGTTTGTTTGCTGGTGTTAATAATAAGCAGTTATGGAGTAGAATACGTAGGCTTGGCTGTGTTGGTTCTGACAACTTAGAATGCAATGAATTAGATGTAGAAGAGATAGCAAGAACTTTTTTAAGCAATCTTAGGCCTAATAATTATAGTGGCTTAGAACTTGACAACCTTATAGATAATACTGATTCATTTTTCTTTATCTCGGTTAGGGAGTGTGATATCACTATTGCTTTGAATTCGATTAAATCAAATTCTTCTGGTTATGACAGTATTCCAATTAAATTTATCAAGATTATATATCCCCTTATTTCTAATATTCTTCTTCATCTAATAAATAATATTTTTACTTGTTCTTATTTTCCTAATTCTTGGAAACTTGGCCGTGTTACACCAATTCCTAAAAATGGGCTTTTTAATAAAGATAACTTACGTCCGATAAGCATTTTACCTGATATGTCAAAAATTATTGAAAATATAATGAAGTCTCAAATATTAGCTCATTTTGAGGAATTTTCTTTTATTCATCCAAGTCAGTTTGCTTTCCAGCATAATCTTAACTCTACGGCTTTGCTTCTTTCTCTTACTGAATCTATCAGGAGAAAATTGGATGGACATATTAATTGTGCGTTAGTTTCTTTAGATCTTTGCAAAGCTTTCGACAGTATTTATCACACTATGCTAAGTGGTAAACTTAATAGAATTTTTAATTTTTCTAAATCTTCTTGTAAATATTTTATTCCTATCTTTCTAATCGATCTCAATATGTGTCTATTAACGGCTGTCGTTCTAGTATAGGCTATGTTACCTCGGGTGTACCTCAAGGTTCGGTACTGGGTCCTATATTTTTTCTTGCCTATATAAATGATTGCATTCCAATATTGAACAATAGTTTTTGTCAATCATTTTTGTTTGCTGATGATATTTTCTTATTATATTCATATGATTCTAGGAGCATTTACAACTCTGAGATTTTTATTAATAATCACCTTTATTCTATCTCAAATTGGAATGGATTTAAATTCTCTTGAAGTTAATCCAGTTAAAACGAAGGCATTAAGCTTTAATACATCTAATTTTGCTTTTTCTAATCCAAGAATATATATTAATGGTCAAGCAATCTTATTTGTCCAATCTCTCAAATGTCTTGGTGTTATTGTGGATTCTAAGCTAAATTTTAATGATCATATTAATTTTATCGCAAATAAGAGTTGTGTTATTTTAAGAAGGCTTTACTCTTTAAGAGCATATACGCCGCAACATGTAAGAAATCGGCTTTGCTATTTCACTTATCATGTCTCGTATTAACTATTGCCTTGAAGTTTTTTCTGCTACATGGGCTTGTAATGTTAACATTATTGAGGCTACTGTTAGAAAAATAGTACGCTACGTATTTAATGTTAGAATTGGAGAACACGATAGAACCTCTAATCTTATTCCAATATTTTTGAAATGTAAATTTAAGGATTATTTAAATCTTCGTATGTTACTTCACTTTTACAAGGTTATTAAATCTGGGAAACCCAAGTTCTTTGCTAATGAATTTTCTTTTATCAACTCAACACGGAATGTTCAAATTCTTGTTCCTCTGGGACATCTAGCTATTTTTGATCACTCTTTTGTGAAAAGAGTTCACCGTGTCTGGAGTCTGCTTCCTAGATATCTTAAACTTTTTTCTTATTCTTCTAATACCTATAAGAAAATATTGTTGGATTACTTTAATGATACTTAATCTTAATTTTTACGTTGGATATAGGGTTATAATATATTATAAAATAATATATTGTTTTATTTGTTATTATGTTTTTGGTAATATTTATATGGCTGGGAGCCAAATCATCTAATTAAATATTCGATCAATTTTTCTATTATTCAGTTTTTTATATACATTGTTTTATTAAATAATGTTTCTTTACACTTATTTTTTCTTTATATGTATAAATTTATTAATATTTCTTTATGCATAGTTTTAAATTGTACAATACATATCTCATTGGCCATGAAGGCTTTCATTGTATTGATATTTAGTAAATAAATAAATAAATAAAATACGTACATATGTAAGTATATACTGGTTAGAATAAATGTGGCATCGAATCCCAGCTGAGCCAAAAAATTTTTATATTAATTTATTAAAGATATTATTTATATTTTATTATTTTTTTTTAATTTGTAAAAAAATTTTTAAATTTTTTTTTGTAATTTTTTTTTTATTTTTTTTTTATTTTTAAAATATATTTTTTTTGGCATGTTTTTTACATGTATGTATATATGTATGTATGTTGTTGTAATTATGAAAAAAACGAGGTGGTCATGGTTTTTTGCTCATATTTCAAAAAGTTATGGGGCGATTGTGCTGAATTTCAATAGCGATTCATTCCCGGGTATTTCCAAGAGATTGATACCATATACAGATCTGAAGAACATATAGTTTCTTCTAAAAGTTGATTTCAACCAACACACGGACAGACGGACAGACGGTCAGGGCTTAATCGACTCCTCTATGCATAAGCTTTCAGAAAATATATACTTTATGGGGTCGGAAATGAAAATTGTAGAAATTAAAAACGGAATGACAAAGCTATATATACCCTTGTGCACCACAGGTGAAGAGTATAAAAATTGGTTGAAATATAAGCACCAATATGTAACTTCCTAGGTATTTTCTCAAAAATTACAAACAAAAATCGAAAAAAAGAATACAGGAAAAACAGATGTTGGTAAATTTCGTACTAACTCAATGATATGTATTTGAAATAACAAGAAATCAATTAGAACAAATAATTCTGTTTCAATTTTTAATACAATACTGAGTTAAATAGTTCATATTTACACACAACACCTGTAGTTTTGATCAAAAGAGTGCTGATGATGAAACTGTAGCTGGTTTCGAAAATGCATTCCACTCAGCTAGTATCGGATGACTAATTTTTCCTTGATATTCTTGTCGTTATCGCATTGAACTTATAGCCTAAATTTAAATATAATAAAAATCGAATTTATTAGCTACGACAGATTTATTATTTATTTAAAATTCGAATTCAAGATGGGGTGCGAAATTAAATATGGGCCATAAAAAGTAATTACAAATGTTTCCTCTTGACCATAACATTGGTATCAAATGAAATGAAAGGTTGGCAGATAACATATCAATATATATGTATATGTATATATATATACATTTTTAAATAAATTAATAAAATCCCACGTTTGACGAAAATTCACCATTGCTGGCAGTATTGTTCTAGTATATCGGCGTTTATCGGTCACTTTAGTCGGCGCACAAGTGGCCAACAAAAATCGGCACATATTTATTTAGCAATTTTTTGGTTCGATGTTGTGCACAATATTGTTTACTTTATCGGCACATCAGAGTTGATTTTGATTGTCCATAGTCAGCATGATTTCGGCGCAGATTGTCGCATTTTCCAAAAAATTGTTCACATTATCGGCACATGAAATGCGACGAAAATCGGTACAGTGTACCGATAGTGGGATCTTAACTTTATGTTGTTACCTTCAATTTTCTTAATAGATGCATATACTTAGCGCATGTTCCTGGCATTTGCCGACCGTTTCGTTTCTTCAGCTATGTTATTGTAGTAGTTGTCTTTATCTTGGCGTACTAGAGTTTTAGCTTTGTTTTTTATGTTTTTCAGGTGTTTCCGTTTTAGTATTTCGACCCAAGTTTCGTCACTTATCCAAGACTTTGTGTGCATGCATTTAGTATGTCGTTCCAAGATAATGGTCAATTTGGTTACGAGTATTACCATCTGGTGATTCCCAAGTGTACTTGTGTATGTCCTAATAAATAAAACGTGTTTCACTTACAAACAAGATATGTCTCGCGAAAAAATCCATTAATCGTTCACCATTATCGTTTCGTACATTTCCCAAACCATTTCTTCCCATTACTGAATGAATGTTAGTATTGTCATTTCCGACTT
This sequence comes from Phyto melanocephala, assembly GCA_941918925.1. Taxonomy (NCBI): domain Eukaryota; kingdom Metazoa; phylum Arthropoda; class Insecta; order Diptera; family Rhinophoridae; genus Phyto; species Phyto melanocephala. The sequence goes on from OW799237.1 coordinate 45,935,229, forward strand.
TTGCGTTAAAATCGCATATGATCACTTTTATATCCCATCCAGGAAGTGAACAAATCGTTGTGTCAAGCTGGGAGTAATATTCATCCTTGACTCTATCCTTTGCAGGATCCGTTGTGGCGTAACACTTAACGACAGCTATGTTGCGAAACTGACAATTAAATCTTGGCACAATAATTCGGTCTGAAATAGGGTTAAATTCTATTGAAAAGCGACTTCCTTGAGATGTTAAGAGAATACCAACACCACGATGCTTGGTATTATTATTTCCAGAAAAAAGAAAACGATGACCTGTAGGTAAGTACATAGAACTGCTTTGCAGGTTTCTTTTTTCACTTAGCCCGAGAATCAAGAGTTTGTAGTTTGACATTTTCCTGCAAACCTGTTCTAATCTAGATGTATCAGAAAGAGTTGGTATGTTCCATGTCCCAATCATTATCCGGGTTTTGAAGCCAAAGGTCGTCGTCGTGTATACGTTTCTATAATATTAAGTTTTTTTTACATGAGTGAGTTATTGACCCACTGCAAAACTTTCTTTCCTCGGTGAGGGTACCGTAAGTGGAGAAGCGTTTTAGAGAAATTTATATTATCTCCGTCGCCTTTCCTTCTAGTTCCAGAGACGCACGCCGGCCATTCAGGGTTTGTTGTCACTTCTAATAATTCAATGAGATATTAAAATTACCGTTATAATTTTTATGAAATAATCAAATAAATATCGCAATAAGATTTTAAACTTATCACCAATAATTATTGTTTAATGATTATTCGACACGCTATCATCAACGATTTAAGATATAAAAGTAACGGTCAATAGTAGATGAAAACAAACCACAAATATCAGAACAAATAAAACAAGCAAAAACATAGTCAAAGTCAACCAGCTAATACACTTTTAAACAGTAATCCTCAATTTAATTTGTATGTAATTTTGATATTTAAAATAATTAAATATTAATGTTAAGGAACTATTCAGCCTTATGTAGCAGAAAGTTGTGTTAATTTTTGATATCAATAAATAAACTCCAAATAACAAGTTTTTAACGCATGAAATTTTGTGGCTTTTGGAAAAAATATTATAAATTTATTTCAATCTCTACTGTATGTTTAAAGTTTGAATAATAATTTTAATTATATCTGTATAAATGTAAAGGGTCCGCCTTTATTATATATGAAGTAATATTTCAAACTAGTTTTAATAATTTATTTGCCATAAGCAATTTAAAATTAGTAAAATTTATGAAAAATTCTATAATATAGACCATTTCAAATTTTTTTAACTTGTAGGACGAAGTTGGTTATAATTTTTATTTTATTTGATAGAACAGAGTCTATAGTTTAATATCCCATGTGGAAAAATTACTATTTTTAAATATTTTTTATACTCCACCAAAATTTGGTAAATTTAAGCTTTTTATTAAAATATAAGTGCGTTTGTGAAAGTAGTAAAAAAAAAACAATAAAAAAATTTAATACACTTTTTTTTGTTTTATTTGAAACTAGCTGACCCAGTCCGCGTTGCCGCCCTTAGGCAAACATTAGTTTTGTATTACCACACGATTTAAATTGAGCTTTTAACGAAATCCATGGAATACCTATTATAAAGTTTTTTTTACAGAATAACTTACATATGGTGTGGATATGGGCTCAATCAAAAAAGAAACGCATGTATTCAAGGCAAATTGGAAATTAAATTTATTTATTATTGAATTATTCAATATTTTTGAATACAACATTGCGAAAGTTTTAAAATTTTGATATTGGATCATTATTAACATAGTTTTTTGTAAATATCTTCGGAACTACATAACCGATTTAAGACTTTGATATATCGTTTTGAAAAACGTGACAACGGCTTTCAAAAAATAAAACAAAAACAAACAAAATAAAGATATGTATATGTCATTTGCCCGCAGTCCGAAAATAAAAAATTAACCGTCACAGTGTCACCCGCCTAAATATTTTTAAGATTCCCTGAAAATTTTTATTTTATTGTTGAACTTAAATGTTTTAAAGACTTTATTATTTTTATTTTAGCTCTAGTTCATTTTCATACTTAATTTTTTTTTTATATGAAGAAATCAATTTTTTTTATCTGTGATAATGAAAGAATATACTGGAAAAGTAAGTTTTAATCCCGAACCAGCCGCGTGGTGTGTAATAATAAAGTGATAATAATATAAGTGGTTATGTTTTTTTTTATAACAAATACTAAAATAGTTTTGTTCTAGTGTGGCGTGTTCTAAATTTCAGATAAAGAATTTTATAAAATTTGTTATATGCAAAAGTAGTGTCTGAGTTAGATTTTATATTTAAATTTCCCTAGATTTTGTACATTCATTTTAAGTGTCCTGATACGGATTTGATTTGTAGAGGGTTTGAAATTGGTTTTATTTGTTGCCTTAGTGGTTGGTCAAAGTCGGTGTCGGTTTATAGTCTTAAGTTTTTCTTGTTCTTCTCGAATGAGGATGTAGTGGAGTCCGCTTGAAAGTTTGAGGCGGTTATTTTTGCCATCATAATTAATCGGATAATTGTCCTATATACTGTCTTGTTCATTTAGTTCATGACTATTTGTACACATTTACAAGACTGTTGAACTAGAAATTTGTTGAATGTTTTGATGTATAGTTTGTTGTGTGACCACTTCCATCCTTTCTACTGGTGGTTGGGTTGAAAATTTCTTTTTGGTAAATACTGGAGGTTGTGTTGTTATGGGTGGTTAATTTTTGGTTGCCGGTTTTGTTGATTTGTTGGTTATCTCTGTCCATGGTTCCTTTGTGGGTTGTTACTTTGATTAAGGAAACAATATACGGCGTTATTATACCCGTCACGACAAAAATGGTGGGGGTTTATTCATTTTGCCATTCCGTTTGTAACACATTGAAATATCCATTTTGGACCCCATAAAGTATATATATTCTGAATTGGGGTTTCATTTTATGACGATCTAGCGATGTCCGTACGTCTGTCCGCCTGTTGAAAGCACGATAGAGGTCGCACCAAAAAAACTAGGGAGCCAGAATCTTTCTTATACACAAGGTTTGTTTAGTATTGAAAATGGGCTAAATCGGATTATTAGTAAGAGAGTTATAGCTCGTAATACAAGAGTAGGTAAAACTAACCGTGTCCTTCCAACATCAACGTACAGTCATGAAACTTCGAATATATATTTCCAGAGTAAAAACAATTTTTCCCTGAAAATTGCTTAAATCTATGAATTAGAAAGGAGTTATAGATCAAAATGTACGAAAATTATACCGCATAGTGTATTTTTCGATATATTTAAAATTTAAAACATAATAAAACTGACAAAATTAGAGGTACGATTCTGAAAACTTGCAAACATTGCTTTTTGGTCAAAGGCTTTGTTTTAACGGAAAATAAATGTGACACGCCCACTTCCCATATAACGTTTTATCTCAAATTCATATAATTTCTCTATGATAAAGGTTTTGGAATAATAAAGGACTATATTGAAATATCTAAGTTGTCTTCATTAGCAGAAACAACTTCGACACGCCTACTCTAACGCCCAATTTTCACGTTGCCTACTGTTAATGAAATTTAAAAGCTCATAAAACCGTCAAAATTAGAGGTATGATGATGATATCCTTCTAGTCAATGTCATATTTGTGCCGGAAAATTTAGGTGACACGTCCACTTTAACGCCTACTTTCCATATAACGGTTTATCTTAAATTTATATAATTTTTCTATGGACAAAGTTTTTGGAAGAATAAAGGACTAAATATATTTAAATATCCCAGTTATATTTATTAGAAGAAGCTTTGTTGACACGCCTATTTTAACATCCACTTTCACTGAAAGATTAACTTTACGAAAACATTTTACTAGCATATCAAAGTTATACAAAGAAAGTGATACATATTTTAGTGTAAAAAGATTATTCCATAGCGATTACTGTTAATAACAAAAAAAATACATTTTGTGCTATCAAAGTACATTAATTTGGTGTTGGGTATAAGATTCGGTACAGCCGAATATAGTGCTCTTACTTGTTTTCCTCAACTATGTCTTTGTTTTTTTTTTTCATCCAATCTCTTTTAAATTAAAGTGATTTAATCAATGCTATCGTTAATACGAATTTTCATTCCCCTAAAAATAAAAATTGGTATCATGAATTTATGTGGAATTTTTGTTTCCTTCATTGCAATGTACATTGAATGTAATAAGAATGAGCTCTGTAAACTCTCAATATTTTAAATAAGAAAATTAAATTTTTGGAATGGTAACAATAATTTTATTACCAAAAGATACTTGGCAGCAGGCAGTGTTCGTCGGAGTTTTCGAAACGCATCTAACCCTTTGGAGTTACCTGACACATTGCACAAAAACCAATTAAATACTGGCATGATATAGATAGTTCCTTATCAAAAATGAAGTGAACAAATTTAGGCTAAAAAGTGAACAAAAAAGTAAAAAAATATCAAACTCGACAGAGAAAGAAAAAATACTTTAAGGGAGCATTTTTTACGATAGAAACTATTACTTTTTTAATATAGCTATGTTTTAAGTAAACAATATCTGAAGTGACAAATAAATTGACGATCATTTTATTTTTCCTCTTGTTCATTCAATATTTGTTTTAATTATCAACACTTTACCTTTTATTTTCTACCATTAAAAGCCTCTCAATTTATTTATTTTTTATTTTTTTCTTAGGAGCACCGCAATTCAGCGCTCCCACTAGACTTGTACGATGACTCTATGTCGTTACAAAGTCATGACATCGATAAATGTAAGTATGATGTAAAATATTTTGCATTTTTTATATGAGAGTTCGAAAATAAACAAAACGAAACGTTTGATTTTGTCTTGTTCTTTGCAGTGAATAACACAAAAATATAGTAAAAACATTAGGAACGATTTTTTTTGTTAGTGGTGTATTGTTTTTGGGAAAAATTAACATTAAATTAATTTTACGCAACTAGGATCGTATGCAACAAATATGCAAATTAAAAAAAAAAACTGTCGCAAACGATTGCTGATTACACAGGCCAACACTCAATTTGCTGCTTTGAATTTATCAACTGCTTCTAGTTAATTTGGGTGCGCTGAATTCAAATCTGTAATTAGTTTGTCTCTATCAGCTCTAATTTTTAAGATATAGCCGGATTAGTCTCTTTGCAAATTCCAACAGTAGTCTGCCATCATATGTGTATCCCACCTTCCCTGGTACTGATTCTCCATAATTTTGATATCTTGGTGAAACCTTTCTCCTTTTTCTTTGCTTAAATTACCCAAATTTTCGGGAAATCGGTCCAAACGACTGTGCAAATAATGGATTTTAATACTCATGTTGCAGCTAAGGTCTCTGAACTTATCCAGCATATTCTCCACTAATTAAACATAATTTGGAGCTTTATTATTTTCCAAGAAATTTTTTATAACTTGCACGAATGATGTCCACACATTTCGTTCAGTTTCGGTCATTGACTTATCAAAATCGTTGTCATTCATAAACTGCCTTATTTGGGGACCGTCAAAAACTCCTGCTCTAATCTTATCTTTACTTAGATTAGGCATTTTGCTGCAAATATATGCAAAACATTTTTGGTGATTCAGAGCCTTAACAAACTGCTTCATTAGTCCTAATTTGATGTGCAACGGTGGTAGGACGATATTTTCACGTGCAACTAAAGCTTCATTTAGAATATTTTTATCGCCAACAATCATTTTTTCTCTCGTAGGCCAATATTTTTGACGCCAATGTTTTTGCTTGGATCTGCTATCCCAGAGACACAAAAAGCAAGGGTACGTAGTATAACCACTCTATTTTCCAAAAGGAAAATTTACCATTTTAAGATCAACACAAATGATCCATTGGTGGTCTTGGTATTTTATCTTTTTCATCACTAATGCAATGTTGTTATATTCTTCTTTCATTGTTGTAGAGTGTGCAATTGGAATTGATGCATACACATTGCCATTGTGCAATAAGATACAAACAATTGTTATTGTTGTGAAGGGTATATAAGATTCGACACTGCCGAATATAGCACTCTTACTTGTTTTATTCACAAAATTTCATTTCAAAAATATCAATACACCGTTAGATTACTTTGACTTTTTGTCGCTAAATATAAGCACTAAATTTTTAAAAACGGCGATCAATGGGTAATATAAAAAACTTTGGGCTCAACCCGGAGGAACTCGAAACTTAAAAAAAAAAAAATATGCATAATTATTTTTATCCCCAACCTAATATTTTTTAGTGCGAAAACTTTTGAATTTACCTTTTTTTAATTTTTCTATATAACGCTATGGCCAGTCTAATACACAATCCGATGGTCCAAATTTTTAATGACAATGTTAATATTCAATTGTTGGGCACGATGATAAGTCGAGGTTGACTGCCACACTATCGCGAAAAACGTTCTCACGAACTAAGAAGGCATTCGCAGCAGTTTTCACATTTCATAGAGACCTGTTTTGCTGAAATTTAAATTTTTTTCACTACTCTTCCGATTCTGAACGAATTTGAACGATTATGTTGACCAAAAGAATCGCGAATTTCGATTTGAACGCCCATTTTCATAATAAGCGTGAATAACTTTAACGCGCTGCTCGATTGTGTATCTTTCAATGGTTCAAATTAAGAAATGCTAACTTACTAAAGTTCGACTTGTTTATATGTATCAATGTTGCAAAATCTTGCTATACAGTTTTTGCCAATTTTGTAAAATTCATTAATCAACTTAAGCTTTGCTCTCGCATTTTGTTCTAGTGACCATACAATTTTGTGAGAAACAAAACGAGCAGAATTTCGCTCAGACAGCATAAATATTTTTTTTAAATTACTGCTTTACCAATTTTTATAAAACTTGGCAACAGTGAGCTTCTTTGACATTTAGAGGTAATTCAAAAGGTCTTTCAGACTTCCTGATGATTGTAGTGCATTCTGAGCGGAGATACTGGTCATCCATAAGACATACGCCGAGAGGTTGGGAGGTTACGCAGCTAGACAGATTCTCAGACCCTTGAAACGACATTATGTCAAATCCAGGCTGGTAAGAGACTGCAGAGTGGCTGTTAGAAAAAACCAATTGTAAACAATTCATGTTTGTTATAAATGAAATGGTGAAAAGAAGTCGTTTTTTTTTTTAAATGGGCGAAAAATGCCAATGAATACAACACTTTTAAATCTATTAGAAAAACGGGTTTGGTGTATTTGTCTGTCAAAAGTGTAAATAATTGTCGTTAAAATATTTGCTCACGACGTTACTAAAAGTTATTTAAAATAAGTTCAATGGAAGGAAATAAAATGTAAGTATGCAAAAAATATTTAACCAGACATGCTAAAGAGAAATAAAAGTAAATTAAGACCGTATTTAGACTATGCAATTAACGCCGCAACTTTTGCGTTCAACATTTTGTTTGTTAGCAAGAGAACACAGAAAAGCATAAATCGAAAACTGTCACAATAAATGCTCAAGAAAAAAATTGTAATGTAAATGTGAAAAAATTTTCGAAGCAACTTTAAAAGAGAATAACGAAAAAAACTCGGCGTTAATTGCATAGTCTAAATGCGGTGTAAGTCTACTTTTCAACTTTTTACTTTTGTTTTGCTGCAGTAGTTTGCCGTTACATTTATCCATATCTAGCGAATGGAAAATTCATCAAAAACAAAGTAAACTTCAATAAAACGTGATTTTGTTCTAATGCATGTATGTATTTTAGCGTTAAAATTACAACTGCAGCACAATTTGTCAAATTAGTATAAATAATGGAGCACAAATCTTATTTGGCAAAATGCATCAATAAAAGTTTAAAAGCCATAAATATAAAAGAAGAGTGGAACGCCGTTTTCGAAGATTTGAATTGTCTTGGTCCCCATCCCGTTCCGGAGAGGGTTGGTTGAAGGTGTGGGCCGATTTTAAATTTAAATTAAAAAAAACTCGCTCACAATAAAGCAGAAAGTTATGCTACAGGTGGAGGACCTTTCAAAGATTTTGATTTTTCTGCTGTTGAAGAAGAAGGAATTAATTTATTAGACATGCGTGTGGTTGTCCAACATAAGGACGCGTTTGGACTTAAAAGACCGCGAAATGTTTCCCCAGAGCCCGAGCAAAACTCAGCGGCTACTACTAACAGTATTGATGAAATTGAAGAAACATATATGTATTCCAACTCCGCAAAAAAAAAAAAAAATTAGAAAAACCAACAAAAAAAAAATAAAAAATAAACGCTATTGAAAGAACTGGTAAAACTGCAAAGAGCTGAAAAATAAACTGTCTGAAATAGAATGATACACCAGAAGAACATGTAAAGCTAAAGAGGAGAAATTATAATTATATAAGGCAGAACTAAAAAAGAAGTTGAACACAGAAAAGCTATTTTAGAAATGCGGAAAGCTGAACTTGATATTAAAAAAATTAACTCGAAGAATTGAAAAGTGGAATAATGACTTTGTTTTTCTTTTAATTGTTTATGTAGTTATATTTAAATTATTTTTAGTTTAGTGTTAAAATAAAATCTCAAACCTGAATTTAGCATTGCTTTTATATTTTTCTTTTTATTTATGTATGTATGTATGTATATATGTATGTATGAATATGAATTATTTTTAGTTTCACATCAAAAAAGTTAAATTTATATTTTATTTACATAATTAATAAAAGACTCAATTAAAAAAAATCAAGCAAGTTGTTGCATAATTCTTAAACGGATATTTAAAGCGCTTAAGTTGTCTTCATCAACATAATCTTGTGTGACATAATGGTTTGTATTAACTTCAGTGTAGAGCAGAATAAACGGCTGTAATTTTTCCATCGAACTCGATTTATAATGTAGCTGCCTGGCTCCAAGTAAGCACCAAAATTTCTTTTTTAAAACCCCTATGCACCGCTCTACTACATTTCTAGTTCGGGAATGAATGTTGTTGAAATTACTTTCCGGTGTTCCTTCTTGTGCCAAACGAAATGGTGTTATAAAATAAGGTTCCAACGATACCCTGCATCTCCTGGAAATTAATGCAAATTTGATTAACTCTTGTGCCATAACAACAATAATTACATATGTATGTATGTTTTAACGTACCTAACAGCCATGTGTTTCTTTTTCCATTTTCATATTTTTGTTTCAAATGGTGCTTTTACTCACTAATGTTCCATATTAACGAGTCGTGGCTCGACCCAGGAGAATGTTTGAATGAATGTACCTAATACGAAGTCTATGATCACAAACCTAAAATGTTTAATGCCTTTAAAAATGTTTTAAAATAATTTTTTAACTTACCAGCATGACGTTAAGCGAATAAAATCCTTTCCGGTTCAGGTATTTGAATGGATCTTCAATAGAGGGTGATATAATTAAGACGTGTGTCCCATCTATGCAACCGATAACACCAGGAACCCTGTTTTGCGATAAAAGTGTATTTTTGTTTCATTTTGTTCTGCTTCGTCCACTTCAAAAGCAATCTACCTTGGACACAGTTCACTGTACATCGCTTATATGCACTCATTAAAAGACTTGCTTACTGTTGTTTGGTAAAGGTTCAGATAATGACTATTCCCAGCACCTTTTTGGTAACTGCCTTCCGCGAGTATTCTCATTTTTACTGTTAGCTTGATTAGCTTTTATACAGCTGAGTTTCTTTTTGGGTTTTGCATTTTAAAACGTATTTAAAAGCGTCTTTATTAAGTCTAAAATAACTTATAAATCTGAAACAAACATATATGTACGTACATTGTATGTACACCAATATATTTTTAGTATGTTAATTATTTGAAACTCACTTTTTGTTTGGAGGTGTAAAAATATTTGTTTGCTGTCTTAACTGCTTCCTTACAGCGTTTTTTTTTTTCATTAATGTTGACTGCCTCTTTATCTTCAGACGATGACTGAATAAAAAAAATATGAAGAAATATGAATAAAAACCTACACTTAACATTTTCACAAGTAAGAAATTTCAACAAAAATTTAAAAATTTTACTATATATTATTATTTTAAACACTTTTTTTGACAGATCTTTAACAGAATGTTTCAAAATCATTTAATTAAGCATATTATGTTACATTGTAAATCTTTTACAAGATTTTGCTTTTCGAAAATTTTAGACGGTAACATAAATTGTAAATACGACGGCAATTACGACAGCTGATACTCCAGAAAGTACAAATAATTTTTAGCCCCACTTGTGTGGCTTTGCAGGGTTAGGTTAGGTAGAACAGGCAGCTGTTGTGCAGCAGGGATATATTGTTTCAAATGATGCAAGGCTTTACTTGTGCACATTTGTTCATCAACAGATAAGCGTTCTTCTAACGGAATGGACAAAATTTTTCATTTAAACAGTCTACTAGTGGCCGAATCTTGTATAGTTTGACGTACCAAGGATCTGTTTGATCGGCAATGAAATTTTTATTATTGTTCAAATGAAATATTGATCGTATCTTTTCAATTTTTTTTTCGAGGCACGCATTCCTTTACACAGTCCAAACAAATTTGGCTGTCTCATAGAAGGCGAATATTGGATTAATTCACTATTGATGACAAAATTAGGATGCCCATAAATTGGTAAATATCAGTTTTTTCCAAAATAAAGCTCTCTTCAATATTTTTTTGCTTCGCATACAAATTAGATTTCTCAACTATTATGTCTACATCAAAGAAGTAGTTGAAATGGAGTCTGAAAGTTCTTTATAAATTCCGGCAAATCGGTATTTCCTCCAAATTTTATTTCGACTTCACTGACAGAAAATTTAGCTTTTTCTCCAGACAATATGTCTGCAAGCCTCTCGTGTTAAGAAATTTGTGGCACCAATTAGATTTTCCGGAATTTCTAGAGCAATATTTTCAGTTACATTTTCACCTTCACTATTCAAGTCGTTCATGAGATCCACAATATTTTAATTACCCAGAAGGTGCTCCAGATCTTCATTATTTAGAAGCTTACCTTCCATAATTTCATCGTCATCATGGGAGTCGTCGAATCCATCTTCACTTGCAGCAGGATCAAGCAAAATACGGAGAATATCCTCTAAAAGTCTTTTTTTATATCCTGAAAATCCGTTATATACGAAAATTTTTTTTACTATCACTTTAATGCGCAGAATATCTTCCTCTAAAAGTTTTTTTTTGGCATATACTGAAAATCAGTTATATTCGAAAAATTTTTTTTACTATCACTTAAATGCGCAGTGATGCAAACTTGCATCAAAGATTTTAATAAAAAAAGAGTGTAACTTATGTAAAAATCACAATTGTTTTTAAACTTGTTTAAATTAATTAAATTTTAATGTTAGAAATAAACACTGTTTCCTCCACGCACAACAAAGGAATGAGCAGACACTTCAATATGCATAATTCAATACTGCTGTAACGGTACTTAAAAAGCAGCCTATTAAATGGAGACAACATATAACGAACATTTACACAACACTGTTTTCAAATTTTTGAGATATATTTATTTTTTTTTGTGCCATTTTCAATAATTTTTTATGATGTACTTGACCCTAATCAGTTGCATTGAAGTTGAGAACTTAAAATTATATCACAAATTTCAGTGTTAAACTGTATTATGTTAGAGACTTTCATAAAAAGACATAAATAGAATTTACTGATAATATTTTTAAATATATATTTATATTTTATTCGAACTTTTTTCTAAATACATATATTAAATTTTACTGTAAACCATTTTTTTATTTTGGCTTAAGTTCATTTGTTATTTAATTTTTTAATTCAAATTTAATTAAATTGTAACCATTTTTAGGAATATTCTTTCTAAAATTATTAGCAATTAAAATTTAGGAATTACAAAATATAAGAACACGGAACATAACATCATGCTTTGTTGTTCAACCAATATTCTGTTGAGTACTAACCAAACCAAAAATAAACAAATGATTATAAGAAACAGTGCTGTCAACTTATTAGTTTTATCAATGCTTTTTAAAATTTTTATCCCAAAAAATTTCCGAAATTTTTAAAATTTTTGGTGTTTTGTTTTTTATTTGATGACGTCAAAAACCATAATTAACAATAGTTATACTATTATTACATACTAGCATTTAACCCGCTACTTCGATAGCGCAGTTCTTACTATTTATTGAATACTCAAGTTCTATTTATAATTATGAAATATTTTTGGTTCAATTTATGAAAATTTGTATCTCTGATTCAATTTACTTAGAAAAATAAAAAGTAGAGTAAGGATATACATATCTGGCATATATTTCCAAACTAAAAGCAAGATCAATGCTACTGAGTTTTAAAAATAAAGATTAATAATTTGCAAAAATGACCCTAAAAATAATAAAAGTAAAATTTTTTCCTTCACTAAAACTTCCACTTGGTTTATTATACCCTTCACACAGTGAAAAAGGGTATATATAGGTTTGTCATTCCGTGTGAAATTTCTACAATTTTCATTTCCGACCCCATAAAGTATATATTTTCTGAAAGCTTATGAATAGGGGAGTCGATTAAGCTCTGTCAGTCTGACCGTCTGTCCGTGTGTATGTTGAAATCAACTTTTTGAAGCCCCCCGGCATCGCTTGGGCCCGGGTGAGGTATTAAAATATCAGAAATATTCGGGAGTAGATCGGTATTGAAAATCAGAAACATCGGTACATAAACAACTGAGATATGAGCAAAAACCCACGACCACCTCGATTTTTTTTTTCACAAAAACAGCATTACAACAACAACATACATACATACAAACGTGTATGCTGGTTAAGGCTATAATACACGGCATGTTTTTATACCCTTCACACAGTGAAAAAGGGTATATATAGGTTTGTCATTCCGTGTGAAATTTCTACAATTTTCATTTCCGACCCCATAAAGTATATATTTTCTGAAAGCTTATGAATAGAGGAGTCGATTAAGCCCTGACCGTCTGTCCGTCTGTCCGTCTGACCGTCTGTCCGTGTGTATGTTGAAATCAACTTTTTGAAGCCCCCCGACATAGGTTGGACCCGGGTAAGGTATTAAAATATCAGAAATATTCGGGAGTAGATCGGTATTGAAAATCAGAAACATCGGTACATAAACAACTGAGATATGAGCAAAAACCCACGACCACCTCGATTTTCTTTTCATAAAAACAACATTACAACAACAACATACATACATACAAACGTGTATACTGGTTAGAGAAAACGTGGCATCGAATCCCAGCTGAGGCAAAAAAATTTTTTTTTAAATTTTTTTAAAATTTTTTTTTTTTAATTTTTTTTTTATTTTTTTTTTATTTTTTATTTAATATATTATATATATTTTTATTATTATTTTTTTTTATTTTTTTTTTTTAATTTTTTTTTTATTTTTTTTTGTTTTATATATATTATATATGTATATAATAATTTTTTTTTTTTTAATTTTTTTTTTAAATTTTTTTTTTTTAAATTTTTTTTTTATTTTTTATTTTTTTTTTGTTTTCTTTAACATACATACGTGAATTTACTGTTATTGCATGACTACACGTTGTGAAGGGTATATAAGATTCGGCACGGCCGAATATAGCGCTTTTACTTGTTTACATCTGACTTTAAAATTTGTGAGACATATGTAAATCTACATGTCTAGGCATGTAGCTTTCTTGGTATTTTTTGGCTGTAAACCAGTGTAATTGTAGTTACATACTTTAAGGAAATTTCTTTTAAAGATTTATTTAGAAAATATTTAAATAAAGTCAATTTGTTTTGTGTCGGGTTTTGCTGTTTTTTTTTGGGGTTTTGGGTTTGCCTTTATTTTCCGCAAAATATAACGCTCATCACTAAATATTTTATTCGGTGCCTTCCTGCCTTTGTTATGAACCCGATTTTCATTTATGAAACGCTCAATGATTTTTTGGACCGTAGAAGAATTCATGTTAATCATTTCAGCTATTTTTCGCTGTGAGTGGCCATTTTTGAAATGGTTTAAAACCAATTCTCTTTTCTCTTAAGTAGTACGCGGACTCATTTGAATTTTTGTAAATTGACACTCCAAGGAACGAATCTAAACTGACAATTTAGCAAAAAACATTGCTAGAATTAAAAATACGAAAAACGAAACTATAAACAAAGCTGCATTGAAGTACCGTTACAGTAAAAATTTACTGCATAAAATAAGCTGTGAGATGAAAAAAGAGTGTTTTTTTGTTTTCAGACTTTTGAGAGCTAAAAATAAATGTTTTTGCAAAAAATGTTTTGTTTTTCAAAAAAACAGCGTTTTCTTGTTTAAATAAAACCAAATTCTTTTTCAAGTTACCGTTAGTTGTGCTTCTATAGAGCTCTAAAAACAAAATATTTCACTGCATAAAATAAGCTGTGAGCCACTGCAGATGAAGAGATTTTTTAAGCTGACATTTTAAATTAATTAAAGAAATTGTCTTAGTTAGTTTTTGAGCTTTTAATAGATTGTATCGTGCCGTGAAAATGAATTGTGCGGGTGAAATAAAGTTAAAAATTGAAAGTAGCATATATTCTACCGGGAAAAAAAGTCAAAAAGCGAGTTAAACAAAATATTTGAAGAAATAAAAAATAACGGTGATATTATTAAAAACTTTATTTTTTGTTCTCGTTCTCGTAAAAATGTTCACAAATTTAATGATAAATGTACGTCAAATCTTTTGCGGCATAAGTTTTTTTTAAAATACAAATCGTCTAAAGAGAAAAAATTAAATAAAGTGGAACGAAATCATGAACTAAAAAAACAGTGCGCCGACTTAATTGTTGAGTGGGTAGTTGGTAATTGTAGGCCATTCAATGTTGTAAATGACAACGGACTTCTCAATTTAGCTCAGTTTTGTGTAAACACTGGCCATGAGTTCGGAAATCAGTTAGATGTGAAAAGTCTTCTTCCACACTCTACAACTGTGTCTCGTAATATTGGAAGCCTTTAGGAAGGCCAACACAAAATTCTCAAAGAAGAATTGTCTTCTATAAAAGAAATAGGTTTCAGTATTACCTGTGATTTATGGACCGACAATTATGTGAAAGCATCGTATATTGGAGCAACTGTTCACTACATAAAATCTGGAAAGATTGTAAATAAAATTCTGGGAATGATTGGAATGGGAACTGATAGAAATACTAGTAAGTTCTTTTAGTTCGATTATAAATTTCATACTATTAAACTTTCCATTAAAGATATTAATATAAGAAAAAAAATTGAACGTTTACTTAATGGTTTTGACTGCGAATTTAACAACATGATCACGGTAGTAACGGATAGAGGATCGAATATGAAAGCAGCGTTTCATTTCGATGAAAATATTTTTTTGCATCAACCATCTGATCAACAATGTCCTAGAAGGAGCAATATCGGACACAGCTGAAGTCAACGCAATTGTAGGATCTTGCAACAAGCTTGTTAAATATTTCAGGAGTTAACCGCTTACTAAAGAGAACGTTAAAAAGCTATACGCCAACACGGTGGAATACGTTCTTTTATTTACTAGAATCGATACAGTCAAATTGTGTCCATATATTGCAGATACTCCAAGAAAAACAGGAGACTACTAGACTGACAAATCTTAATATAAATTAAATACTTTAGGTTCTCAAACCATTTGAAGAAGTTTCAAAACTTCTAGAAGGTGAAGCATATCCTACTATTCATCATGTTTATCCTCAAATAAGAAAACTGAAAAAAGTAGTCATAACAAACGACCAAAATGATTCGGAAGTTATTAAAAAATTTAAGGAAAAAATTTTGGTTTATATCGAAACTGTGATTGATGCAAACATAAAGGACTTGCATAAAATTGCAATCTTTCTATTTCCACCAGCGAACAAACTGACAAATTTTTCGGAGAGTGAGAAAAGAAGCATCCATCAGCAGTGCATAAAAATTATGGAAAACTACAAAAATACATTGGTTAGCTCAGACGTTACGATGGACTATGTAAATTCTGAGGATGATCCTTTCAGTGATTTCGTACAAGCTGTATTTGCACCTGAATACGATGACCACGTTCAGAATGAAATCTTAAGATATGAGAGTTAGGCAATTGTATACCATAAAAACTTTGATCCACTTGATTGGTGGGAATCCCGTAAAAGATAGTATCCTTTGCTTTTCAAATTAAGTTGTTTGGTATTAGCGACGCCAGCCAGCTCTGCTCCATCGGAGAGGCTTTTTTCAAAAGCTCGACATTTGTTAGGTGAAAAAAGGTCGGTACTCGGAAAAAACCCAGTCAGTGTTAATCACATTATGTTTTTACATAGTAACTTAGATTTAAATGCATTACATACAATGACTTCCAATGATGAGTAAAAAAAGACTATAAAAGTTAAACGTTTTATAAGGAAACCATTTAATACAATGTATATATGTATGTATGTATAGGTCAAACACCGATTAAATGGATACTCTAATAGATGCATACATATCTCAAACTGAATAAAATTGATTTTCAAAGTTGTGAAATCTTGTTTATTTCTATTATTTGAATTCAAAGAAAGACATGGTATTAAACACAACAGCGTACAACAGCTTGCCTAAGTTGCAATGACATGCTTAGACAGTTTGTTTGAGTTGGCATAACATGTTATAACACCTTGTTTAAATTCGCATGGCATAGCAAAGCATGAAATCTTTGAAAATTAAATTTTTACAGAAAATGTTGAATTGTGCAGGTTTCTACTGAACCATTCATTAAGACTTGGAATTAGTTTTGCGGTCCATCTTCCCTTTGCAGAGCTGTTCCACTTCTCCTGCCACTTCCTTAGTGTTTCCATTCGTAACTTTCCTTGATCTACTTCGTTCCCCTGCTTTCGTTCAGGATATATATTAAATCTTTCCTCAATTAAAAGCTCTATTGGGATCTGTAGAAAATAGAATTTAACGTTAAGTGACGGCCATTTAGAGAAGAACAGCTGATATTTAGGTGCATATATTTTAAAGGTGGTTGCAACAGAGAGAATCTCTTTGCTTATAGATGAAATCTAACACTACAATTTTTTTATGTATGGAATTTGACGAGAAAAATAAACAAAAAACATAATAAGCTTGTTTTTGTAGGATTACCTTGTAAATTAAGGCAGATGATTTTTTACAGAAGAAGTAACTAAAGTGTCCGTCAAATAACTTTTTTTTTTAAATGCTATAAAAAAAACTACTGAATATTTTCTGTGTGGCACGTAGCGCCGTCCTCATCTTCAATTTTTGTGAACAAAAATTCGTTCAACATAGCCCGATAACGATCGCCATTGACTGTAACGGCCACTCCTTGCTTTTCGAAGAAAAATGGCCCAATTATGCCTCTGGACCATAATTGCGGGTTTTCTGTGCCCCAAATGCGACAATTTTGCTTGCTTACATACCCGCCAAGATCAAAATGAGCTTCATCTGAAGAGATGATTTTTTTTTTGGCAAAATCGGCATCTTCTGTAAGTCGATCGCAGGCCCACTTTCCCAGCGTTGTTCAAGCGTATACAAAACCATATTCGTTCAGCGGAATGATAAAACTAATTACCTGGCAAATCAGACATGAGCTAAGTGTTACCATTCACGAAAAAGGGACAGTTAAAAAAAAAAACGTTAGATGGCGGTCCTTTACAAAAATTAAACAACAAAACGGCACGTTACAGAACAAAAAAGAGCAAGTAAAGACTAATGAAGCCTTAACTCGTTGTGGTAAGAACATATGATATAGGAAACTAACTTATCAAACTTAATTAACTAAAAACCTACATGTTAAATAAATGATATTTACAGCCGATCAAAGAGTATAAAAAATGCTTTTCACTCGGCTAGTGTTGGCAAAAATAAGCTTTTTCATATTATACTTTCATTATCACAATTAATTTTTTTAAGAAAATTTCAAATAAATTGCAGCCTGAATAATAATTAAAAATATTATCAGTAACTTTTCTTAATGTCTTAAGAGTCTAAAACATAACCCAGTATTTTCACTTAAATTAATAGAAGAAAATTAAGTTTTCAACTTCAAGGCATCTGATTAGACTCAAGTAGAATAGAGTACATCAGAAAAAATTATTCAAATTCAAAATAGAATCCGAAGCAAGATAATATATATCAGGGTATAGACATGAGATATATAAACTCTGAAATCTAGGATATTCTACGATTTGTTTTTTTTAGAGTTTTACTATTATTTTTATATTATGTATGGCCAAGCCGAATAAAGCACTTTTTTATACTATAGTTTTTTAAAAGTAATAAGAAAAAATTCACATTAACCGTTTTGCTTGAAAAACTAATGTATAACTTAAAAAATCTAGCAAAAAATAAAACAAATTAGGCAACACAGCAACAATTCTATATGCTACTACATTTGGCATATGATGAAAAGCTGAAGTATGTTTTTAAACAAATAACATATCTGTCATCATAGGTAGGAGATTTTTCAAGCACTAAAAATGTGCCGTTTACACGATATGTGGAAATCGTCAACATATATTTGATGGCATTTTTAAAAAAGTATTAACAAATGATGTTAATCATACGTATGGTGAAAAAAATTTGCGTTTACACGATATGATGGCACTTGTAACAAATTTTTAAGCATAAGTTTGCTGATCAAACATATCGTCTAGACTAAAACATAAAATAATAAAAATTTTATAATATATACATACATACCCAGAAAAATAAACGGCAGAGCTAATCAAATGCATATGTATGTGAAAATTTTTAACAAAACGTGTTCAAAGTCTCTAATCAATATGAAATATACTGTAGTACACTAAATAAGAGTCCACTTTGAAGTGGTCGTATATTTTTTTAATAATTGCAGCGAAGCACATTAATGCTATGCACCTTATATCCGTAAAATTATGAAAAAGATTTTGAAATTGTAAATATATTACTTATATTTTCGACTTGTGAAAAATAACAAAACAATAATGTATTCAATAAAATGTAGTAAACGCTACAATTGAATCATAATTTAAGAAATGTATTTTTACTCTAAAGCATCTTATAAAAATTAGTTTTCAAATTAGTTTTTGTAAGTTGTTTTAAAATATATGTTAGAAAGGTTATATTATTTTATTTTTTTAATATAATACGATTTTAGATGGTAAAAGCTTAACACCACAATAATTAATATATTTTAGTACCAGGTACCCCCACTTCCTTATCTAGAGGCAATAAAGGACAGTCTCAACCTAATATACAACATACAGTTAACGATATTTTGGATGAGCAAACTTCAATAATAAAAACGGCAACTAATAAACTAATTAACAAAGAGGAAGAAACAGATTTGGAGATAAATGTTAATTCATCTCCCTTGACATTAAAAAAAACACAATATCCTTCACAACTACAAAAAATTCCAGAAGATTTAGTCGCTTTAGATTCGGAATTCCTTTCTATACAAAATGTATTGGATGGTGATAAAAAGGCAAGTATATATAAGTTAAGAAACTTCTTTGATTTATTTATTATTTATTATGCGGGATCCGCGCTAAATAAAACGACAATTTGAGGATTTATATTTTAGTTCAGTCAGTCAGTTTATTTATTTTTTAATAGCTTGCTTTCCCACTATAAGGATCGCTTTTTACAAATGCTCTGACAAGACTAACTAACTTGTATTAGAAATGCCACAAAAAAGGTATTTAACAATAACTCTCAATTCCAATAGATGAATTCATAAAAAGAGCAACGTTAGTAATAAAAAAATAATCAATAATAATGATAATTAGTAGAGTAACAATAATAATGAAAAATAATAATAATAATAATATTGTCCTTTTTTCTTAAAAGTTATTTAAAAATAGTGAAATATATTAACTAAAAAACTGGGATCAAGTTACGGTAAGTTTTCTTTTTTTCCTTATCTCTCTAATTTTGTGCGAGAGAAATTAATCAGTTCATAGTTCGTGTACTTGAAATTCGTTTTGTTTTGTCTTTCGTAATTTAAAATATGAGGTTAAGTGCCAATAAAAAAATTAAATTTTATACAATAACAATTTTGTTGTGTATATTTAAAAGCTCGAAAAACGTAAACTTTCTGAAAGAAAACTTGGTAAATGTAAACGCCGACTTAATATTTTGTGAATAGTTATTACTGGTCTAGTGAAGCTTTTTGTTGTATAGCTAATTTGATTTTTAGGTTGAATTGTATGAAAATTTATAATTCTGCCCTACGATTTTTCTTTGGCGTACTCAAAAATAAATTAATATTTGACCTTTTTGTTTGCTTTATATATTCAAGAATCTAGATTTGAAATTTGAATATTTTTTTTCATCTCCATAGCGAATTTTTTGAGAATGATAATCATTCAAGGTAGATAAAATAGTATATTTTTCAATGCATTTAATGATTACCAAAATTTTATACACTTATTTCGGAATATATCTTATATTATTTTTTTGCCAGTGTGTTATCAATTAATTTGTCGAAAATTATATCCGCATTAGAGGTACATTAGAGGTACGACCAAAATAAGACTCTATCACCACGCTGTAGCCGATGTTGTGCTGAAACCGAAAAATGTTTCCTCGGTCATTTCGGAACAAAAACGTTCCGCGACGAAGCCGATTTCTGAAAAGCCTTTAAGATCTTTTTTTTTTATTTTTTTTTAAATGTTTATTATAAAATTATTTAACTATTTACATTTCTTAATGTAATTATATGATTATAATCAAAACCACAATCTAAAAACTATCTGTGTTAAGTGAAATTAACTTAAGATTAAGAGTTCATGTTGGTTCGCATTGGGCGAAAATATCTAGTACGACTTTGATGGCGCGTTCCGCACAAATGTTGCTGCGTTGTGTTTTTGGAATTCTTGATTCATCTTTCACTATGTTTAAAAGACATTTTAAAAAGTTGAACGAAAACAAGCGTTTAAATTCGGTTATTATAAAATTAATGCACAACAAACAAAAGTGACAGCGCCTGCTTTATTTTTATACTTTTAGCAATAAATTATAATATTTCGCAAATTTGTATAAGACAGCGTAGGTAAGTCGCATTATTTTACCACGATTAATTGAATTTATACAGAATATTTTTCATTATTTAATGGAAAAACTTATAACATATTGTTAAATATCTTAAATATCTTAATTTACATTATAATTTTATTTTAGTTGTAGTAGTTTAAGTTACAGTAGTTTTGTTTGTATTAGTTTATTTCGCTGGTTGTTCGAACATAATGTTAAGTTGTGCGCAGCCAATGTGAGTTATTATGTGGAGTATACTCTTAGGCACTTTTATTATTCCTGCATATTACTTAACATTACGTCTTAATTAAAATGTAACGGTTTTCGAATGAACTAGTGCCGAATGTTGCCGAACACCAATATGTTACTATAAATAGCCGAACAACACAGCTAACATGTTCAGTACTACAGTAGAGTTTGTAAAGTGCGTATCAAAGTGAGTTTAATAATGGCATTGAAAATCAAATTAATAAAATTGATAAAAAAAAATATCTGACCTTGAAGATTGCATAGTTACTCAAGCAAGTGACTTCAATAGCAAATTACACCTACAAGTCAGAGATGTTGTCGAAAAATTGCAGTTACAAGTAAAAAATGTTGACGAAAAATTTAAAAATCTGGAAATAAAAATTAATGATCTTCAATGTCACGTGGGACAAGTGCGGTTAATATCAGAAATATTGAGTAGAATAAAGGCTCTACTTTTGACGGTAGTGCACAATTTAATGTTTTTAAATTTCAGTTTGAGACAGTTGCCAATAGAAATATGTGGAGCAATGAAGAAAGGGCTACATAGTTGATTTTGTCATTAAAAGGTAATGCAGCACAAGTTTTGGAAAGCATACCTATTGGCTGCAGAGAAAATTACGATGACATAATGGTTGCACTACAACATAAGTATGGCGGCGAGCACAAACGTGATATATACCGAATGGAATTACGAGCCAGAATTCAGAAAGTTAAAGAGTCACTACAAGCTTTCGCAATAGAGATCGAGCGTTTGGTACAGCTGGCATATCCAGATGAAAATCACCCATTTTTGGATCAGTTCAAAATTGAAACATTTGTAAATGGTTTACGTGATCCAGATGTAAGCACGCGGTGTTTGGCATACAGAAACCGTAGCATACGCGCTGACACAGGAGACCGCAAACTTACGCTCTAGGCCGCAAATATGTAAGGTGAGAAATCTCGAATTTATTGCAGAAAAAGACGGAGATATAGTCAATAAAATTAAAAATGCAGGCAAAGCCAGAGTCAAATGCTATAATTGTGGTAAATGCGGACATTTTCAAGGATATTGCAAAACACCAAGGAAGCGGGCTAGATCTGTTTCGCCACCTGGAAACAGCAAACGGGCAAACACGAAATCATCAAATGAGTCACCGTTAAACTAAAACGAGCTAGCACTACGGGGCAAGAGCTAGCTCCCATAACCGAGGGCCCCACAATCTCCATTTTAGTTATGCAGCAGAAAAATAGCAACCTTACTGCTTGTAGGTGCATCAATGGTCGAAGGCATATTTTTACCATAGACACAGGAGCATCGCAGTCTATTATCAGCCCCGATTTAGTAAAGAACACAATCGAACCGTTATGTGGCGTAAGTCTGCGAACAGCTACTGGGGAGCCTGCTACTGTCTATGGTAAGATAATCGTAAAAGTAACTATTGCCAACATAACTGTCAATCATGTATTCATCGTTGCCGACATTGTGGACGAAGTAATCATCGGTGCAGATTTTATGATTACTCATGGCATTAATCTGCATATGGGGCAGAAGGTAATAATTTTTAAAAATGTTGAAATACCCCTAGATGTTGGTTATGAAAATAAGGTGCATGTATGGAAACTAGAGAAAATACCACCACAGTCAGAAAGTGTAGTATGGGCGCGTATAGAGGGAAATTGTGTGGACAACCGGTTGTGGGTGGTTAGAACAAACACATATAAAAAGTGACTTAATAACAGCAAAAGTCCTTGTCAAAACCAGCAATGACGGAAGAGTCCCTGTAAGAGTGCTTAACCTTTCCGCCTGTGAAAAAGTCGTCAAGCCAAAATCCGAATTAGGTCAATGTGCTAAAGCTGAGGAATAATTAATTGCGAAATTTAATCGGGTCCTTTCAGTATGTCAAACAAAGAGCAGGAGATGCTAGCAGAATACGTAGAGAAGTGGGTTAAAGGATTATCGTCGCCCGATAGGAATAAAGCAAAACAGCTACTCAGAAACCATGCATCCATCTTCGCTCTGAAAGGTCAACATCAAGGTAGAACATCACTTGTGAAACATCAGGTAAATACGGGCGATGCAAGGCCTATAAAACAAGCTTTTAGAAGTATTCCTCTAGCGAAACGTAATGAAGTTAAAGAACTTGTCAATGAAATGGAGCGGAATGGAATAATAGAACCTTCTTCAAGTCCTTGGAGCTCACCGGTAGTTTTGGTTAAAAAGAAAGATGGCAGCACAAGATTTTGCGTCGATTATAGAAAACTGAATGACTGAATGACTCTCACTAAGAAGGAGAGTTATCCGCTACCAAGAATAGATGACATTCTGGACACGCTAGCTGGAACAAAATGGTTCTCTACATTAGACCTGCAAAGTGGTTATGGGCAAGTAGAAATATCTGATAGAGATAAAGAGAAAACAGCTTTTAGTACAAGTGACGGGCTATGGCAGTTTAACGTGATGCCATTTGGACTATGCAACGCTCCAGTCACATTTGAGCGATTAATGGAACGCGTATTAAGGGGATTTCATTGGAAGACATGCCTGGTGTTCCTTGATGACCATTGTCAGGGGTAAAAGTTTTGACGATCACCTGAAAAATCTAGAAAAAGTTCTTAAACGAATATCAGTGGATGGACTTAAACTTAGCACAAAGAAATGTGCATTGTTCCATAAAGAGGTTAAATACTTGAGGCATCGAGTCCCAGAGGAAGGTATATCAACTGACGAAGATAAAGTTCAAGCTGTGAAGGACTGGCCTCGCCCGAAAAATCTGCATGAGTTACGGAGTTTTCTAGGCCTCTCTACCTACTACAGGCGATTTGTGCCGAATGTTGCCAGTGTCGCTGCACAAGAACAAGCATTGCAGAAGCTCAAGGAGCTGTTATGCGTAGCACCAGTTTTGACATGTCCTATCGCTGCACTTTAGGTCAAACGACACATTTTTTTGTGCGAAAGTCCAAAAATCAACTTGCAGTTTTACTATTGTTGTTGTTGTTTTTTAATTCTAAAGACTTCAGAATAAAAAAAGAGATTTTTGTTTTGACTAAATATTAATAACCGTTTTACAGCAGCGTGTCCAAGTCAACTGATTAAATTTTTTCTATAATTGTGTTCCTAGATTAGGTGTGCGTGGTCAACTTTAAGTGCGTATATCTCGGACTGTGTTTGTGATAATTTATTAGAGTAAAATGGAAAAGAAAGAGCCAAGTAGATATATTTTTAATTTTAAATGTTTTATATATATGTCGCTATACTTAATAAATAACTCATTAGCGTAAACATCTATAAATAGTTAAATTTTTATAAAATTTTTATTTTCTGAAAGCTTTTAAAAAAATATACCCCATTTCTCCACTCTCAAATTGCACAAAATAATTAGAATATTATCTAGTGAGTTATTTGGTATTTATCAAAAATTGCGATTTTTTGCGTTTTGCGACTAATGCCTCTTTTTGTTAGGTAACCTCTGTATAAAAAAAATTGATCTTTTTGAAGTATGGCGAAAGGAAAGTACAAAAAAACAAAAAGTTGATGCCGTTTTGAAACACGTATATGACAAACTTGAAACCTCGTCAATTTCTGATGAAATGGTGAAACAAATTACCAAAAAAAATAATTTGTTTTGCGTGAAACTAGAACCAAAGTGGAAAAAGTGTCATAGAAAGACAAATGTATTCAAAAACCAAAACCAGGCATGGCTAAATGCTGAATTAAATATTGTGGTAGATGGCATTTTAGAAAAGGCAACAAGTGGCGCTGTTGGACGTCCTCGTGTACCATTTAGCGAAAAATCTGAATTTGGAAAAAGAAAAGAAGCTGCAGAGCTTTCAAATGCGAAAGCTTATACAAGTCTTCTCGTTCGTGCAGCAGCAACATCATCACATAAACAAGGTGAAACCGATTTGGCTGCAATACTAAAGGAAAGTATTCAAAGTCCAACAAGACCATCAAAAATGCGTAAAATTTGTGATCAACATCCTTTAGAAGCCAATTCCATTTACTGCGGATGAGGCTTTAGCCTTCCTCCTTGAACATAATTTGTCTAAAGAGCAGTATAATGCAATACGCCAGGAAAGCAAATTAAGGAATTGTGATATATATCCTCATTATAGTAAAATAACTGCCGCGAAAATTAAATGCCGTCCTGAGGGTACAAAAGCATCAGAGAACCTTGTGAATGTTTCTCTTCAATCTATTCTAGCGCATACAGCAGAAAGAATTGTAGAAATGCAAAAAGAATTTTTCATTGCTGAAATGGAAGAGGAGAAGACTGAGTTTTTAAGCACAGAACCAATATTTAGTTACGGCTTTGATAGTAGTACTGGTCAAGCCCAGTTTAAGCAAGCATTTAGTGAACAAAGTTTGTCAAGTAGCTGTGACGCATTACTTTTTGCTACCATAGTTATTATTATTATTAAGACATGTTCATTAATTACAATTCATTAAAAAAATTTTAATTAGAACTTAGTCTATTTACAAATGTTTTTTACATATATCTTCCAGTCTTCCCTCACCCTAGCTATGTATCGCAACTGGTTGAAGGATTTATTTGTTTCCTTGGCCACCGTATTTCTCCAAGATGTTTTCGGTCGGCCGATGCTTCGATATCCCTGTGGGTTCCACTCAAGTGCTGCATGTGGGACCTCGGATCTTTCTTTCCTTAGTGTGTGTCCCAGCCATCTATATTTACGTTTCTTTATTTCGCTTTCAATCTTTAATAGATTAGTTCTTAGTAACAGATTTTCGTTAGTTATTGTTTGAGGTCACCATATTCTTAAAATATTGCGAAGACATCTATTGATGAATGTCTGTAGTTTCTGAGATATAATTTTTGTGAGAAACCATGTTTCACATCCATATAACAGGATGGATTTTACGCAGGCGTCAAAAATTCTTATCTTCGTTGCTGTGTTAATTGCGTTTGACCTCCATACTTTAAACAGCATTACGAACCTGCCTTTAGCTTTCTTTAGTCGGCTTTCTACGTCAAGTATTGTTCCCCCATTAGTGCTTATAATGCTGCCGAGATACTCAAAACTGGTTACTTCACTGATCTCCTGCTGATTGACTGCGAACTGGGATGTGTTTACCGCATTAATTCTCATAGTTTTAGTTTTGTTAATATTGGCTTTAAGTCCTACTTTAGTTGATTCTTCCGTAAGGGATGTTAAAAGAGATTGCATTTCTGAGTTTTTGTTTGACAGAAGGACTACATCGTCGGCATACTCTAGATGCGCTAATTTGCTGCACATACCCCAATTCAGTCCCACTGATAATGTATCAACAGCGTCAAATATTACATCCATTACAGTTATAAATAAAAGCGGTGAGAGAGCGCACCCTTGTCGTACACCACTCTTTGTTTCAAAGCTATCGCTTAACGTACCATCATGTAAAACCCTACACGTAGAACCTTCGTAGCTATGCCTTAGAATGCTTATTAACTTTTGAGGAATACCCCTTGCATCTAGCGCCGTCCAAATAAATTCTCTCTTCAGAGCATCAAAGGCTTTTTCGTAATCAACAAAGGTCAAGTACATAGTTGCATTAAATTCTGCTGCCTGTTCAATTAAGATTCGAACCGTATTGATTTGGTCTATGCATGACCTACCAGGACGAAAGCCCGCTTGGGTGTTACGGATGTTTTTATCTAGAGCTTCTGCTATTCTGTCTAGTATGATTTGGTTAAATATTTTAAAAACTGCCGGCAATAACGAGATACCACACCAGTTATTGCAAATCTTCTTATCCCCTTTTTTCGGGATTTTAATAATTATGGCCTCTTTCCAGTCGGAAGGAAAATCTTCAGTAGTCCAGACTAGTTCGTAGATTGGGCGCAGGATTTCTGCCATTGCAATGGGATTAACTTTGAAACATTCTATTGGTAAATTATCGTTACCCGCCGCTTTTCCGCATTTCATATTTCTAATTGCTGCACAGATTTCGCTTACAGTAGGGGGGTTGGTGTTTATATTTCCGTTAGGGTTTAAACGTCTTCGTATTGTAAAACTGTCCGATTCATTGTGCATTATGTTTAACGTTTTTTCAAAATGTTTACTCCAAACATGTAATTGACCTAGTTTGGAAGTAATGGTTTCACCACTATCACCATCTATGACAGGAGAGCTACCATTAATATTACCGCTGCAGCCAGAAAGTGTACGGGTTAACTTGAAAAGTTCCTTCACTACACACCACAGTTATTCCCTTAAAATTAGCGCTACAATCGGGAAAACCAATCGCACACCGCAGTCTGTAAGATTTTGTCGTCCTATTAAACTGGAGTTCACAAAAAAAAAACGAAAGAAGTGGTTTTAAAGGAAAATTTGGACCTACAGAAAGAAATTGACAATTTAAGAAACTTGCAAGTATTACTTGGTAATGGAAAATTCGTCGAAGTTACATTCAAATTATTTTTGACACTAATTGATGGAAAAATTTTGAACGTTTTAACCGGAAACAAATCAAACCAGGCTTGCCCTATTTGTTATGCTACACCAAAACACTTTATGAACACGTTAGATTATAAAAATGAGATATTCCGTGC
Organism: Phyto melanocephala; assembly: GCA_941918925.1. Lineage (NCBI taxonomy): Eukaryota > Metazoa > Arthropoda > Insecta > Diptera > Rhinophoridae > Phyto > Phyto melanocephala. The sequence continues at coordinate 45,962,879 of OW799237.1, forward strand.
AAAAGAAAAAAACCTAAAGTTTGGGCTTAGCCCAATTCATTGCTGGATAAGAGTTTTTGAGTTTCTTTTACATAAAGGATACAAATGTAAGGTACAAAAATGGCAAATACGAGGAGCTGACAAGTCAATTGTATTGAAAAGGAAAACTGATATACAAAACGATTTTTGGAAAAAACTCGGACTTCGCGTGGATATGCCCAGAATAGGTGGCTCAGGATCTACTAACGACGGAAATACTGCTCGCCGAGCTTTCGCTGAACATGAAATTTTTTCAGATATAACGTGTAGATAAGGATATTATATTTAGGTTCAAAATAATACTGATTTGTTTATCCTGTCAGTTCGAAAAAAATTTAGAGAAATTTGAATTATATTGTTTTAAAACAGTAAAACTTTTTCAGGAGCGATATCCCTGGTTGCCAATGACTTCTACGGTTCACAAAATGCTAATTCACTTAAAGCAAATAATAGAAAATGCTCCACTTCCAATTGGATTTTTTGGAGAAGGTGCTGCTGAATCTCGTCATAAAATATACAAAGCCGCACCAATAACCTACTAGATTTTATTTAATAGGGCCATGGATACTTCAGATCCATTTATTTCCACAACATTTTTAAACAGACGCATTCAAAAAAGAACACGTTCCACGTTACCACCTGAAGTAATTGAACTATTATGTTGCTGCGAACCAACAGAAGAACTTCACCATAACGAACAAGACGACGAAAATAATGAAAGTGAAGAAGCCTCCTTTGAATTAATTTTACAAAGTGAATTGTATATAAACAATTAATAAATATTTTAGTATTAAAAAACAAATTAATTAATTCTATACACTGTGTTTAAATTAATGGGTGCTAGAGGGTTAATTTTTGGTCACTTATGTGTTAAATTCCATTTTTTTTATTGGAACCATCCATAATTATATAATTCATATAATAACTGTTTCGATTACTCTTATAATATAGTCGTAATTAATTTTGCACAGAAAAAGTATTCATTTGACCTAATGTGCGCTGGAGAGAAATTTGTATTGGATAGAGATGCGAGTGGCTACGGGATGTTCTTTCGCAGGTTGTCAATAGAACAGAAAAGGTCATAAGCTACTACAGTCGAACCTCTCGAAGCCTGAAAGAAATTATTGTGTAACACGACGAGAGCTTCTGGCAGTTGTAGAGTGTGTAAAGGGTTACCACAAATATCTGTATGGACAACACTTGGAACTAAGAACCAATCACTCTGCACTCAGATGGTTACTACAATTCAAACAACCTGAAGGAAAGCTAGCTCGTTGGATTGAACGTCTCCAGAGCTACGATTTCAGTATTGGGCACAGAAAGGGCACTAAACAAAGAAATGCAGATGCACTCTCCCGAAGACCGTGCAGATTGGAGTGCAAACATTGTGCAAAAGCTGAAGGGAAAGAATGTTTCGTTGACGTTCAACTAACACATATTGAGACAAGTGACGACTGGTTAGCGGCGCAAAGAGACGATCCCATACTGTCAAAAAAATTATGTCAGCAAAGGAGGAAGACAAAAGGCGAACCCGTAACCAAATATCAGCGAAAAGTTCACTGATGAAATCATACTGGGCTGCAGGTTATTAACGGATGCCTTTATCGCAAATGGGAAAGTACTTATGGTAAATCGACAACAAATCTGATTGTGGTGCCATCCTCTAAAGTCAAAGAGGTATTGAAGGAGTTTCATAATGGTTCAAGCGGTGGTCATCTTGGTGTAACAAAAGCCATAGAAAAGATAAAGTATCGTTTCTATTAGGTTGGATGCCAACAATCTGTAGCTGATTGGATAGCAAATTGCGCACAATGTATCGCAGCCAAGGGTCAAGTAAGAAGGAGTCGAGGAGCGCTGCAGCAGTGTAAATCGGGTGCTGCTTTTGAGCGAAGAGCGATGGATATAGGAAGCCCTTTTCCTGTCAGTGAGGCTGGAAACCGTTACGTTTTAGTTGTAATCGACTATTTGACTATTTTAGCAAGGTATACGCAACACCAAACCAAGTAGCTAAAACTGTCGTAAACGCATTTGTGAACAACTGGGTGTGCCGCTATGGAGTTCCGCTTGAGCTACATTCTGATCAGGGAAGAAATTTTGAATCTGCGATATTCCAGGAAATGAGGGGTATTCGAAAAACAAGGACTACACAATCTGACGAAATTTTCGAGAGGTTTAACCGCACGTTGGAGGAACACTTGAAAAAAGTGGTCAGCGCACGCCAAAGGGACTGGGATGAGCACGTACAAAAATTTCTGTTGGCATACAGGTCAGCCGTTCATGACTCTACCTCCCGCACACCTGCAAAAATTACGTTTGGAACCGAGCTGAAACTGCAGGTGATATAGAATTTGGTACTAATCCTTCGACAGTAGATGAGCACGAAGAAGACTCTTCAAGAGGACAAAAAGATCTCGACGAAATTCATGAATTCGTTCGTGGCCGAATAAAAATTACCAGCGACAAGATGAAGGCCAGATATGACCGAGCAGCAAATTCTGAAGGTTTCAATGAGGGTCAGCTAGTTCTACTATATAACCCACAACAGAAACAAGGACTGTCTCCTAAATTGCAAACTCTTTGGGATGGTGTCGTATATAGAATACAGAAGTACAACAGCCCAAAATCAAAGATGAAAGTGATTCATCTCGAGCGCCTCGCTAAGTACGGAAAAAGTGAATTTGTGCCTATTCAGGACGAACAGGCTTAAGCGGGAGGTAGTGTTACAGATTTATTTTTAAATAGCTTAATTTACACTATAATTATATTTTAGTTGTAGTAGTTTAAGTTACTGTAGTTTTGTTTGTATTAGTTTATTTGGCTGGTTGTTCGAACATGATGTTAAGTTGTGTGTAGCCGATGTGAGTTATTATTTATGTGCAGCATACTCTTAGGCACTTTTATTATTCCTGCATATAACTTAACATTAACATTACGTCTTAATTTAAATGTAACGGTTTTCGAATGAACTAGTGTGTACATACGAGAACTTTGTCGAATGTTACCGAACACTACTATGTTACTAACAATATTTATCATTTAATGAATTTATAAAGAAAATTATTTTATTTTTTTAGAACTTACTGATACCAAACTTAATTTCATTTGACGCGGAACCTTTTTCAACGATATCGAAAATTTAAAGATGCAGTTCTTATTGTTGTTTTATGCACTATATGGTATGGATAGGGCCAGTTTGATATTTTCAAAAATTTTAAAAAAGTTTTATCCCTAATATACATACTAAAATTTTAGTGAAAAGTAACCAAAATAAAAGAAGTACACATCTACACACCAGAAAAGATTAATTTGGTTAAAAAATTTTGGTTAAAAGTAAGCAAAACGGCAACGCTGACTACGTTTTCTACAATTTTTACCCAGTCCAGTTTTGTGTTCGCTAACCACTAGCTGAAATGGTGTAATACTTCTACTACTTGACTTAAACTTATAAGCATGCACATAAAAAGTTATTCTCAACTCGGTATATAATTATTACACTAAGCCCAGCTTTATATACGGTGGTAGTAAGATTATATTGTCATTTTTAATCAATGTAGAATAATTTACATTATGTGATTTCGGATCTTGTTTTCCAATCCTTTTTTATGTAGTAATTTTCACGATCTCGGCTATCCCAGAGGCAAAGAAAACAACAATACTTCGTATAGCCACCTTGGAGGACGGTTAACATACTTTCCAATTGTGCTATTCATAATAAACTTTTTAATAAAGTGGACATAATTTCATATGTTTCTTTTAAATTCATGGCATGTGCAATAGGTATAGATAGATGGCTTTTCGTTGCATATATGAAGTAAACCGGCCTTAAGACTTTCTTTGCTACTATCAATAAATAGCTGCCACTCACTTGGAACATATTTTTGGCCGAGCTTCTCAAAAAGACCATTTATGTCATAACAAAAGCACACATTCTGCCTGTTCAACGATGTCAAAAGAAAACCCAAGCGAAATTTCATTCGTACAAATACGTTGAAAGCAAAAACTATTTTTTTGTTTTTGTTGTTGTTTTCAATATATTTGTACGAATGAAACTTCGCTTGGGTTTTCTTTCGACATCGTTGAACAGGCAGATTATCTTTTGTTGTATAAAAATTGGCATATGGTTTCGTTGACTTGACGGCATTTTGTAAGAAATTTGCTGCTTTTAGCGTGTGGTAAGTTTTTATTATAAGGGGTCTGCTAAAGTCCGGTTTTGGTTATTTTGAAGGGGAGCACGTCAAAATTAATATGGCTATAAAAGCCGCAGTGTTTTGAGATTGTCCAAGAGATTGACGACGAGCTGAGTTTGATTTTATTTTCTTGCTTATATACTAAATCTTATGAAGTATATATTTGTTTTCTTATCACCTTTTTCTTTTCACACATATGTTTTTCCCATTTTTTCTACTTGTTTTACTTGGTTGATCTTGACATGTTGTTCTAATTGCATTTGTATTGTCAACCCAAATAGCTTTTCATAAGTGGATTTTTGGGTTACTCGTGTAACATAAATCCACCATGTGTTATAAATTGTGTATATGAGTGTTACAAATTGTGTTTATGATTTTTAAGTCATTCTTCATGGCATGACATATATACATACTTGTGTATACACTACATTTGTGAGTATTAGCTGCATGAATTCATTGAATTCATATGCATACTACAAGCTAAAAGCTCCAGTTTCTCTTTTGTTAGCTTGAGGACTCTTATGAGATCATTTAGATCTAGTTGATTGTAAAGCTTTGGTCTTAGATCATCTGTTGTACTACACAAGCTCAAAGACGACGGTTGGGGTAATGATAAAACGTTACTACGTGGAATATCACACGGACTTTCAAGGAGGGACTTTCTATCTTGATTTAAAACCGGAAGTTTAAATCCACCGGCTGAAATGGTGGGGTAGGACCATTGCATATGTTTTCCAAAACCACTTTAAGTGCTTCAACCAAAATAGCAATCAGATTCAAACTCGATGTTTCTCTCCAGAGTACAGGTAATACAGTTTTCTTGTGTGTTCTGTAATTATAAAAAAATTTGCATGCTCATATTTTTTATTTTAAATAAACTCTTGTCTTGTCCACAATCATTTGTTGAGTAATACTAATTGTGCAAAGTAGTGCCTTTATATAATTTTTTTAAAATCACAACATATTTGGTTTTACGCCAGCGTTTGCGGTTTGTACGCCCGTAAGCCGAAACTAGAGTTCAAAATGAACGTTGCAGTGTTGAGTTCATTGTTGAAAAACCTCAAAGCGAAAAAGTATTTAAAAAATACATAATTCTTGGAGTTTGCTTGGAAAGAAAACCCCAATATTATTTTGGACAGTGTAATTATGGGAAATTCAGAAAGCAATAAGTATGCAGAATTTGCTTCTGCAGTAATTAGAGAAAAAATATATTACCTGATATTGCCGAACACTGAATTCATGTCCAACGACTTTACAAGCTCTACTGTAATACTGATCATGTTAATTGTGTTGTTCGGCTATTTATAGTAACATAGTGTTGTTCTGTAACATTTGACCAGATTCTCGTATGTACACACTAGTTCATTCTGGAAATTACTCGAAAGCCGTTACATTTAAATTAAGACGTAATGTTAATGTTAAGTAATATGCAGGACGGACTTTCAATAGTAGGCGTGGCCACATGAATTAAATACAAAATTTCGTATATTTGGAAAACGATATCGATTAGAGTACTAAAATTTTGCAAGTGCAACTTTGACACCCAAATAAACATTTATGGAAAAATGGGTACATTTGAAATAGTGGGCATGGCAGCTCTCATAGCAATTGAATACTAAAATTTGTATATTCGGGAAGCGATAACAGTTAGAGTACCCAAATTTCGCACGAGAAGCTCTGACATCTATATGACTATTTTGATAAGAAATGGATGCTTAAGTAATAGTGGGCGTGGCACCTGTTATATGAATTAAATACAAAAATTCGTATATCTGGGAAGCGATAATAGTTAGAGTACCCAAATTTGCAAGAGACACTTTGACGTCTATATGATTATTTGAATTACTTGATTACTTGCAAAATAAATATATTTTTAAACTATAAAATTTTTATTTTATTACGATGGGGGTGGCGAAGCACACCGGGTATTAGCTATATATATATATATTTAACGTTTAGCAAATTAATATCTTTTAGCGTTATGTTTGTCTTGTTTCTGTTGTTGTCGTAGTTGTTACTGCTAGTTGTATTGATGTTGTCGTTGGTGTTAGTACAATAGTTATTGTGTGTTGCTCATGTTGATGTTATTTGTGTATATGTTATCACTGTTGTTGTTTAGAGCACAATATTGTATCTTATGATATTGCTGATTCTATTGTTGTTATTGCTTGCTTTGTTGGTTGATGTGGCATTATCCAATAATCTTGAATTGTATCCTGACGTGCTAACTGTTGTTATTGTTGCTGTTGTCTGAAGAGGCGTGAACAATGTGGCTAGTGTGAGGGGATAACTACATCTCAATTATGTGGTCTATTTTATAGTTTTCTTCAGTATCCTGAGCTCCCAAGCAGTAATGCCATGTCGGATATTAGATTCTACCAATTCGAAATATGAATGCCTTAGCACCATTTTATTTAAACAAAACTTAAGGTGATGTAGCATATATAAGGCTTTTCTTAATTATACCCTTGACCTGTGGTGCACAAGGATATATATAGCTTTACCATTCCACTTGTAATTTCTACAATTTTAATTTTCGACCCTTTAAAGTACATATTTTCTGAAAGCATATGAATAGTCCGTCTGTCCGTGTGTTGGTTGAAATCAACTTTTAGAAGCAACCTAATGTTCCTTAGATCTGAGTATGGTATCAATTTCTTGGAAATAACCGGGAATGAATCGCTATTGAAATTCAGCACAATCGACCCATAACTTTCTATTCCTATTATGTATTTGTATATACAATATGCCTCTAGAGATATTCGTAAAAAATTTTAAATAAAGCGTGCTCTAATCGGTAAGGTTATAGGCAAATTTTTTTTCTGAAAAATATATATTCTAAAAATTTAAAAACGAAAATCAAATTTTTTCAGCTTCTAGACAACCGAGAGAGTCAATGTTGGTATCATCTGAAAAACTTAACTAGCGCAATATAAGCACTATAAAAAAATTAAAATTAATTTTGGCCGCCACTACAAAATGGCGGACAATAAATTTATATATGGATCAAATCTGGTATCTTCAAATGTAACTTCTTGAACTCCCTCAATATTGGTATCAAAAAAATATCAAAGATATTCGATATGATCGTGCCATATGAAGTTATGGGCTACAATTACTCCAAGGTATTTGTAAGTGTTTACAATTTCCGCTGTTGTGTTATATTAGTCCACATCACAATTGATACTTGCTTCTCGCATCGTGTAAACAGTCGAATCAGTAAAATTTAAGCTTTTTATTAACGTACCGGAAATGTAAATGTTTAATATGCATTATTTTTGTTGCATTTAATATTAAACCATGATCATGACACCATCTTTGGGCTTTCTCCAGCTGCATGTGCATAATTTTTATAGCAGTTTCAACGTTCTTATGAGCAACTACAATAGCTTTATCGTTTGCATATGTTTTGCTTTTGTTAAGGGTGCTTAATAGTTCATTTGTATATAAAATAAATAAAATAAAAACAAATAAATAAATATTATACAGAAACAAAATAAGTGAAAGGCTAAGGGAGAAAAACCCGTAAAAACTTTATCCTTGGTACTTCTTAAGATCCCATCTAACTTCTAAACTAATTAACGTCGGAAATTCCTCATTAAAAAAATCACAAAATTTTTAGCTTTACACAAATTTGCGATAAAAAAATATCAAAACTAAAACACATTTTTTTTTCTACTAAATGTAACTTTAAAATTAAATACTAAAACTGGTAGTTATTTGTTGCTTTCTATTTTGTATGATTTTTTCAATATAAAAAATTTTGTAATTTTAGAAAAACAGAATTTTTTGACTTGTTCCTCAAAACTAATGGCTAAATAAAAAAATGATATAGGAAATCCTAATTCTGGCGTAATTTAAAGTTTTTTGATGGATTTCATAACAAAATTGAGTACCTCATTCCAAAGTTACGACAAGATGTATGAAGCAGCGCCTTCAAAAATCTCAAATTTTATAAAAAAAAAAATTTCTAAAAGTACCTTACCATAGAATTTGAAAAAATTATGATTTTTGTAGTTAGGTGACTATAGCGGATCAAAATAATATAGTGGTTATTTAGGAAAAAAAAAATTCTCATTTATTATAGTATTATTAGTAGCAAATTAATGTGTGTGTGGAGATAAATATGCCAAGTTTAATACCGCTTGAAGTGATAGAAAAAAATATCGCATGCGATAATAAAGTTTTTAGTAGGTAAAATTAAAATATTTGCACTAAATTTTAAATTTTCTGTAGATTTAAATATTAAAAATTAATATTCGTAGTGCAAATGAAAAATACAATAAACTTTTATGTAAATTATCCTTACTGTTGTATTTTTTTTGTCCTAAAGAAATTTGTTCGTATATGAGTTCTTTAAAGGATTTGGTTAGTACATATCATACTATCTCAATAAATTAAACTTAGTGGGCGTTGAAAGTAACTATTCCAAAGTGGTAATTCTATTTGTGAAAATTTTTAAAAAGTTTTAAAGATTTGACTTACTGAAAATTTTTCTATTGTACATATTTGTTCTTGGAGGCGTGTGGCCAAGATGACCATATCTTACCAACTCAATGAAATAAACCTAGTAGGAATCGAAGGTAACTATTTATGCTTGTTTGTAATTGTATTTATGAATATCTAACGTAATTTAAAGTAAAGTGAAATTAATTATCTAATTGTCATTTTTATATCGTTAAAAAAGTTTTTAAAATATTTTTAGTGCAAATTTTTTAGCATATAAATTCATAAAGGGATGCAGTCATTATGACCAAAAGTTTTTAAAATATTTTTAGTGAAAATTTTTTAGCATATAAATTCATAAAGGGATGCAGTCATTATGACCAAATCTTACCATCTATATGAACTAAACCTAGTAGGAATCTAAGGTAACTATATTAGTTATCAAACAAAATTAATACTTTTTCCCTCAAAGAACTCATGTACATAATAAACAAGTAAGAGCGCTATATTTGGCCGTGCCGAATCTTATATACCCTTCACAACGTGTAGTCATGCAAAAACAGTAGTTTGTACTCATATGAAATACGTACACACATATAAAAAACACATATATAAAAAACATCCCATTGTAAAATTATAAATTTACGTATGTATGTTACAAAAAAAAATTAAAAAAAAAAAATTAAAAAAAAAATTTAAAAAAAAAAATTAAAAAAAAAAAAATATTTAAAATATATATAATTAATGTAAAACAAAAAAAAATAAAAAAAAAAAATTAAAAAAAAATAATAAAAATATAAATAATATATTAAATAAAAAATAAAAAAAAAATAAAAAAATAATTTAAAAAAAAAATTTTTTAATATATAAAAAAAATTTTTTTTTGGCTCAGCTGGGATTCGATGCCACGTTTTCTCTAACCAGTATACACATTTGTATGTATGTATGTTGTTGTTGTAATGTTGTTTTTGTGAAAAAAAAATCGAGGTGGTCGTGGGTTTTTGCTCATATCTCAGTTGTTAATGTACCGATATTTCTGATTTTCAATAGCGATCTACTCCCGAATATTTCTGATATTTTAATACCTCACCCGGGTCCAAGCGATGTCGGGGGGCTTCAAAAAGTTGATTTCAACATACACACGGACAGACGGTCAGACGGACAGACTGACAGAGCTTAATCGACTTCCCTATTCATAAGCTTTCAGAAAATATATACTTTATGGGGTCGGAAATGAAAATTGTAGAAATTTCACACGGAATGACAAACCTATATATACCCTTTTTCACTGTGTGAAGGGTATAAAAATTCGCGCTAAGTAAAATTTTAAAGACTCTTTTACGATATATAAATAACAAGTATAAAGTGGAAAAAAATTAAAATAATATTCAAAACTAAAGTTATTTAAACTTCAATATTAATTAATACATTTTTTATTTAAGTAAAGAAAAAATACATTTTAAAAACAAGTAAGAGCACTATATAGCACAAAATTTATTATTTTGTTTTTAACAGTAATCGTTATGGAATAATCTCTTTATACTAAAATATGTATCAATTCCTTTGTATAACTTCGATATGCAATGAAAGTGGGCGTTGAAGTAGGCGTGTAGAAGTGCTTTCTGCTAATAAATATAACTCAGATATTTCAGTATAGTCCTTTATTTTTCCAAAGACTTTGTCCATAGAGAAATTATATGAATTTAAGATAAAGCGTTATATGGGAGGTAGGCGTTGAAATGGGCGTGTCACCTTCATTTGCTGGCATAACAATGACTTTGAGTTAAAAGCTAAATGCAAAAAATTTCATCACCATACCTCTAATTTTGTCGGTTTTATGAGCTTTTAAATTTCATTGGCAGTAGATTACGATGAAAGTGGGCGTTAAAGTAGGCGTGTAGAAGTACTTTCTGCTAATAAATACAACTTAGATATTTCAGTATAGTCCTTTATTCTTCCAAAAACTTTATTCTTCCAAAAAACAGGAATTATATGAATTTAAGTTAAAGCGTTATATCGGAGGTAGGCGTTAAAGTGGGAGTGTCACCTTCATTTTCTGGCATAACAATGACCTCTAATTTTGTCGGTTTTATAAGCTTTTAAATTTCATTAACAGTAGATTACGTGGAAAGTGGGCGTTATAGCAGGCGTGTCGAAGAAGTTTCTGCTACAGCTTTGATATTTCAATATAGAGTAAATTATATGAATTTGAGATAAAGTGTTATATGGAAGCTAGGCGTAAAAGTGGGTGTGTCACATTGATTTTCCGTTAGTACAAAGTCTTTGACCAAAAAGCAACGTTTGCAGAATTTCAGATTCATACATTTAATTTTGTCAGTTTTATTATATTTAATTTTAAATATACCGAAAAATACACCGTGCGGTATAAATTTTCGTACGTTTCGACCTATAACTCCTTTCCTAATGCATAGATTTAAGCAATTTTCAAGGAAAAATATTTTTTTACTAAGGAAATATGCATTCAAAATTTTATGGCTCTACGTTTATGCGCTTGGACACAATTTCATCATACTCAATGGTTCGAGCTCTATCGTGCTTTCAACAGACGGACTGACATAGCTAGATCGACTTAGAATATATATACTTTATGGGGTATAAAATGGATATTTCGATGTGTTACAAACGGAATGACAAAATAAATATACCCCCACCATTTTTTGTTGGCGAGTATAATAATTGTTTCAACGTTAGATTTTATTCTGGCTTTTGTTTATTATCTTAATATATTAAACTTCCTAAAACACTTTTAAATTTCTGATGTATAATAATTTTGAAAAAATATTGCGTCAAAGGTGGGTGGACTGCATCGTCGAAACCAGGAATGCATTTTCATCATTAAAACTCTATCGGTATACTAATATGTACTTGTAAAAACGGTTTCCGAAAAATGCGAACAACCGGTTATTATACCCCTCACCTGTGGTGCATAAGGGTGTATATAGCTTTGTCATTCCGTTTGTAATTTCTACAATTTTCATTTCTGACCCCATAAAAGCCGTGTCCGTTTTTCCGTGTGTTGGTTAAAATCAACTTTTAGAAGCAACCATGTGTTTCTCAGATCTCTGTATGGTATCCACCCTTTGGAAATATCCGGGAATGAATCGCACAATCGCCCCATACTTTCTGAGATATGAGCAAATAAACACGAATACCTCTGTTTCTTCCCATATTTTACCACCAAAATTAACATTTTTCAGCCACACAGAAAAAAGGAATTTTCTAATTCAAACACAAAATTTACGGAATCAAATACTTTTTTGTCCAATTTAGGTCCTATAAACAAATTTGTATATTCAAATACAAAAATTTGTAATTATTTGTTTGAAAAAATCCGCCGATTTTTTTAATTAAAATATTAGGTTATCAACTAAAAATGTTTACTCAAATTACAAAAAAAAAAAATTCAAACAATTAATTTAACAGAATTAGATAAAATTTTTATTGAATATTTTACATTTAAACAAACAAATCCTTTTCAATTCAATAAAAATATTGTTTAAGAATATTTTTATATTTGAACAAAATATTTACTGATTTGCTAAAAGAAATTATTTGAATATAAAATGAATATCAAAGAAAAAAGTACTCAAGTCAAATAAATTTAATAACCAAATTTTCCGAAAAAATCAAATAAAACATTTATTGAATTGGAAAAGAAATTGATAGAAAATATTACGAAATATTGGTAAAAACTTTAATTGAACTAAAAAATATGTTTAAATAAAAGGAAATTTTGGTTTAATTTTAAAACAAAATTAAGATTTTTATTTTATTTATTAGAAATATAGATAAGTTTTATTTTTAAGTATAAACATAGCTTGCTGAATTGTTATATGGTATGTACATATGTATGAATTTGTATTATTGTACTTATGTTACATTTTTTAATTTAAATATTTTATTGTATGTAAATTTATACATTCCTCATAACAATAAATACACATTGTTGGATAATAAAAAGGTGACGTTAATTTTTAAAAATGTATAAAATACCTACATCAGTTTTTTCAGGGTATTAAAGATAAAACAAATAAAAGTCTCAAACAAAATTTCAAAAGCATTTAAAAATATTAAAAATTGATATTTTACTTCGTCAACATAGACACAAACCTACCTTATTTAAGTTATTAATAAAAGCCGCGGCTGTATATTGCGACGTTGCAGCTTCAGTAGATTTAGCTTTTCATCTAGTTTTTCCAGCGTAGAGGCTAATATAGCAAAACCTTCTTAAAAATTTTGTGATTCTAGAAGAAATGTACAAAAATTAAATTAAAATTAAATTAATTAAATTTTATACTTTTTGTGAAATACATTTACCTTTGTTCTTGTTATCAATTTATTTAAAATATTTGGAATTTGACCACCTGTCATTTAAATTTTTTGCCATTGGAAATTTTAAAATAAAGTCAATATTGATCTGAAAATAAATTATTGGTATACAGATGTTCGTACTTATTTATGTTTAGGTATGCATATTATTGCAGGATCGACTTTCCAATTCAAAACCAGATGGCTTTATATAATCCGGTTGCTTAAAGCGAAAGGGAGCACATTTTCGCCAATAGAGGTCTATTTCTTCTGCCTTAATAGATTTCATTTTTTGTTTGCGTTGTTAACGATATCTATAAAAAAAATAATATTTAAAAATTGAAAACCTTCACTAATTATAATACCTTATATACCTTACCTGTATTCCAATTTAATTAGGGTTTTGTTGAAAATTTTGTGAACAATTTTCCTCATATTTTTATGTATGTATGTACTTTTTGTTTTAATCACACTTTATGCTCTAATTACACGTTTTTTTACTATTTCTTGAACTTTTTTTAATATATTTAAGTACTTTAATTTTCACAAGAACACCTCGCCGTACAACTCTTTACTATTAAATTGACACTTGTTAAAAGGCTTTTACCAGCCTATGCACTCGATATACAGATTTTTACAGTTAGTTTCTTTCAACAATTTGCAAAAAAAAAAGGAATTAAAGCAGAATTATTGATGCAGGCGGCAAACGAAAAAACGTGCGTTTTATGTTTTTTCATTTCGCATACGGCTACGAGTGTGTTTATAACAGACGTTGTAAGAGTGTAAGAACCAGGGATTAGATATGAGATTTGTATTATGTATACTTTTTAACACAAGATTATTATATTCAATTTTTTCCTTATTTTTCGTTGTTTATTAACCAAAAATTCATAGAATTAATATAAAAAAAAAAAAAAAAATTAACACAACATTAACACTATATAAAACAGATACATACATAAAATTTTTTGTACTTATATAAGCAATATGAGATCTATGTAAACAAACTTGTAGTACTTTAAAAGTTTTAATTATAAATGTTAAACCAAACAAAAATGTTTATACCTTTAAGAACAAACTAAAAAAAATATTTAAAAACAACTTTACTAAATGTTTAATATGCGATTATTGCAACTATCAAAGTAAAAAGAAGAAGTGTTTTTAGATTTTAATAACTCTTTTGATTGTAAAAATAATACTTAATACAATAGCGACATCTTTAGCTAAAGGCAAACATTAAACTTGTGGTGATGACGTGCAAAAAAGAATACAGGAAAAACAGATGTTGGTAAATTTCGTACAAACTCAATGATATTTAATTGAAGTAACAATAAATCAATTAGAACAAATAATTCTATGTTTCAATTTTCAATACAATACTGAGTTAAATAGTTGATATTTACACACAACACCTGTAGTTCTGATCAAAAGAGTGCTGATGATGAAACCGTAGCTGGTTTCGAAAATGCATTCCACTCAGCTAGTATCGGATGACTAATTTTTTCTTGATATTCTTGTCGTTATCGCATTGAACTTATAACCTAATATTTAAATATAAAACTTAATACTGTTCGAATATAGGGTTACCATTTCTATTTTTAAAAAAAGAGGACGCCAGCATAAAAAATGTAGGACATTTGCCCAAAAAAGAGGACACATTTAAAAAAAATTAAATTTGATAAAATTAACGACGCCATTTAAAATACAAAAACAAAATTTATTTTTACGAAAAAACTTTATTTACAAAAATACAAACTTAACATATCATTCTAATTTAATGGTTGAAAATAAAAACAAAAAAACCAAAAAAAAAGACAACAAAAATTCATTGCATTCATTATCGGGAATGTACACTTTTAAAAATTTCACATATATTTTTCAACACTTCCAATTTGAGCCAATATATTACCATCGCATCTTTCAAATATTTGTAAAACTCTAGGTAATCCATATCAAAATTATATACCCTTACTATATTTTTTGTTCAAGACCTTCTTCTATATCTGAAAAACAAACTTTTTTAAAAACACACAGCTGACAAGCAGACCCCTTTGCCGATCTTTTTTAAAATAAAAGGCAAGTTAAAATAAGCCATTTCGATAAATAGCGACAATTAAGGATAATGCAACTAATTTTGTACAAAGAGAAGTTTTAAAATAGTACTTTTTGAAAACTAATTGTACGAGCACATAAATTTTTTTTTTATACATTTTGTGACCTGTGATTTAAAGTTTAAATGTAAGAAAAAAACTTCAGAGAAGGTGCAAAAAACCGGACAACCCCGGACATTTGCTAAAAAAGAAGTAGGACAGCCCCGGATGCCCTTAAAAAGAGGACCGTGTCCGGGGAAAAGAGGACGGATGGCAACCCTATTCGAATATAAAGTTTATTCTTTTCTTTCGATCGGACGTCTTGAAATTTGCAAACAATTCCATTAAAAGATTGAACGTACTTTTTAGTTTGTATGGAAATGCATCAAAAATTAAAAATCAAAAAAGAATTTTATGTGCACTACAAAACAAGACTGCATTTTCCTTAAAATCTTAATTGTTGTTTTTAACTAGGGATGAAAAAGTTGTGACGAGCGTACTTTTTAAACTGTAATACTGTATAAGCATAAAATAAAGGCAAAAAAATGTTCATATAAGTAAATATGAAAAAAAATCTGAAGAAATATGGAAGAGTATCAAATGTGTTGTGGCAGTACTACGGTATTTTTTTAATTAAATAGTATCAAAAAAAGTAAGATCGTACCAACTTTGCCATCCCTGGTAAGAACATACACTCTTCTGACTGCTACAGTTTTTTCTCAGAATAATGAGTAAGATACGCATGGTAACCAGAAATGCCAAAGTGAAATTACTTTTACAACATATTGTGATCTAAAACTAACCAAAATCTACCAAGCCTTACTTACTTTTATTAAATTATATTTCTAAGTATGAATTCAATGATTTAAGTAACAAAACAAATTATTGTTAAAAAAATGAAAGGAGTTATAAATTAGTTGTAAATTTGTATATATTATTCATTGAAATACATATTTTAAAAACTTTTTAATATTAAATATTTTTATTAAAAAAAAAATTAAAAAAGTAATTACTAATTCGTTTCTTTTTTGTCTGGAGAAAAATCCGCTAAAATCATATTCATTTAAAAACAACTAACTTTGGTCTAATTAAATCTAAGTGGTAATATTAAAAATTGCATCTTTTGGACAGTTTTCTTCTACCCAACAAACCAAGACGCCAGAAATATATTTGGTAATAAGCTACCAATAGTATTGAGTTTAGAAAAGTGTTGTGAATATTATTGTGAAAGGTCGCTTTCAATTGTATTTGCCACACTGTTGTCCAAACAAAGTATAGAGCAAGTGTAATTATTTTTAAATTAAATAAATATAGGTATTATAAGTAAGTTACGAAAAGTTTTAAAAAAATATTAATGTCAAGAATATTTTTCAGTTCAGTATCATTAAGAATTGGTTTGTTGGGTATGCTCATCAACTCTGCTATTTTTTTTTTTTGCAATATGCAAAACCGGTTTTCGCATAGAATGTAGAACACACATGCAAACATATTTTTACATGTTAATATAGAAGTGTTGCTTACTAACTACCTTAACATGACAATTTTAAATCCTAACTACTCTTTAATATAATAGTGCATGAAATTGGCACACTTAAAAGCGCAAATATATATTTTTTGAAAGTTGTCAACACAGTAATTATTAGAATAAAAATCAAACAAAAAATTTTATAGACACAATAAAAAAAATTTGAAAATTAAATTAATTTCAAACATACGTTTGTTTGAAAATTTTTTGGTAATAATTTTTTCTGTGCATAGAATAAGTTATAAGCACCTTTGCTACTATTTGTAGATATAATATGCCTGTATGTGCTCTTATCGGTAAAGTTATAGGCAAAAATATTTTTTTTAATATATTAAAAATTTACAAACTAAAATCAATTTTTTCAGCTTTTAAACAACCGAGAGAGAGAGAGTCAATATTTGTATCATCTGAAAGGGCTTGATTAGCGCTGGTATTTTAAAATGTAACTTCTTGAACCCCCACAATACTGGTATCAAATGAAAGGGCTTGACCAGTAGAATACAGTAAATTATTAAAAAATGCAAAATGGCGTCTTAAACAAAATGTCGGATTTAACCCCATCAATTGGTATCAAGTTAAAGGGCTTGACTAGTAGAATACTTAACTACGTAAAAATTAAAAATCGAGAATGGCGTCGAAAATAATAAGGAAAAAATAGCATATTCGGCACGGCCGAATATAGCACACTTACTTATTTTTATGTCACGAATTTTTTGACTGTATCAAATACTTTTTTCGAACTCTTTAAAAATTCTTTCGACTCCAAAACACTCCGGAATTACGCAACTTCTCCTTCATGGTGTGTTCAGAGTATATTTTGTTCTTATACATCATCTAGTACATATCATATGAAAGCTGAGGAGCAGGGGACTCGATTGAACAATGCTCGTCTGACCGTCTGTTCGTGTGTTGTTAAAAACTAAAATGGACATCGGCTAAACTATTCCTAAAATTGAGGAATTCATACTTGACACATTCATTCTAAAGTCAAGCATATTGTACTTGGTTTAAGAAAATCCGTACTTACAGTATTTCTGACACCTCTACGGCTTAATTTAATAACAGATTACATAATTTGTTTTCTGAGTGAACATGCTGCACAGACCTGTATGTGGTCTTAATATTTTGAAAATATTTGGGAATGAATCGCTGTATAAATTTAGTATAAGTGCCTATAAATTTCTGGGATATGAGCAGATAAACATGACTACATCTGTTTTTATCATAATTTTTACCTCAAAATTTTAAAACTTTCAGCCCTAAGATAATTTATTTAACGCTTGCTACCATTTATAAATATGTGTGCCTCTAAGGATATTCGTAAACCATTATTGACAAATCGGCAAAGTTATATTGGAGGATAGTTATTTGGAAAACTATTTATTTTTTTAATTAAATAAAGCTTCTTAAACTCCTGAATAAATTTTGGAAATGCTGGTGATACAGAATATTAAGCCGTAGCCTCGGAAAATATCCCTAAGAAAAACTTACAAATCGGGTCTAAACCACAGAGAGAGACGATGTCGGTATCAAAACTATAAACATTTAAAAATCTATGATAGGACTAAAAATGGTTTACAATTAATTAATATATAACTCTAGTATTGAAAAATGTGCCATCAAAGATGGCGTAGCTGATAGTAAAGTAAAGTGGCGTATAACGTTAAATCTATGCTATGATGAGGTGTTATACCTATGATGATAAAGAGTAATATTAGATTTGGCATGGTGAAATATAGCACTTTTTTATTTGTTGAAATTAACCCTCATATCTATAATATATAACATAAGTTTGAAACGTATTGTTATGTTTATACCTTCTATAAATGTTGGTTTATTTCCTTTAAATAAACTATGGATTCTTTCGTATTGCAAATAAAAACACTTGAAGTTTATTAAAAAAGTAATTGCACTTTATTTATTTAAACACACTCAGTTATTGTTATTAAATCACTTATTTTATTTATTATTATACCCCTTTATTATTAAACTCACATACGCTCTTAAAAAGTTCTGCTGTGTTACTGATCATGTTAGCTGTGTTGTTTGGCTATTTATATCTAGTAGGAAAAATAAATAATTCATACAATATTTTCATAAAGCAAATTTCGAATACATTTTATTTTTAGGTTATGCTGCTAATGTTTTAAAAAGTTTATTTTATGTATTGATTTAAATGTTAAATACTGATTGCTTTTGCCGAAATATTTTTAGAAAAATACAAAAATGAGAAACACGGGTGTATTAGTCCTTCTAATATTAAAATTTGAGTTCATTGTTTTTTTTTTTTTTTTCTTCTTAAAAACGGGGTTTTGGACATATGTACGTACCAATTAACTCGGGGTTTACAAGAGTAATTAACAATAACAATAATAAACATAGAATAGCTTTCAGTAGATACATACAAAATATATCAATTGAATGAAAATTGTGTAATGACGCCTCCAATGGATGCTTTACATTATGCGTGTAAACATTCCACCCCCTTGCAGTAATGATCAGCGATAGATCACGCTGCACAGAGGAGTATTTGACCTGAAAAGCTGGCCAAAAAGGCAAAACTGAATTTTAAGAAATCTTAAGAACTAAGTACGCAGCTTGACAGACAACAATATTTTACATTACATTGTAAATTCTTAAGAATTTTAGTTGCGATTTGTAGCTCTGAGACGCTGCTAAAGTCGGGAAAGTGAAGAAAATTATAAGAGATTTTAATGTTTTTTTCGGTTTCTGGATATTTTTATGATATTTTTTTGCAGCTAAACGAATAAAGGTTTTACAATGATTTTTTTTTAGCTGAAAGGTTTGATCATAGGGGTTTCAAAAAAGAAAAAAAATTTTAAATATGTTGAATATTCACGTTGAAACAATTCGTTCAAAAGCTGAAAACAAAAAAAAAAAGCAAAAACAGAAAATGAAGAGGTTTTTGAAAGTGAGGTTAGTATCTCTACGAATTATGTTTGGTACCACAATAAAATTTGGAAAAAAAAGAAAGAAAAAGAAAAAAGTGTGCGCAAGTTTGCGCCATTATTTTTGACGATTTTTTTAAATTTTCACATTTCTTCCATTTTTGCTCATCAGGTACTTTTTCTTATACATTTATACCGTCATAAACTTTAATGTAATTTGAATTATTGATTTCAACTGTTATTCACATCACTTTTAACACTTCACATCGTTAAACCCGCCTATAATTATAAATTTGAAAAATTCTTTATTATCGATAATAGTTATAATGGAATGTCCATGCATCCCAATAAAGGATATTTTTATATATTTACCTGCTCTGCAAAACATCATATGTTAAAAAAATAAATATACGTACCTAATAAGAATAATTATTAAAACATTAATCACAAAAATAAGTTTACAAAAAATAAATACAGGTACATAAAAAATACATGGGCACCCAGGTATCAGGCTACCATCCAATTGTCAGAAGAAGCTGCCGTGGCCAGAAATAAGCACTTACGATTATATCGTACGAATTATTCGAGGAAATTCAGCAGAAGCAATACAAATCGAGATGTCTTGAATAGGTTATTTCTGAGCAGTGACCCTGTTTTAAGTTGCAGTACGTAAAGAGAACGGGTAATTAAAAAAATCCTTTTCATCAGAAACCATCACACTTTTTCTTCCTGACACCGATAATGCATCTAATAAGGATATACATACGACATAATAATTATTGAGGAATTTTTATTGATTTAACTTGTCCATATATTAAGTATTATATAATATAAAATATACATAATAAAGCATTTTTTCATTAAAAAAAAACCGTTTTATAAGAGCCTTACAATTTTCAAAATTGTTCTTTTCAATTAGACTGTAAATCATATGTATGCATGTACATACAGTCTGTCAAGAATGAGTTTAAACCTTTAAAATCAACATTTGTTAATTGAGTTTTAATATTTATACCGACTTTTATTCCTTAAGAATGTGGGTTTTGGAAAAATCTTAAAAATTAAAATTGTTGGTTCTTAAATTTTTTTTATGGCATTATGAAAACAATTTGAATTTTGCAGGAAAAACATTTTTTTTTCGACGTTACATTTTTAATAACTCCGAAATAGTAATAGATAGAAAAAAATGTGTTTGGTAAGTTTAGACAGGATTTTCCGGTGCATCTTCTGATCTTCCTGCTATTAAAATCGGAGAATCCGTTTTCAAGTTATGACAAAATATATTAGGCAACCCAACGATTTAGAGAGTGAAATATGCCACGCATTTAACAGAAAATCCTTACGTACTAGAGAAAAACGGAAAACAGATTTGAATTAAGGGCATCAAAATCCATATAGTCCAAATACTTTTATTTCTAGGAGAGACAAAAAATTTTTTTTTGCGCAGTGTAATTTTTTCAAAATCTGCCACTAGATTTCTTATATCATACTACACCTAAAACTATCAAAAAACTAGAACTTTTAATTCAGAAAACACGTTCAATAATTTTGGCCAGCTTTTCAGGCCAAATACTCCTCTGTGCGCTGGTTAGAATAAAAAATATTTAAAATACAATTCATTTTCATAAATTCAATTCATATTGGGGAAAGCTTGAGGTTGTGATGTGAGTTGACAAGTTTGAAGAACGTCCTTGGGATGAAGCCTTTAATGCCAAATCTCGGTTTTTTGTTAGTTTTTTTATAGTCAATGCGAAGTACCTAAAATATTTTAAATGAGGCGTAAACGGAACAATACAAAAGAAAACAAGTAAGAGTGCTATATTCGGCCGTGCCGAATCTTATATACCCTTCACAACGTGTAGTCATGCAATAACAGTAGTTTGTGTCACCATTCATCCCATATGAAATACGTACATACATATAAAAACATACATATATAAAAACATCCCATTGTAAAATTATAAATTCACGTATGTATGTTAAAAAAACAAAAAAAAAAAAATTTAAAAAAAAATTTTTTTTAAAAAATTATTATATATATAATATATATAAAACAAAAAAAAAATAAAAAAAAAATTAAAAAAAATAATAAAAATATAAATAATATATTAAATAAAAAATAAAAAAAAAATTTAAAAAAAATCTTTAAAAAAATTTTTTTTGGCTCAGCTGGGATTCGATGCCACGTTTTCTCTAACCAGTATACACGTTTGTATGTATGTATGTTGTTGTTGTAATGTTGTTTTTGTGAAAAAAAAACCGAGGTGGTCGTGGGTTTTTGCTCATATCTCAGTTGTTTATGTACCGATGTTTCTGATTTTCAATACCGATCTACTCCCGAATATTTCTGATATTTTAATACATCACCCGAGTCCAAGCGATGTCGGGGGCTTCAAAAAGTTGATTTCAACATACACACGGACAGACGGTCAGACAGACAGACGGACAGACTGACAGGGCTTAATCGACTTCCCTATTCATAAGCTTTCAGAAAATATATACTTTATGGGGTCGGAAATCAAAATTGTAGAAATTTCACACGGAATGACAAACCTATATATACCCTTTTTCACTGTGTGAAGGGTATAATTAGTGAATTTCTGTATTTGGTTAGAGAACTAGCTTCACGATTCGTCGAGTAAAAATACCGGAAGCTGTTCTAACGTCTGATGTACGGACCTTAGGGTCATGACAGGTGAGCAAATTGTTTTGTGGCGAAATGGGTATAGATCTTGACAATTGAGTTTATTCGGTGATAAAATTTTGCTGACAGCTAAAATCAAACTATCTCTCGTAAACTTTATTTCTGAATGGATTAAATCTAAGATGTCATTCAAACATTTTCAGGTTTTCAAATATTGCAAACACCTAAACCAATACGAAATAATTCGCATTGTACGGGGTTTAGTCTGAACAGCAAATGAATGAACTTCTAAATGTTGGTGATCGTTGGGGGTACATTGTGGCCACACCTTTCGCGATTGACTTAACCACGAAGGTCCGTACCACTAAAAAGAATTGTCAACTAAGCTTCTCGCTAGAATTCCACGACTTGCCAAATCAGTGGGGTAGAGCTGCTCATGTAAAAAAACATTGATGTTTATTGCCATTCGACTCATCATTAATTCACATCCATGTTATTTGATGCATAAATTTAAAAAAACATCGATGTTTGCGATGCATCTTATTTATTCTTACTGGAACTAAATAAAATTAATTTAATAAAAGTCGAATTATTTTAACATATTGAATATAAGAATTGTTTATTTTATGAGGCATATTTTTATTAAACTCAATGTTATTACATTATTAAGGCCCTAATTTTGTAAAACACGTCACCAAATTATATTTATATGGATAAAAAACAAAATTTTAAATATATAAATATATGTGTACATATTATAAACTAAGCAACCGCACCAAAATTCGGGCATGGATTTGTCTTTCATAATATGAAAATTTTGTATAAAAAAAAATAATTCTTATAATGTTTGAAATTTTGTTTTTGTTATCCACATAAATAACACTTTGGTGACGTAATTTACAAAATTAGGGCCTAGTATTACCTAGTATTTATAATTATATATAAAAAAATATAAATTTTGATTGAACTTAAATGTTTAAAAATGAATTTGTAGACGAATATTAAATAAAAATAATATTAAATAAAAGTAAAATTTAAAAATTTTTAAAGGTTAGTGAATTTGTTTTACTAAATGTTCCAATACTTTTTATTTAAGCTTTGCAAAAACGATATTTTCTACACCCTCTCTGCCTGCAAACTGCTTCTTTTTTGGGACAACACTAATAAAGCCTTTCAGATAGCACGGAACTGGCAACCATTGTTAAATATTTGTATGCTATATTGTACAAACTGGAGAATTGAATTTTTAGTCGGAAATTCTAAATGATTTTCATTAAACCGACTTACCGGTCTTCGCAAATAAACTAAGAGTTCATCAAAAAAGTTCCCTTCAGTCCTATTTGTTTTCCAATTTCTATGAACTAATTTGTGGTGATCACTCCAGAGACTAAATTCGTCTATCGGCTTGTCTGAAATATCGGAGTCGCCACCCCCAGATTTTTCGTGCAAGTTGATCTTTAAAATGTATTTTCCAAACCGTAGATCCAAAAATGTGGCACATTTGGCTGTTGCTTTATGAATATAACGTATATTTTTGCTGCTGGATGCGTAAATTTAAAATTCAGCATCGTATGATACGACAGTGATGGTATATGAGAATTTCAGTCTTGTGCCAAAATTTTAGCTAAAAAGTGCCAAAACGTCTTAAAAAGTGCCATAACAAAGATGTCATGTCTACATATTTAAAAAAATTAAATCCCCTTATTCAGTTTTATTATTATATATAAAAAATGTTCGAACTTCAATATTTAAAAAATGTATACAGATAAATTATATATAAATACTAGCTTGTGCCCGCGACTTCGTCTGCGTGTATATAAAAGGGATAAAAGGTAGACTTAGTATTAACAACAAAAACAAAAATATTTACAACACAAACAACCCGTTTAGGATGTGTTATGATGAGTTTGCCAACGACTTCGCGTTATTTTCGCGATAAAAAGTAGCCTATGTGTTAATCTAGGTTGTTATCTATCTATGTGCCTTATTTCATTTAGTTCCGTTCAGCCGTTTTTGCGTGATTGAGTAATAAATATCCAAACACACAAACATTCACATTTATTGTATTATTAGAGTAGGATTATTATTTATTAAATATACATACATATATGTAATGTTAAATAATTATTCCAAAATAGCGATATATTAAATATATATTGTTAAATAACATTAAATATATCGATGCCTTACTTCCTCAACCTCGTATCTTAAAAAATTAAATTTTTCAGGATAGAAAAGAAAAACGGTTAATCTTTTCATACTTCGGTGTTTGGTTAAAAGTTTAAATGCAATTATTAAGGAATTGATTGTATTTATATATATTAGTAGTAATAATATACTAATCTTTTTTAGTTAAAGCATAAAACAATCGTTTGATATGAAAACGTCAAAACCGTATTTTTTAAGATACGAGGTTGAGGAAGTAAGGCATCGATATGTATGTAGTTATAAAATTCTAGTAAAACCTCGTTTACAAAAATTGTATTTGTAACATTTGTTTGTGTAATTATTTTTAAGACATCACTGTCAAAACAACATTTTGAGTTGGATTTTAATAAATCCTGAGATCAAATTAATGATGATAAAGTATTTACCTGAAGCCAAACACTAAATTCAAATTGAACTTCTTTAAGCAGAGCCTGCTAACAATTATTCTTTCCCATCATAACCGAACAATTATCCGATTAAAAAAAATCATAAAAAATATTTTAGGTTTATTGAAGGCTTATTTGACAAATTTCTCTACAACATCTGTCAAATAAGCCTTTTATAAACCTAAAATATTTTTTATGAATACGGCCCTAAATTTTTTATAGGAATTTCATTATCCTGTAAAACGTTCATAATGGCATTACATACGATTGATTGGAACCATCAGGTACTTGAACTAAGATCAAAAATCGATCAACACATTTTCCAACATATAAACGTACTAAAATGGCCAAATTTTTGATACTGTGAAGTCCGTAGTTTCGCATTTTAGTATTTACAACAGGGAGACAAATCATTTATTTCTTATTATTAGAAAATATATTTCTTAAAAACTAAGTAAAATTATATATTTTTAATTGTTTGAAAAAGTGCCAAAATTTTATTGAGCGTGCCATAGTGCCATTAAACAGTCAATAGTGCCAAAAATTGCACGATTGTGCCACTTTTGCCAACAGTGTGATACGATACATCGACATTTAAACGATGCACAGAGGAGTATTTGACCTGAAAAGCTGGCCAAAAAGGCAAAACTATATTTTAAGAAATCTTAAGAACTAAGAACGCAGCTCGACAGACAACAATATTTTACATTATATTGTAAATTTTAAGGACTTAGTTGCGATTTGTAGCTCTGAGACCCTGCTAAAGTCGGGAAAGTGAAGAAAATTATATGAGATTTAAATGTTTTTTTCGATTTCTGGATGTTTATATGATATTTTTTTGCGGCTGAACGAATAAAGGTTTAACAATTATTTTTTTTTTCGCTGAAAGGTTTGATCAAAATTTATTTAAAAAAGAAAAACAATTTTAAACATGTTGAATATACATGTTAAAACAATTCGTTCAAAAGCTACAAACAAAACAAATTATACACTTTTTTTGCAAAAAAAAAAAGAAAATGTTTTTGAAACTTAGGTTAGCATCTCTACGAATTATGTTTGATACCACGTTTTCTCATCACGTTTTCTGACACATTTATACCGTCATAAACTTTTATGTATTTTAAATTATTGATTTCAATTGTTATTCACATCACTTTTAACACTTATAATGTTAATACCCGCCTATAGTTATAAATTTGAAAAAAAAAATTTATTATTGATAATAGTTATAATGGAATGTCCCACACATCTCCATAAAAGATACCTGCTCTACAAAACATTATATGTTAAAAAAAATAAATATACGTACCTAATAATTACAATTTTAAAAAGCATTAATCACAAAAATAAGTTTAAAAAAATAAATACAGGTACATTAAAAATACATGGGCACCCAGGTATCAGGCTTCCATCCAATTGCCAGAAGAAGCTGCCGAGGCCAGAAATAAGCCCTTACGATTATATCGTACGAATTATTCGAGGAAAATCAGAAGAAGCGATACAAATCAAGATGTTTTGAATAGGTAATTTCTGAGCGGTGACTTTTATAAACTGCAGTACGCAAAGAGAACGAATTAATAAAAAAGCTTTTTCATCAGAAGCCACCACACGTCTTCTTCCTGACACCGATGATGCAGCTAATGAGGATATACATACGACATGATAATTATTAAGCAATTTTTTAATTAGTTTAACTTTTCCGTATTATATAATATAAAATAAATGTAATAAATCATTTTTTCATAAAAAATACTGTTTTATAGAGCCTTACAATTTAAAAAAATTTTTTTGAATTAGACCGTAAATCATAATATGTATGCATGTACATACAGTCTGTCAATAATAAGTTTAAAACTTAAAAATCAACATTTGTAAATTGAGTTTTACTATTTATATCGTCTTTTATTCCTAAAGAATGTGGCTTTTGGAAAAATCTAAAAAAAGCGAAAAACAGATTTGAATTAAGGACATCAAAATCCATATAGTCCATATACTTTTGTTTCTAGGAGAGACACAAATTTTGTTTGTTGCGCAGTGTAATTTTTTAAAAATCTGCCACTTGACTTTTTATATCATACTACACCTAAAACTATCAAAAAACTAAAACTTATAATTCAAAAAACACATTAAATAGTTTTTGCCAGCTTTTCAGGCCAAATACTCCTCAGTGCGATGTACCAAAACAAAACATCGATGTTAACGATGCATCCGATTTACATTGAGCAGCTCTAGTACATAACAGGTATTTTGCAGAAATAATGACACTCTCTTTGTTGTGTTTCTCTCCAGCGTTGTCAAATTTAGCTTTATGCAATCTTATTTGTGTTTTTCAAAATTTTTGTCGCGAAAAATATTCGAGTCAGTGCTCGATGTCATTCCTCAAATTCTTTAGTGCGTTTCTTTTTTTTATTGAAGTTAAAATACTAAATTGAAATAAAGAACAATTTTTGCAAAGTACATTTCTTACGAAACAACACAACAAATATAAGTTTAATAATAGACAATGCTTCTGTTATAAAGATCCTTAGCTAACTTTTATTTTTTACCAGCAACCATTTAAAAGACTGTTCATTATGAGTGGATTATATATTTTATATTATTATTATTTGTTATAATTTAAATATATCTGTTTCTGATATCTTGTATGGTTAAACAAACATAAAACACTAACTTTTTATAAAATCATATTTATACGGTATTTCAATATGTAAGCAAGTTTTTCTATTGATTAAATGTATTTAAACTAGTGAAAAATTAGTCTAGAATATAAAACTTTTTCAGTTTGTATAGAGATGCACGTATATAGCAAAAGTAAAAAAAGATTGGTATACAAAAACCTTTAACTTTCACAATTGACATCCTAGTGAAATACATGTTTTCCTTGATAGCTCTTTTCATATTAATAATTCATATTCGTATCCAGCGTTATCCCCAGATACTTCACCTTTCTTAGTACATTGGTTTCGGTTCCAAAAAACCTTTCCTCCTATTAGCGAAAAGCATAGCATCCGACTTCCCAGCGTTTTTTGTTAGGCCCTGTTCACCGCACTATTCCTCGGTTACGCTAAGAGCACGTCTCATGTAGCCTAGAATAGTCCCAATAAACTTTCCACTTACCATAATTGCCACATCATCCGCATAGCATATAGCAGGGGTCATCGACTGGCGGACCGGAGTCCGGATCCGGACAGTAGACCTATTTTATACGGACATTTAGTTAACAATACAAAATATTTTTAACTCGCATGTGATTTATCGGGTTTTGTTTATTGGTTTAAGTAGCGTGTAAGAAAATGTCTATTTTTCTTTTAATAAGCACAATATATAAAAAAACAAAGCTTTTGCTAAAACAGGTTAAAGAAGAATAGAAAAAGGTAACATTAAAAGAACACACTCTTGAAGATATTTTAAAATTTATTAAGAAAAGCCCAAAATTTTTAATTATTGATAATTTTAAAAACTTATTTTTTTCTTTATGTTAAAAAGCACACGTAAATAAAAACAAGTAACAGTGCTATATTCGGCCGTGCCGAATCTTATATACCCTTCACAACGTGTAGTCATGCAATAACAATTGTTTGTATCACCATTCAACCCATATAAAATACGTGCATACGTACACGTTAGAATAAATGTGGCATCGAATCCCAGCTGAGCCAAAAAAATTTTATTTTATTTTATTTAATATATTATTTATATTTTATTATTTTTTTTATATTTTTTTAAAATTTTTTTAAAAAATTTTTTTAGAAAAATTTTTAAAAAATTTTTTTAAATTTTTTTTTAAATTTTTTTCTTATTTTTAATATATATTTTTTGTAATTTATTTTGTTTGGTATGTTTTTTACATGTCTGTATGTATGTATGTTGTTGTTGTAATTGTGAAAAAAACGAGGAGGTCGTGGTTTTTTGCTCATATCTCAGAAAGTTATGGGGCGATTGTGCTGAATTTCAATAGCGATTCATTCCTGGATATTTCCAAGAGATTGATACCATATACAGATCTGAGGAACATATAGTTGCTTCTAAAAGTTGATTTCAACCAACACACGGACAGACGGACAGACGGTCAGGGCTTAATCGACTCCTCTATTCATAAGCTCTCAGAAAATATATACTTTATGGGGTCGGAAATGAAAATTGTAGAAATTACAAACGGAATGACAAAGCTATATATACCCTTGTGCACCACAGGTGAAGGGTATAAAAACATATAAAAAATTGCACTATGTAATGATACAAAAAAAATTAATATGGTTTGCCGTCGGCAAAATTACTTTTCATTAAAGGTTGTTTTGTGAAATCTCTTTTTGTAAAATATTGACACTATTTTATTCACTTTAAAAAATGAAAAACATATATTTTTTCCAATAATGGTGTTAAGAAAAAAACGATGAGAATGAAAAATAATGGCGGAATTTTTTCCAAAAACTAGGGAATATGAAAATAAAATATTTCTAGGATCTCGGGGGGCTTAAATTCGATTCGAAGGACCAAAATTCTTTTCCCGAAATATTTTTAGGAAATATCAAAAATGAGAAACACGGATGTATTAGTTTTTTCTAATATTAAAATTCGGGTATTTGGTTTTTTTTTCTTAAAAAATGGTTTTATACATACAGGATTGTTTAAAACCTAAGCAACTTTTTCCCACTAAGTAATAACAGACTCATATCTTCTCTTTAAATAAATTTATAGAAAATATTTTTTTTTATTTACTACTAATTAAATTCCATTCTTTTGGAAGTTATAATAAAATAAAAACAAAATCACTGTTCAAAACCTAAGCAACTTTTAATATTTGGTATGATATCCTTTGCTTCTTACGATCTCAGCACATCTTTTAGGCATAGATTCAATAAGATTTGATTGAATAGATGTTGGTATAGCTTCCCACTCTGATTTTAGGCAGTTAATCAACTCCTGTTTATTTTTAAAGCGTCGAGTTCCAACTCTCCGTTTTAAAATTCCAAATAGGTTCTCTATGGGATTCAAGTCTGGCGATTGAGGTGGCCAATCCAAAACTTGAACCCCGATTAGCTGATAACCAATCCTTGACCAACTTCGATAAGTGTTTTGGGTCATTGTCATGTTGAAATACCCATCGAAGTGGCATTTCCCACTCAGCTTAGTTAAGCATGTGAGTTTCTAAAATGTCTCTGTAAACAAAGCGGTCCATTTTTGTTTGAATTTCTACAAAGGGACCAACACCACTGGCCGAAAAACAAGTTCAAACCATCACATTGCCACCCCCATGCCTTATTGTGGCTTTTGAGTACCGGGGATATCGCCGCTTTCCTTTTGGTCTTCTCACATGGCAAACTCCATCTGAATTTAGTAAGTTAAATTTAGATTCATCACTACACAAAACAGTTCTCCATTTGGACATAGTCCAATTCATCTGGAATAGTAGTAAATAAAAAAAATATTTTCTATACATTTATTTAAAGAGAAGATATGAGTCTATTATTATTTAGTGGGAAAAAGTTGCTTAGGTTTCGAACAATACTGTACGTACCAATTATCTCGGGGTTAACAAGAGTAATTAATAATAATAACAATAATAAGCAAAACAAGTAAGAGCGCTATATTCGGCCGTGCCGAATCTTATATACCCTTCACAACGTGTAGGCATGCAATAACAGTAGTTTGTATCAC
Organism: Phyto melanocephala; assembly: GCA_941918925.1. Classification (NCBI taxonomy): domain Eukaryota; kingdom Metazoa; phylum Arthropoda; class Insecta; order Diptera; family Rhinophoridae; genus Phyto; species Phyto melanocephala. Next base: position 45,993,279 of record OW799237.1, read on the forward strand.
CATTCATCTTATATGAAATACGTACATACATATAAAAACATACATATATAAAAACATCCCATTGTAAAATTATAAATTTACGTATGTATGTATTAAAAAAAAAAAATTAAAAAAAAAATTTAAAAAAAATAATTAAAATATATATAATTAATATAAAACAAAAAAAATTAAAAAAAAAATAATAAAAATATAAATAATATAGTAAATAAAAAATAAAAAAAAAATAAAAAAAAAATTTAAAAAAAATTGAAAAAAAATTTAAAAAAAAAATTGAAAAAAAATTTTTTTTGGCTCAGCTGGGATTCGATGCCACGTTTTCTCTAACCAGTATACACGTTTGTATGTATGTATGTTGTTGTTGTAATGTTGTTTTTGTGAAAAAAAACCGAGGTGGTCGTGGGTTTTTGCTCATATCTCAGTTGTTTATGTAACGATGTTTCTGATTTTCAATAGCGATCTACTCCCGAATATTTCTGATATTTTAATACCTCACCCGGGTCCAAGCGATGTCGGGGGGCTTCAAAAAGTTGAGTTCAACATACACACGGACAGACTGACAGAGCTTAATCGACTTCCCTATTCATAAGCTTTCAGAAAATATATACTTTATGGGGTCGGAAATGAAAATTGTAGAAATTTCACACGGAATGACAAACCTATATATACCCTTTTTCACTGTGTGAAGGGTATAAAAAGAGCTCGAGTATATACATTTAAAATATATCAACTTAACGAAAATTGTTTAATGACGCCACCAATAGGTGCTTTACACTATGTTTACACAATGATTTTTTTAATTCTTCTAAATTTTAAATAAACTAAATAAAGTTTGTTTTTATACCCTTCACCTGTGGTGCACAAGGGTATATATAGCTTTGTCATTCCGTTTGTAATTTCTACAATTTTCATTTCCGACCCCATAAAGTATATATTTTCTGAAAGCTTATGAATAGAGGAGTCGATTAAGCCCTGACCGTCTGTCCGTCTGCCCGTCTGTCCGTGTGTTGGTTGAAATCAACTTTTAGAAGCAACTATATGTTCCTCAGATCTGTATATGGTATCAATCTCTTGGAAATATCCAGGAATGAATCGCTATTGAAATTCAGCACAATCGCCCCATAACTTTCTGAGATATGAGCAAAAAACCACGACCACCTCGTTTTTTTTCACAATTACAACAACAACATACATACATAGATACATGTAAAAAACATACCAAACAAAAAAAATTACAAAAAAAAAAAATATTAAAAATAAGAAAAAAATAATAAAAAAAACTAAAAAAAAAAAATTTTTAAAAAATTTAAAAATAAATTTAAAAAAAATTTTTAAAAATTTTTCTAAAAAATTTTTTTAAAAAAATTTAAAAAAAATATAAAAAAAAATAATAAAATATAAATAATATATTAAATAAAATAAAATAAAATTTTTTTGGCTCAGCTGGGATTCGATGCCACATTTATTCTAACGTGTACGTATGCACGTATTTTATATGAGATGAATGGTGATACAAACAATTGTTATTGCATGACTACACGTTGTGAAGGGTATATAAGATTCGGCACGGCCGAATATAGCACTGTTACTTGTTTATTTTTATATTAACAATTATAAAAACCCTAATGTTTAAATTGGTTTATGTGCAAAAAACCAAACATCATTTTTTATACCCTTCACACAGTGAAAAAGAGTATATATAGGTTTGTCATTCCGTGTGAAATTTCTACAATTTTCATTTCCGGCCCCATAAAGTATATATTTTCTGAAAGCTTATGAATAGGGGAGTCGATTAAGCTCTGTCAGTCTGTCCGTCTGACCGTCTGTCCGTGTGTATGTTGAAATCAACTTTTTGAAGCCCCCCGACATCGCTTGGACCCGGGTAAGGTATTAAAATATCAGAAATATTCGGGAGTAGATCGGTATTGAAAATCAGAAACATAAACAACTGAGATATGAGCAAAAACCCACGACCACCTCGATTTTTTTTTCACAAAAACAAGATTACAACAACAACATACATACATACAAACGTGTATACTGGGTAGAGAAAACGTGGCATCGAATCCCAGCTGAGCCAAACAAATTTTTTTTTATATATTTTTTTTTTATTTGTTTATTTTTTTTTATTTTTTATTTAATATATTATTTATATTTTTATTATTTTATTTTTAAATTTTTTTTTTTTTAATTTTTTTTTGTTTTATATATATTATATACATAATAATTTTTTTTTAAAATTTTTTTTTCAATTTTTGTTTTTTTTTTTTGTTTTTTTAACATACATACGTAAATTTATAATTTTACAATGGGACGTTTTTATATATGTATGTTTTTATATGTATGTACGTATTTCATATGGGATGAATGGTGACATAAACCACTGTTATTGCATGGCTACACGTTGTGAAGGGTATATAAGATTCGGCACGGCCGAATATAGCGCTCTTACTTGTTTTTAATTGAGGTTTTTCAAATTATTCCTAAAACGGTTTTTCTTATATCCCGAATATTACTAAAATTTATGTTACAATTTAATGAAATTGAAAAATATACAGCATTTATTTCTGCATGTTCATATTCTCACATTCGTATTTCAAATTGGAAATAAGCAAAAAGTTTTTACTCTATGCTTAAAAGAAATTCCAAATTTCAGTTGAATATTTTAATCTTATTACATTGTACGTTAATTGAATTGTTAAATTTTTTTCGATTAAACACTACAATCTTTAAATTTAGGGCTTAACGGCTTGTAAGTAAGTTTTAGAAATATCCGGAAATGAATTGTTATTAAAATCGAGCACAATTGCTCCATAATTTTCTGAGATATGAGTAAATAAACACGACTTTGTTTTTCCTATATTTTTCACATAAAAATTTTATATTCTTCAGCCCTAAGATAATTTTTTGACACATTTGTTACTCTTTATAGATATGATATGCCCCTAGAAATAAATGCTGAGAAAAACTGACAAATCGGTTAGAAACTAACTGAAATACATAAAGGGTGGTTAAATTTTAAAGGCCAATGTTGATTTTGAATAAAACACAAATTTATCGTCTAAATTTCTTGATCTTTCTATTGAAAATATATGGTTTTTATCCAAGCTTGAGATTACTTTTTTGTTTTTTTTTATAAAAAATTATTTATTAATAACCAATATTTCGCTACCAAACGATGGGTAGCGAAATATTTTATAGCATGAATATTGGTAGCTAAGGGAGATGGCCGTTTTAAATGTGGAGAAAAAGAAAATAGCAAAAAAGGAACAATGAGCGTGCCACTTTGGATTAAAGGAAATACATTTTGTTAGATATATAGACAAATATTACATCTACATATAATCTTTATGCTTAATATGTTTTACTTTTATCTCATTTGTCGTATCCCAACTTGAAATCGATACGATCGGATCAGAGAAAGTTATAGCCCCCATATAGAAAATATATGAATTATTTCAAGAGCAGAAAATGTTGAAGTTTTTAATCCTGGTATTATACTTTTCAATAAAAATTGTACAATTCATTCGAATAATTATATATGACCAATATAGGACTTAAATTGGCTGCAATATCAGTTTAATTTTTCGGCTGCAAAATTTATATAATAGAAGAAGTGAATTTTGTGCCCCCTCTCATGACAAAAAATAAATTTAAAGTTTTATGGAAAATTGTAATTTGTATTTGGTTTAAACTTAGTACGAGCTACTTTTATTAGAATAAATTATACTATTTTCCAGCATCAAGTCAATCAAACCAATGGGAAAACATTTTGAGACAAAAAATCATTTTTTACGTGAACATCTTTTCGGAAAATTATTCACGATTTGTATTTCTTTAATAAAGATATATGACTGAAACAAGCCAAATATATATACATATATGACACCTGCTTTTTTTTATAAGTAAAATGAAAACTACAAACACTATATTCGCTGATACATAGTTAATACTTAATGGTACTTAGGAACTAATAAATTAATAGAGAAAATAAGTTCAATTAAAAGGTTTTATTTATTTATAAATAAATATTGTATTACATTGAGATATTTTGTTATGGCAACTCATAATTATACGCATTGTTGTAGACCGATGAAAGATGTGAACAAAAGAGCACTAACTATTTTATATCTTTCACCTTTATGAATCGTGAAATTAAAATATAATAAATGAATGTTTTCGATCCTTTTAATTTATATAAGCAGTTGTTTTTTTCTATTGAGCTTAAGATCACTTCTTTTAATAAAAAATAGTTTTAATTTTATTTTTCGATATTTCGCTACCACATTGGGTAGTTTCTTCTGGGAAAGTTTTTACAATTTTCAACAATTAACAGTTAAAAAATTTGAATTGTTAAAAAAACAAATTTTCTTAAAAAAGGCGTTTTTTCGTTTGTTATTTTAAATGTAAACAAAAAATTTTTTCCTCCTTTTTTAAGAAAATTTGTTTTTTGAACAATTCTAATTTTTTAATTGTTAATTGTTGAAAATTGTAAAAACTTTCCCTGAAGAAGCTACCCAATGTGGTAGCGAAATATCGGAAAATAAAATTAAAACTATTTTTTATTAAAAAAAGTGATCTCAAGCTCAATAGAAAAAACATCTGCTTATAGAAATTAAAATATTTTTTTTAATGATCGACACAATTCTAACAAATGTGATTAAAAAAAAACTGAATGTGAGATTGGATTTTAGTTATCTTAATATTCGTGAAAATTACTTTGTAAAATTTTATTCCATTGATACAGGTAAAGCTAATAAAATAGCATTTGAAAATAATTTTGGACGACTTCTGAGCTGTAGTGCAACATATATAGTTTTCAGACTAATTAATTTTTTCCTCAAACACTTACTTAAAATTGATCTAGGTTGCTAGCAAAAATTACCGAAAGTAACCGATTGATCCAACTTTAATAGTTATACAGAAACATGTAATAATGTACGTATATTTTAGTAATGTTGGACATTATATATTTTTTTCATTTCAGATTCTGAAAAGGGAAAAGGGTAAGGCACCTCCTCCTCCAGCTGTTATTAAAACAAAACCTACGACAGTCTCAGATCAATCAGATTTTACAACTAATACTGATATCGCTGGAATTGATACTATGGTGGCAAATAACAATTTCAGCAATTGCAATGTTGATAAAAATGTATTATTAAGGGATGAGGTATGTAAACATCCACCCTCACCAGCATCCTCAGCATCTACAGTTTCTGTTAAATCTGCCTCATCTTCAAATAAAAGTATAAGTGCGTCAGTTGCAGGTGTAAGCTCAAGTACCTCTATGGTAACTATTAATAGCGAAATGTCGATTTCTCCTTCATCATGTCAATCAGACCAACCGCTTATTCCACAAAATGTAATACCAAATAGTTTAGAATCTGGAAAGAGTCAAATAACAGTTGTTACTAGTACGCATCCACCTGTTATTATTGATAATTCATCAAATCTTTCGCTACATCATAAAAGTGATGTTGTTATTGTATCCAATAGTCTTAACAAATCTATGCATATAAATGAATCATCAACAGATGAAGATAACCCTTCAGTAGATGATAGTCCTGATGTTTCGTCAACTCCTTCGTGGCAAAATCAATCGTCAATGATAGTAACGTTATCAAATGAAATTACTTCCATAGAAGAAACTGACACATCCTATACACATTGTAAAATCGAATCACAGGGTAGAAAATTGGATGAAAGCGAAGTATTAATTGTAAGTCCATCATTTACCAATGAAAATGTTTCGGCTTTTCATGCTACTTCGGAAGGAAACAATGAGCAACACATTATGGATACCAGTCACGTATCCGTTGTGACTGTAGGTGATGAAATATATGTAAAGGACAGTAGCCATCTGCATGATAGTCCTTTAATCCATAATAATTCTTTTATTGAGGATGTCGTTTTAAGTGAAAAGGGGTATAATGGACAAATTATTAACACCCAGCAACACATTGTTGAAACCGATGATGTTAATGTTTTTGTAAATAATAGTTGTAAGAAACAAGATCAGACTCTTTCCCAAGCTGGAGATGGTAGCGGAAGTGATTCTATCCGTTCAAGCATAGGTAGTGCAAATCGTATGGTTCACCATGGTACTGAGGTTAAAATTGCAGTGTCTGCAGATAAAAGTGATGTAGAAAGCATTTCCACTACAGCTAGTCATGACAGTCGTATTGAAGTTGAGGTCGACAGAAAAGAGTCTCAAGAAGATGATGTTATTATTCGTCGTAAAAAAACTGCTTCAGGTTACAAGAGTGAATACAGTGGAGTTCCAGGTCTAACTAAGGAGGAAATAGAATTAAAAAATTTACGTAAGAAAACTAGAAAAAGAACGCGAAAATTTGAAATTGATGGCGTTCAAGTAACAACAACAACTAGCAGAGTTATATATGGGGATGAAGAAACTGGTTGCTTTTACGATAACCACGTGTTCCGTAAGCAAGAATTAAGAGAACTAAAAATGCTTCAGAAACAAGAGAAAAAACAACAAACTGATTTGCAACTTAAGGAGCAATTAAGCAAAGAACAACAAGACCGCAGATTTGATCAGGAAAGATCGTCTCTAGAAAAGACTTATGAAGCTGACATGGATACCCTTGCGCGACAACATAAGCAATTGGTTGAGAAAACAGAACAAGCTCAAGAACATGAACTACGTTCATCATCGAAGCGTATTCGCGCAGAACAAGAAAAGGAACTTAAAATATTTCGCGAAAATCTTAAGCAGGAAATTCACTTGCTCAAACAAGAAGTAGATCTATTGCCAAAAGATAAACGCAAAGACGAATTCAAACAACGTCGATCAGCAATGGAACTAGATCACGAAGAAAAGGAAAGAACATTTTTAGATTCTTTAAAAGAAAGACATGAATTGCTATTGCGGAGAATAAGTGAAAAGCATCGAGACCATCTTGCCACGATACATCGAAACTTTTTGCAACAAAAGCAGAACTCAATGCGAACGAGAGAAGCACTTCTCTGGGAGCTTGAAGAAAAACAGCTACATGAACGTCATCAACTATCAAAACGCCATGTAAAAGAAATGTGTTTTATGCAACGGCATCAAATGATTGTTCGTCATGAAAAAGAACTTGACCAAGTAAAGCGAATGCTTCAAAGAAAAGAAGAGGATTTAATGAAAAAGCAACACCTAGAGAAAAGAGCATTGCCAAAACGGATTCGAGCAGAACGAAAAGCACGCGAGTTAATGTTTCGAGAATCTTTGCGAATATCGTCTAATCTTGATCCTGAGGTTGAACGTGAAAGATTAAAAAAGGTATGTAAAATTTTAGTTATTACATTATGTGTGGATAGAAGTGATTAACTACTAAACAAGTCCATTATTTGTTATTACCAAATTCCTCTCTGTTTAAGTTTTTTTTTAGCTCAAGAACTGTTCTGAAACACATTTAAGCTTTTAAGTAAATAAGTTAATCCAAATAAGTTAAATAATATACACTGTTGTTAATGATAATAAGTAACCCCGACAAAATTTTACTTAAGTGCCAATTCTCATGTAAAAATTTTAAATTTTATTACGTTTTTGTTACAGTTTTAATTTGATAACAAAACTCAGAATAAGGGTATAACATACTAAATTAATTAAAGAAAATATTTAAATGAATTTTTTCTCTCTGTCTGAAGGCAGAACAGAACCAAACTCAGTATAAATTTTAATCAATAGTCTGCTGCGGTAAAGCTTAAATAATCCAAAAAGAAAAAATAAGTAAACAAAAAAGATATTCGAATTAGGAAATTGTTAGAAAAATCGGTCAAAGTTATAATGTGGTAATTAAGGAGTGTATCGAAAAAAATTTGTAGTTGCATTAAGTTAAATAAAGCTCAAATTGTCCAAATATTTGAAATACGCAAATTTATTGGCATATTGTTTATTATTGTTTGTTTATTTAACACTAGCCAAACCCGGCGCGCGTTGCTACGCCCCTTAATGAATCGAAATGCATTCTGAATTTTAATTGAATATCAAGTGAAAAAACCTAAAAATTTTATTTTTTTATGGGCATGGCATTGCCCACTTTTCTAGTTACAAAATTGTAAAGTCATAACAGCTCAATATGTGTGCAAAGTTTCAGAAGAATCGGACCAGTGCAAGTACCTCAAAATTAAAATTGTTTTTATGGGCGTGGCCCTGCCCACTTTTTTTATCACGAAATTGTAAAGTCATAACAGCTCAATATGTGTGCAAAGTTTCAGAATAATCGGTCAAGTGCATGTACTTCAAAATGATTCCCTTTTTTTATGGGCGTGGCACTGCCCACTTTTCTAATCACGAAATTATTTAGTCATGACAGCTCAATATGTGTGCAAAGTTTCAGAAAAATCAGTCTGGTGCAAATACCTCAAAATTATAGCCTTTTTTTATGGGCGTGGCCCCGCCCACTTTTTTAGTCACAAAATTATAAAGTCACGACAGCTTAATATGTGTGCACAGTTTCAGAAAAATCGGTCTAGTGCAAGTGCCTCAAAATTAAAACTTTTTTAGGGGCGTGGCCCCGCCCACTTTTCTTATCACGAAATTATTTAGTCATGACAGCTCGATATGTGTACAAAGTTTCAGAAAAATCGGTCAAGTGCAAGTAGCTAAAACTGATAACTAATTTTTTATGGGCGTGGCCCCGCCCACTTTTTTTCATCCATAAACACTCCCCGGTATGTGTACAACAACTTACCAAAGTTTGAGCCCGATCGGTTTTACAGTTTCAGAGTCTATAGCTAACACACACACACACACACACACACGCACACACACACACACACACAGAGTTCCACTTTTATATATATAGATTGAAATCTTAATTTATTTTTTCGTATTTATTAAATTATCGTCTTTTTTCGGAAGTCATTTCATTAAACGTTTTACAGTTGCTTCGGTTACCATTCCGAAGGAGGTGGCCCATCTACACTTAAAATCGGACATGTTCTGGAACACCTTTCCTGTGTTCTTCAATTCCTTTTTTACAAGAGCCCAGTGCCTTTCTACAGACCTAAGTTCTAAAGAGTAAGGTGGATTTGCTTCTCGTGGTACAAAAATGACATTATTCTTTAAATACCACTCAAGTGCTTTTTTTTCATAGTGACATGATGCCAAATCAGGCCAAAAATATGTAGGCACTGGGTGCTGTCTCATAAAAGGTAAAAGCCGTTTTTTTAGGCACTCGGTGATATAAATTTCTGTGTTTATCGTGCCTGATGCCACAAATGCTTGACTTCGTTTGCCACAACTGCAAAAAGCTTGCCACACGAGAAATTTCTTGTTAAATTTTGTTTGTTTTTTTGTCCGAAGCTCTTCCTGAACATTACCTCTTTCATTAGCAGCATAAAAATTTTGGCCGGGAAGTTGAGAAAAGTCTGCCAGTACGTATATTTCGTTATCCATCACACAACAGGGTGTATTTTTTTTTTTATAAAATCTGCCTTCAATTTTTTCGCTCGTTTTTTTTTGCTTCTAAGTTCTTTACCGAATTGCGATCTGGAACTTAGTATGTCTTCTTCAGCCCAGGCCCTTTGGACAAAACTATTAGAGCATTTCACCGTACGCGCTGCTTTTCTGATAGGAGTGTTAGGTGCTCTTCGAAACAGTTGCTCGACTTCTTTTACCTTACCAATATCCCTTAGGCGTTTTTTATTTCCTTATACCTTTTAATGGCATTGGAAACAATTTGAGGGTCACCTTTAAAATTTTTTGCTATTTTTTTTTAAAGTCCATGACGGATTTTTTTAAAAAGTTTTAATTATATTTACACGTACTTTTATTTCGCAGTACATTTTAATCGTAATAACAATTAAAAATTAATGACTTAAAATAATAGCATCTGACACATACATATCTATATATATAAAAGTGAAACTCTGTGTGTTTTTTGTGTGTTAGCTATAGACTCCGAAACTGTAAAACCGATCGGGCTCAAACTTTGGTAAGTTGTTGTACACATACCAGGGAGTGTTTATGGGTTAAAAAAATGTGGGCGGGCCACGCCCATAAAAAATTAGTTATCAGTTTTAGCTACTTGCACTTGACCGATTTTTCTGAAACTTTGCACACATATCGAGCTGTCATGACTAAATAATTTCGTAATAAGAAAAGTGGGCGGGGCCACGCCCCTAAAAAAGTTTTAATTTTGAGCAACTTGCACTGGACCGATTTTTCTGAAACTTTGCACACATATTGAGCTGTCATGGCTTTATAATTTCGTGATTAAAAAAGTGGCCGGGGCCACGCCCATAACAAATTAGTTATCAGTTTTAGCTACTTACACTGGACCGAATTTTCTGAAACTTTGCAAACATACTGAGCTGTCATGACTTTACACTTTCGTCATTAGAAAAGTGGGCAGTGCCACGCCCATAAAAAAAGTTATTATTTTGAGGTACTTGCTTTGGACCGATTTGTGTGAAACTTTGCACACATATTGAGTTGTCATGACTATACAATTTCTTGATTAGAAAAGTGGGCAGGGCCACGCCCATTAAAAAAAATTTAAATTTTTTTAGCTTTTTGCACTTGATATTCAATTTAAATTCAGAATGCATTTAGGGGCGTAGAATGCATTACGGGGCGTAGCAACGCGCGCCGGGCTTTTCTAGTACTATATAAAAGCTAAAATGATAATAAGAAAAATTATTTATTGCACGATTTGAGTTTCATTTTACTTAATGCAACTACAAATTGTTTTCGATACACTCCTTAATTACATAAAACATCGTAAAACCGAACACCACTTAACAATTGCCTCCATTTCAGACCATTAACTTCTAAAATTAAACTTTATAGAAGTAAATGAAAGTAAATTACATTAAACTGAAGAAAAGGCTTTATTAAATGCATTCAACTAAAAACTAAAATATAAGTTCGGGAAATGTTATTTTAACAAAAAATAATTCCACTTGGATGGTAAAATTTTTTCAAGGTATTCGCAAAGCGACAAAAAATTCTCAAATGCCATAACAGCAGAGTGAGGGGGATGTTATAGTATTAGCTGAATTTTGTAAGCGGTTCCATGTTAGGAATCAATACGAAACCAAAAATCAGCTAAGTGATGGAAGAAAAGCAATATGATGAGAAATTTTTATTTACTATTTCAAATCCGTATACAAATAATAAAATATAGAATTTATGAAGTTATTGTTGTAAATAACGTGGCATAACTATGTATGTAAATCTGATTATATTCAGTTGTTCCAGAAAGAATTGTGTATTTGACTTCAAACGAAGAATGCTGTATTGTTGTAAGGGTATATAGAGCATAATATAGTATAGCCTTATGGCAGCAGCGCAGGTTTACCACAATACCAAATAAATGGGTGGGAAAACGGTAAACAAGTAGCTGAATCATTGAACTGCAATAATAGTCGAACTTATCGATGGATTTTCATGCAATAAGATTTATTTTATTTCTAATACATACGTTCATATACAAAAATATACATGTACAAAAACTGCTAAAAATTTGTTTCTCTCTATTTTTTACTTATTAACTTTTTGAATTCAAAAATATTATTATTTTACACATTTTTTTATACTTTCACTTTATCGGAAATAAAACTAGAATTTATTTATGGATTTTATTTCTCATACTGGCAGCTTTAAGACTAAGTACCAAAAATTATAATAATTTGTTCCTTTCATTTTATTAATAAATTGTTTAAATCTAAAAATTTTAATATTTATCAGGAATAAAACTATAATTTATTCGTAGATTTTCATGTCATTAGATTTATTTAATTTCTAATACATAAAGCTTTAAGATTATGTACAAAAACCGGTAATTATTTATTGCTTCCTATTTTTTTTATATATTTTTTTTTTATTTTAATTTTTTTTCGAGTTGTTCCTTAATAACTACAATCCTGATGGCTAATCAGAAAATGATATTAGTAAGCCTTTGAGTGTTAATAATCTAAAGTTTTTAAACATATTGCTTAGAAAGTCGAGTTTGTAGTTCCAAAGTTACGGCAAGATGTCTGAAGCAGCTTCTTCAGAAATCTCAAATTAAAAAAAAGCCTTACCATAGAATTTGACATAATGATGATTTTTGCAGTTAGGTGACTAGAACGGATAAAAGGAAATAGTGTGAGTGTTATCTTTACTTCGTTTGAAATAAAAATTAGCAAAATATATATCATGGCGACTTTATATTATATATTTGTTTTGTCATAAACTAAAAAAAGAGTCCTTGGCGATTTTTAACGTTGGATTTGGCAAAAAAGGTCAAAATAAATCTGACAACCTGTGTGTACCTAAACATACATATTAACATATTGTTACAGATTTATCTTAAATAGCTTAACCATGTGAGATAAGGCCATGATGGCTTTTTTGCTCAAATGAATGGGAGATAAAGCCATAATGGCCTTATTGTCCAATTATTGAGAGTTAAGGTTATATTTAAAATTTTGCGAAATGAGAGATAAAGCCATATTTTTCGCAAATGAGAGATAAAGCCATATTTTTTCAGAATATTGTTATGCATGGTCTAAACATTCTGTAAAAGGGAAAATCCTTAGTTATCATTGAAAAAATAACAACTAAGAATTAATATTTTAAATTCATTTATTATACCCTTCACACAGTGAAAAAGGGTATATATAGGTTTGTCATTCCGTGTGAAATTTCTACAATTTTCATTTCCGACCCCATAAAGTATATATTTTCTGAAAGCTTATGAATAGGGGAGTCGATTAAGCTCTGTCAGTCTGACCGTCTGTCCGTGTGTATGTTGAAATCAACTTTTTGAAGCCCCCCGACATAGGTTGGGCCCGGGTAAGGTATTAAAGTATCAGAAATATTCGGGAGTAGATCGGTATTGAAAATCAGAAACATCGGTACATAAACAACTGAGATATGAGCAAAAACCCACGACCACCTCGATTTTTTTTTCACAAAAACAACATTACAACAACAACATACATACATACAAACGTGTATACTGGTTAGAGAAAACGTGGCATCGAATCCCAGCTGAGCCAAAAAATTTTTTTTTAATTTAAAAAAAATTTTTTTTAATTTTTTTTTTATTTCTTTTTTTTTATTTTTTATTTAATATATTATTTATATTTTTATTATTTTTTTTTTTTTTTTTTTGTTTTATATATATTATATACATAATAATTTTTTTTTAAATTTTTTTTGTAAACTTTTTTTAAAATATTTTTTGTAAACTTTTTTTAAAATTTTCTTTTTAATTTTTTTTTAAATTTTTTTTTTTTTTTGTTTTTTTTAACATACATACGTGAATTTATAATTTTACATTGGGACGTTTTTATATATGTATGTTTTTATATGTATGTACGTATTTCATATGGGATGAATGGTGACACAAACCACTGTTATTGCATGACTACACGTTGTGAAGGGTATATAAGATTCGGCACGGCCGAATATAGCGCTCTTACTTGTTTTTTAACTAAAATTTATACAAAAAAAAAAACAAAGAAACCCACCAAAGACATTTTTTTTATTTTTTATTTTTTATTTATATTTTTATTACCTTATTCAGCGAAGCCACCTGCCGCGCCCTACTGGAGGAGAAAATCCGTAAGCACGGCCGCAGGCCGCCACGCAGAATAACTTTAGTATGCGAAGCTAGATTTTAATACTTAACTTTAGTGTCTCCCGGAAGAAATTTTTTTTAAGAATGTTATTATTGTTATTAGATTTTCTTCCTTCAATGAATCCACATAGAACAGGAAACATACTGGTTTCTTGATTTTGATTGAAATTTTTCAGAATCACCTATAGATTACGTTTTTGCTATACGCTTCATCAAAAAAAAAAAAAAAAAAAAAAAATGAACCCGCCCTAATACATATATAAAGAGCAGTTCAATTTTAAGGGCCGATGTTGATTTTGAATAAAACACAAATTACACGGTGCTACAAATGAGCATTTTTTATACTTGAAAAGCGACCTAGTGTAGAGTAAAGACCTTATTGAGTAGATCATAAATCAATTTTAAAAAGTTCGGAAACACCCTCAAATTTCGGAGTTATTCCAAATAAACCATTTTCGGGTAGGTTCGAGTATTTATGAACACGTAACTTGGTTGATTTTTAGCCGATATTTATTTTTTAAACGGTTTCAGAAAATTGTACCTTTTCAAATATATACACCCTTTGGTATGTATAAAAAATTTTTGTAGTGATATTCTTAATTATACCTGATTTTTATTTTACTTTTTCTAGTTCTTTCAACTTTGCCGCCATTTTTTTAAATTAGTTTGTTTAGAATCATACCCTATTGAATATATTTCTTTAAAGCCAATTTAGTTTTAAGTTTAACCAGCTTTCAATAAATAAAACAATTATTAAGGTTTTTCAAGGGTGAAAAATTTAGCTTTTACAAATATTGATCAAGAACTAATTTATTTACTATATTTTTTTAGTTTTATAATGATATGATGATATAATGATATAATTATTTTAAAATAACAGTATACAAATTATTTTATTTAGAATATTTGCTTAAAAGTGTTTGCTAGACCTCTTACGCTTGTACATCAAGTCGTCTGTTTCTCGCTTAAGTGACCAGAAGTAGTTTGAGATCATTCTTACTTGGCCTTTTCCTTCGAAGCGTTTTTCGATATCCAAAATGTCTTGGTGAAATCGTTCACCTTGCTCATCACTAAATTGTCCTAGGTTTTTTGGGAGAAAATCTTAATGTGCATGCAGAAAATAACATTCTGCATCCCATTTCTGCATAAGCCTCAAGAAATTCATTTACTACATCAATATAATGTTCACTTTTTTTATTTCCCAAAAAATTTTCACATAAACCAATAAACCTTTTCCATGCTCTTTTTTCCACAACATTTAATTTCATTGTAAATTCTTCGTCAAGCATGATTTTGCGGATTTGAGGTTCAACAAAAATACCTAAAAATAAAAAACAAATACAATTTTGGTTAAAAATCAATAAACATTTGTACCTTCTTTTATTTTTGCTTCACTTATTTTTGGGAAAACTGATTTTAAGTGTAATAAAAAGGCATCACTTTCCCTATCCAGGCATTTCACGAACTGCTTCATATATCCCAATTTGAGGTGTAATGGTGGCAAAATTATTTTTTCGGTACTCACTAGTGGAATTTTTAAGACGTTTTTCTTGCCAATTTGAGAAATTGTTCTTGATGGCCAGTTTTTTTTCTTGTATTGATCTTTCCCACAATGTTTTTTGTCAGCGAATAAACCACAGATATAACAAAAATTATTACGCTTATTACACATTGGAATAAAAGTAAAAATCAACTTTATAATTTTATATTAAAGATAAAAAAACACAAAATTACTTTTTTAACTAAAATATTTAAGTAACACTAATCTTTTCACAAATTCAAAATAGTAATACTTTATTTTTAAAAAAAATTAAGCAATTTATTTCTTTCTTATACACCCTTTACTTTACTAAATATTAATAACCGTTATACAGCAGCGTGTCCAAGTCAACTGATTAAATTTTTTCTATAATTGTGTTCCTAGGTTAGGTGTGCGTGGTCAACTTTAAGTGCGTATATCTCGGACTGTGTTTGTGATAATTTATTAGAGTAAAATGGAAAAGAAAGAGCCAAGTAGATATATTTTTAATTTTAAATGTTTTATATATATGTCGCTATACTTAATAAATAACTCATTAGCGTAAACATCTATAAATAGTTAAATTTTTATAAAATTTTTATTTTCTGAAAGCTTTTAAAAAAATATACCCCATTTCTACACTCTCAAATTGCACAAAATAATTAAAATATTATCTAGTGAGTTATTTGGTATTTATCAAAAATTGCGATTTTTTGCGTTTTGCGACTAATGCCTCTTTTTGTTAGGTAACCTCTGTATAAAAAAAATTGATCTTTTTGAAGTATGGCGAAAGGAAAGTACAAAAAAACAAAAAGTTGATGCCGTTTTGAAACACGTATATGACAAACTTGAAACCTCGACAATTTCTGATGAAATGGTGAAACAAATTACCAAAAAAAATAATTTGTTTTGCGTGAAACTAGAACCAAAGTGGAAAAAGTGTCATAGAAAGACAAATGTATTCAAAAACCATGCCTGGGGCTAAATGCTGAATTAAATATTGTGGTAGATGGCATTTTAGAAAAGGCAACAAGTGGCGCTGTTGGACGTCCTCGTGTACCATTTAGCGAAAAATCTGAATTTGGAAAAAGAAAAGAAGCTGCAGAGCTTTCAAATGCGAAAGCTTATACAAGTCTTCTCGTTCGTGCAGCAGCAACATCAGCACGTAAACAAGGTGAAACCGATTTGGCTGCAATACTAAAGGAAAGTATTCAAAGTCCAACAAGACCATCAAAAATGCGTAAAATTTGTGATGAAGATCCTAAGAAGCCAATTCCATTTACTGCGGATGAGGCTTTAGCCTTCCCCCTTGAACATAATTTGTCTAAAGAGCAGTATAAGCAATACGCCAGGAAAGCAAATTAAGGAATTGTGATATATATCCTTAGCCCACTTCATTGCTGGATAAGAGTTTTTGAGTTTCTTTTACATATAGGATACAAATGTAAGGTATAAAAATGGCAAATACGAGGAACTGACAAGTCAATTGTATTGAAAAGGAAAACTGATATACAAAACGATTTTTGGAAAAAACTCGGACTTCGCGTGGATATGCCCAGAATAGGTGGCTCAGGATCTACTAACGACGGAAACACTGCTCGCCGAGCTTTCGCTGAACATGAAATTTTTTCAGAAATAACTGGTGTAGATAAGGATATTATATTTAGGTTCAAAATAATACTGATTTGTTTATCCTGTCAGTTCGAAATAAATTTAGAGAAATTTGAATTATATTGTTTTGAAACAGCAAAACTTTTTCAGGAGCGATATCCCGGTTGCCAATGACTTCTACGGTTCACAAAATGTTAATTCACTCAAAGCAAATAATAGAAAATGCTCCACTTCCAATTGGATTTTTTGGAGAAGGTGCTGCTGTATCTCGTCATAAAATATACAAAGCCGATCGCCTACATCACGCGCGTAGAAACACCCGCACCAATAACCTACTAGATGTGTTTAATAGGGCCATGGATACTTCAGATCCATTAATTTCCACATTTTTAAACAGACGCATTCAAAAAAGAACACGTTACCACCTGAAGTAATTGAACTATTATGTTGCTGCGAACCAACAGAAGAACTTTACCATAACGAACAAGACGACGAAAATAATGAAAGTGAAGAAGCCTCCTTTGAATTAATTTTACAAAGTGAATTGTATATAAACATTTAATAAATATTGTAGTATTAAAAAAACTGTGTTTAAATTAATGGGTGCTAGAGGGTTAATTTTTGGTCACTTATGGGTTAAATTCCCTTTTTTTTCATTGGAACCATCCATAATTATATAATTCATATAATAACTGTTTCGATTACTCTTATAATGTAGTCGTAATTAGTTTTGCACAGAAAAAGTAGTCATTTGACCTAATGTGCAATGGTTCAAATTTTCGATGACGCTGAGGCGTAATTGACGTTCTATGCCGTTAATGTGCTGAATTGTTTCATCTATTAGCTCTTGAATTGTTGCTGGCTTATCGACGTACACCTTTTATTTCAAATAACCCCAAAGAAAGAAGTCCGACGGTGTCAAATCGCATGATCTTGGCAGCCAATTGGCATCGTGAGATAACACGGCCATTGAATTTGTCGCGCAAAAGAGCCATTGTTTCGTTAGTTGTATGACAAGTGTTGTTAAAAAAACACATCGTTCACATCTATATCTTCCCATTCGGCCCATAAAAAGTTCGTTATCATCTCACAATAGCACCATTCACAGTAACTGCCTGACCGGCCTCATATTGGGGTAAAAAAAAGCGGCCCGATGATGTCGCCAGCCCATAAACCGCAAACAGCCACTGTTTGTGGGTGCATTAGTTTTTCGACAATCACTCTTGGATTACACTACGCAACAAATGGCAATTTTTTTTCCTTAAATAATTACTATATTTTTTTGACCCGCTTTAGTCACCTTACTGCAAAAATCATTATAATTTAAAATTCTATGGTAAGATTTTTAATTTTTTTTTTTGTAAAATTTGAGATTTTTGAAGACGCTGCACCATACTTTGGAATGACGCACGGTGAGGTTTTCGATGGCAAAAGTGGGCATTAATTCGTTGAGACTTTCCCTGTTTATAATTTTTAATTTTTTTGATCAATATCACTTAAAGAGAGCGATTGTCAAAGTTAGAAAAAATTGACGGGATAGGACTGGGGAAAGGGGTACTCCCCATACAAACTAATTAATAATAATTTAATATCAGGATATAAAGTTCAGCAAAAAACTGACGGGGTAGGTCCGGGAGAAGGGGTACTCTCCATACAAGGTAAATAATAATGCGAAAAGTGGAAATTAGGTAGCTGTCTCTGTTTCTAGCTTAAAGAATAAAACCTATATATTTTTAATTATCTTCTAAACATTTTATTTAACCTGTGACAGATTTTTCTACTAGTTCCACTGCACCGGTTCTTATGAAACTTTGCACACACTTCCCATAACAATACAACACGTTTAATACCAGATTGACGAGGAAGGCCTTTTGAAGAATCTAGCCATGTCTTATTATTCAGAACAAAACGTTCCTTCATTCGCAAAAATGAAGCCAAGCGAGTCCTGAATTGAAAACAAAAAGCATTCATTATTATTATGTAACTTTTCTTTAAACCACTAGAAAGTGGTTCATTACCACTTTCATTCCCATATAAATCAGAAAGTTCGCCTTCGTTTCTGCATACAAGCTCAATTTTTCTTGGCACGTCGATTGGCATATTTATACACAATAGGTCTTCATCACTAAATAAATTGGCATTACGTGGCAAGACTAGAATATCATATTCATCATCAAAAAGTATTGCGATGCGCTATTTTGTATAACTTGAAAAATCTAAAAAAAAAAAAATAAAATACATATCTGCAACGCCCATTGACCCCAACTAGGAACAGCTTAACAAAATCTTACTTTATAAAAAACCGTTAAATTTTTTCTTTTTTAAACGATTTGAATATCATTCACACACTCTATGGAGAAAAATTTATTATTAATTATTATTTAAATAAAAATATAACAGTTCTTTAATTAATAAAATAAACCGAATTCAAATGCGCAATTACAAAAACTTCAATTAACACTCCATTCAAACTTTTTGTAGCACCTTGCAAGTTTTGTTATATTTTTTTTTTTTAACTTTTTAGAAACGATATTTGTTTTAACATTGAGTGACTAACGGTTGCTTTTATAAATGCTATCAGTTAAACAACTGCCCTCGTAATGGGTTTATTAATATTTACAGATTTTTGAATAGTTTTCAAGAAAATCATGGACTATTTTTTTGTAATTTGGACTCCCGATGTTCCCTAGAAAGTTAGAAACAATTTGTCGAAATAAATTCAACGCAGCTTTTTTATCTGGTAATAACAAATATTCGAAGGTAGTGCTTAGAAGAAATTTTCGAATTTGAGGACCATCCAAAACTCCACCAATTTTCTGATGAAAGATGTGGATATATTGTTTTTAAATAAGCAAAGACTCTACTCTCTTTGTCTAGTGCTTTAATAAAATTTGTAGTTAAGTGCAGCTTTATACGAAGTGGTGGTAAGATTACATTGTCCTTTTTAATCAATGCAGAATACTTTACATTATTAGGGTGATTTCGGATCTTGTTTTCCAATTCTTTTTTATGTATGG
Source organism: Phyto melanocephala (assembly GCA_941918925.1). Classification (NCBI taxonomy): domain Eukaryota; kingdom Metazoa; phylum Arthropoda; class Insecta; order Diptera; family Rhinophoridae; genus Phyto; species Phyto melanocephala. Next base: position 46,013,003 of record OW799237.1, read on the forward strand.
TTTTTACGATCTTGGCTATCCCAGAGGCATAGGAAACAACAATACTTGGCCAACTTGGAGGCCGGTTAATATAGCCACGACTTCTATGTCGCCATATACTTTCCAATTGTGCTTTTCATAGTTCGAGTTTCTTAATTAAGTGGTTATAGTTTCATATGTTTCTTTTAAATTCATGGCATGTGTAATAGGTATACATAGATGGCTTCTCGTTGCCTATATTAAGTAAAACGGCCTTAAAACTTTCTTTGCTAGTATCAATAAATAGCCGCCATTCACTTGGAACGTATTTTTGGCCGTGCTTATCAATAAAACATTTTATGCTATAACAAAAGCACACATCTTTTGTTGTATAAAAATTGGCATATGGCCAATTTTGCATATGTTTTCCAAAATCATTTATAGTATTTGAACAAAAATAGCAATCAGATTCGTGGCTCGATGTTTCTGTAAGTAGAAAAAAGGTTGCACTAAGAAAAAAGATACATATATTTTAAACTTTATTTAAAAGTTTTTACTGAGAATTCGATGAAAATGGATTTCTTAAAATAACTCGGCAATTATCGCATATTGAACTCTGTGTCCAGTATTGGTCAATGTTGTCTACCTTTATTTTAAAATAATTTTCGTACTTCATTTGGTAAGAAATTGAGAAATGGCGCCGTTTATTTTTGTCATAACTTTGCCGCACACATAACAAAATACATCCGGCTCCTTTCTACACAACATTTTTCTAAGTTTCTTGATCATTTTTTTATTTTTATACTACGGTCCACACCAGTCATCGATTTGTTAGAACAATGAAGAAATTTTTGTGTGCACATGAGTTTGCCTGGTGTGGACCGCTGTTGTCGATGTTTATACGTTTTCTCCATATCAAAGAACATGAACAACTTTTTGACAGTTGCTCTGCCGACGTTTTGTTCTAGTCGTAAAGATTTTTTAAATAAACACTTCTCTTGTCCACAATCACTTGTTGAGTAATACTAATTGTACAAAGTTATGCCTTTAAATGACTTTAAAATCGCAACATTTTTGGTTTTACACCAGCGTTTGCGGTTTATACGCCCGCGGTAAACGCATCAGTATTAGTGCCTTATAGATGTGAGCCGAAACTAGAGTTCACACTGAATGTGTGAAGTTCATTGCCGAAGAACTTTAAAGCGAAAAAGTATTTTAAAAATAATTCTTGGAATTTGCTTGAAAAAAAATCCCAAAATTATTTTGGACAGCAAGAAAAAACTTAAATACTGAAGTGTAATTACGGAAAATTCAGAAAGCGATAAGGATACAGTTCCTAGAAATTGCTTGTGCAGTAATTGGAGCTAAAAATATATTACGTGAGATTGCAGAACACTGAATTCACGTTTAACGAGTTTTATGATTGGTCCCAGAAATCGAATTATAACCCAAATAAGAAACGACCGAGAAGCGAAGCCACCATGACAATGTTGGTGTATTTTGTTTTATGTTTTAAACCTGATTTTTTAAATCTTATACAAAAAGCAGAAATAAAATAAGCGGACAGGTGTCTGATACTTTTTTTAATCTCGACAGGCTAAAGGACAAAAACCGTTAAGAACTTTATCACAAAATTGTTTAGCTTTACACTAATTTTAGTTTTATAATGAAAACACAAAATTAAGATGTAAAATAATATACCCTTTTACTTCATTAAGATTTTTATTAAAGTCAATGTAGACAAATAAATTGTTAAAATTTTGACACATTCTACAAAGTACCAAAATTAGTAAATATTTGAGGTGCAAAACACATTTGATCAAATTTTCCATCATTTACATGAGTCGCTAGCTCAAGGAGATTTGTAATGGTTGAGCTAGCATATCATAAATAATTTCAGAATATTACTAAAGTTTGCAATTTTTCTGTAATTGGTAACGCACGATTTCTACCCTGATTTATGAAGTGGGATAATGTACGAGTTTTTCCATAATTCAAAAAATTAACCCTGATCTAGCGACAAATAAAAAATATTACTTTAAGGTTTATATAAGTGTAGAGCACAGTACTTTAAAATACAACTTGGAACGCCACAAGAACCAGGTACAGATGATAGTTAAATATATTGCAGAAATTTAAGAACAACAAGTTCATTAACAGGAGAAACATCTATAGATGTAACCAAAATAGAATATGGTTACATATCGCTGATATGTATATGATCTCAGATTTTATAGTCACTTAATTTCATTATTGGAGGAATATCTATAGATCTCTGTTTAAAATTTACAAAGTTTTATTATCGCGTTTAAAATTTATCTTTATTTGAAATAATAATTTTATATGCTCGTTGATTAGCCGTTTATAATCCGATCTTGACACAGGATATTTTAAATAATTTGTGGGTATGCAATTTACTTTATAAGATTTAAACATTTTATTTTTTCTATTATTTAAATTAATCAGTAGCTTATTATTCCCAGTAATGCCATTATTTTTTTCGAGATGTGTTTAAGGTACTGATTCAAGGCAGTGATTCAAACGTAAAATGTTCTTACACAAAAGTTTAAGTTGTTGTTATAATTGGAGAATAATGTGGTCTAGTCAATCTGAGAGTGCTAAAGTTTAAGATTATTGTAGTTTGTCCGACTAAAACAGAAACTTTTCCTAATATTTGAAAAAACAGTCAACAAATAGTTTCCTGACTACAACAAACAATGTTTTCAATGTTTTATTTTTAAGCAATAAACTATATTCAATTTGTATTGCTTCCTTACCCTTCATAGAATTTTGTGTAACATCCCTCAATTACTGGATGCAAAACTTACCACTTCTTCTTGATTTTCGGCATTTACGCCATTAGTTTCTCTATCGCCATCATCTTCAATAGAAATAGAATCATCAGCATTTGATTTCAAAAGATCAGCATAAAGATTTTCATTAAAAGCAGCATCACCAATATTAAACTTTTTTAAAGATTGCTTAAAAATACTACATTACGAGCAATTGTAGTGGCATTTTACAAACGATAACCTTTTGTATAAAGTTGATAGCCAACAATTTAACTTTGTCAACTTTAGGCGGGAACTTAGCACTTTTAGTTTTAGGATTTTTAAGCTAACAGCATCACAACCAAACGTTCTAAATGGGATATAGACGGTTGTCGTATGGAGTAACATCTGTAATAACTTTTGTTGGAGCAGTAATTTTTAAAGTTTACTAGCTGACACGGCAAAACTTGTTTTGCCATATAAATTATTTCTAGGAAATATTTTTACATAAAAAAAAACGTTAACCATATGTGTTCTACGGTATTCAGATACATCTTAGTTTAAAATTTCATCGAACTCATTGTCCCTTGAGGTGAGTCACCCTAAATATTTAGGACTATAAAAAATAGATGTTGACCGATTCTTAAACGTTTATTTCTGCATTGGCTGGACTATAAATTGTGTACAGTTTGAAGAAAATACTAAAAACTATATCGACGCTAGTACATAATTAAAAAAAGTGGGCGTTAAAGCAGGCGTGGTTAAAAAAAGTATCCTATTAATCATATCAGAGTCTTAGTTATATTATTGAAAATTTAAGAAGATCGGTCTAGCAGTCTGTCCTACCTGAGGGAGCTTAAAAAAGGCGTGGCGTTGAGGAGTATGAAAAATAGATGTTGACCGATTCTCAGACCTACCCGAATGCCCACAAATTTTCATGAAAATCGGCCGAGCCATTTCGGAGGAGTTAAATCGCAAACACCACGACACCAGAATTTTATATATTAGATATTGATGGGTTTATGGCTTCAACCCACAAACTTTACGTTAAACCGGTCGATTTCGCCATTTCAACAAGTTTATATTTGCCCTCTTGGAAACGCTTTTATGTTGTTAAAATTTTGAATTTACAAATTCTTTACAATTATCGCTGCGAACGAAAGCGAATGAATTGATGTAAATAATTCTTAATGATGCAAAATCTATATACAGGGTGGACCAAAAGTCGCGCCTGCGTGTAAAAATTGAATAACTTTTTTGTTTATTATTATTTTTTATTAAATTTTTTTTTAATTATAATATTATCTTTGTATGACCTAAATTTTAATTATGAAAAATAATGTCAGAGAGATGACCACCATTTTCATCGATGCACAATTGGGCTCTTAAGCAGGCGTTTTGCATAACTGCACGCAAGGTTTCAGGCTCTATTGCCCTGATCTCAGCTTCAATATTGTTCTTTAGCTGCTCTATAGTTTGAGGCTTGTTTACATACACTCGTTCTTTGAGATAACCCCATAGAAAATAATCAGGGGCAGTTAAATCCGGTGAACGTGCTGGCTAATTAAATTCTGAATTTTTCGAGATAATTCGGTCGTCAAAAATTTCATTTAAAAGCGTCATTGTGGCACGGGCCGTGTGTGCTGTTGCTCCATCCTGCTGAAACCACTTGTTGGCTACCTCAGGGAGTACAAAATTATTAAGCATAGCGCGATATCTGTCCCCATTCACCGTTACTGTATTACCAACTTTATCCTCGAAGAACGATTAAAAGTAAAATTCTACCACTTTCGTTCGTTGCTCAGTCGTTAAATTTTGCATGGTGGTGTAACACGAATCGATGAATAAAATTTGAAAAAATAAATAAAAAATATTAATAAACAAAAAAGTTATTAAATTTTTACACGCAGGCGTGACTTTTCGTCCACCCTGTATTTCACATTTTTTTTAATGTGGAAATTTCAATTGATAATGCAAAAGCATTGTAATATTTGATAACAGTTAAGGTACGACAGCGAAATATTTTCGCCAAATATGTTAGCCCCCATTTTAATACATTTAATTCATTTCAATACAGTGTTGATCTTGTCGTTGCACTAGACGCATTTATATGCCCATTTTATTTGCTCAAACAACTGTAAAAAAATATCAAATAAAAACATGAACAAATTAATTTCTATGTGGTCACATTTGGATAAATATTTATCAGAAATAATTTCGGCAAACAATAAAAATTGAGAAATTTATTTACTCAAAAATAGAAATAATGTAATAACCATTAGAGAACATTAATATATTAAATTTAATTTTTATTTTTTATCTATCTATCTCTCTATCTATCTATATATATAAAAGTGAAACTTTGTGTGTTTGTGTGTGTGTTAGCTATAGACTCCGAAACTGTAAAACCGATCGGACTCAAACTTTAGCAAGTTGTTGTACACATTCCAGGGAGTGTTTATGGGTGGCAAAAAGTGGGCGGGCTACGCCCATAAAAAATTTGTTATCAGTTTTAGCTACTTGCACTTGACTGATTTTTCTGAAACTTTGCACACATATTGAGCTGTGATGACTATAATTTTGTGATTAGAAAAGTGGGTAGGGCCACGCCCATAAAAAAAATTATAATTTTGAGGTACTTGAACTAGACCGATTTTTGTGAAACTTTGTACACATATTGAGCTGTCATGACTTTACAATTTCGTGATTAGAAAAGTGGGCGGGGCCACTCCCATAAAAAAGTTTTAATTTTGAGGTACTTAAACTCGACCAATTTTTCTGAAACTTTGCACACATAATGAGCTGCCATGACTGCATAATTTCGTTATTAGAAAAGTGGAAAGGGCCACACCCATGAAAAAAAGTTATAATTTTCAGCTACTTGAACTTCACCGATTTTTCTTAAACTTTGCACACATATTGAGCTGTCATGACTATACAGTTTCGTGATTAGAAAAGTGGGCAGTGCCACGCCCTTTAAAAAGAGTTATAATTTTTAGTTTTTTGCACTTGATATTCAATTTAAATTTAAAATGCATTTTCATTCATTAAGGGGCGTAGCAACGCACACCGGGTTTTTCTAGTTTTATAATAAGATTAATCAGCAAACAAATTTTATAACGCATTTAAAGTATTTGAATTAATTGAAGAAGTGATAACTGATAAACATATTTTTTTGATCATCATAATTTAAACAAGTAAGAGCGCTATATTCGGCCGTGCCTTCACAACGTGTAGTCATGCAATAACAGTAGTTTGTATCACCCTTCATCCCATATGAAATACGTACATGGGTCAATTAAAAAAAAAAACATGCACATCGAGGTTTTTTTTGCTTATTTTTAAAGTTCTTTCAATTCGCCGGTAAGAGTGGCCAATTTATGTAGAAATTGATAAAGATTCCGGTGGTACTTTTAGGCTCTCAAAAAGATCAATTTTTTTTTTATTTTTTAGGTTTTATATGATTTCTGTCTTGAGCGTCACACACCAAATATGTATAAAAAATCGCTAAAAATGCAAAAATATTTGAAATTCAAGCTTACTACGATGTTCTTCTGTTTCTCAAGATTGACTTTTGCAAAAATCACCTTTTCGATTATAAACACAAAATCACGATTCACCTTGATTTTTAATTTTTTTAAAAGTGACTAGTTATTTTAAAGTTTTAAGATGAAAATATGTAAATTTTTGTGAAAAAAAAAGAATTAAACGTAGAGGTTACTTGCAAAGTAATAGGCTTGTAACATTTTATTTAAAAAAATTTAATTATAAGCGTTTTAAGAAAAAAAAAACTAAGTGTGACGCTCAAGATATTTTGTGACGATCAAGAGATTTTGTTGCACGTAAACAAGAAATAATGCCAAATTTAAAGTTTAACGAAAAAAATTTATTTTTTTACAAAAAGTAAGTAAAAAAAAAACAAAAAATCTTCGAAAAACAAAAATTTTTATACAAAACTAAACATATACATATTCTTTGATGTCTTTAACAAAAATAGAAAAAAGGAAGTAATTCTTGAAGAAACTTGGACACTTATGTAAATATTTGACGCAAAACAATAACTTAACCTTATTTAATTTATAAATTTTCATTCGAATTCTTATTCTGAATCTGTATAAACTTCATGAAATGACAAGCGGCTTTGTTTTTTTTTTTTTTTTTTTTATTCTCATTAATTTTTACTACTTTCGAATTAAGTTTGTGGCAGTTGCATAAATTTCCGGTCCCCCAGAGGTTTAAGTTGCAAAAGCACGATTAAACTCAAATATACCACGATTATACCTTTCCTTCTTCTTTCTTTTATATTCGTCATTACGCGCTTTATCGAGCTTTATTTTCTCTCGATATCTTTGTCAAAAGTGATGCTCATGAAATATTTGCCTATTCTAGTTTTTTTTTCGTAGGCAAATTATAAAAAAATGAGTTGAAACCATGTAAACAATTATTGTCAACTTAAATTTTTTACATTTAATATATTCACTTTTAAAAAAATTAGCGTGACGCTCATGAAATTTTATCGCGCCCTTGCTATGGTGTTCACAGAAACTACGCAAATGCACACTTTTTTAACAAGATTTTTTTTCGCTTTTTCACTTTTGTAATAATTTAGGTTTGTACTTTCCTTACGTTAAATGCAAATTGAAAACTAGTAATATTACTTGAATTATAAACAAAGTGACGCTCAATGCAAATTGTGGGGACAACCTTTCTTTGCAACACCAAATTCGCACTAATTCAGTTTTGACGACTATAACAAATGAAAACACAAGAAAGAAACTCAATAATTCGAAAACTGTTATTAATTGTTGCATATTTACTTTTTCTGCATTTTATTTAATTTTGTTTACTAAAAATTCTAACGGGGGACACATGCTTTTGTATAGAAGGAGTCCGAGGGAGAAACAAAACACCATTCTGAATAAACAAAAAAACAAACATACAAATTTGAGAATTACGTTTTTTTGTTACATATTCCTCGCTGATCACTCTCAAATTTGTTATATTTTTTTGTTTTTTTTTTTTTACCTCAAATAGTAGTGTAAAGTGCGGGGACACAAAAATTGCGTTTTTTTTGAAATTTACCCACATACATATAAAAACATCCCATTGTAAAATTATAAATTCACGTATGTATGTTAAATAAAAAAAAATTAAAAAAAAAAAATTTAAAAAAAAAATTTAAAAAAAAAATTAAAAAAAAAATAATTAAAATATATATAATAAATATAAAACAAAAAAAAAAATAAAAAAAAAATAATAATAAAAATATAAATAATATATTAAATAAAAAATAAAAAAAATTTAAAAAAATTTTGTTTGGCTCAGCTGGGATTCGATGCCACGTTTTCTCTAAAGGAGCTAATACACAGCATGTTTTTTAGGTCTGACTTGTCAAATTCTCCACTGCTAATAAAAACATGTCGTGTGTTACCTTTAAAACATCACTTCTGTAAAAAAACACGTGTTGAGACATCTGACAAAATTTTAATTAGAGTGCGCTCTATTTTCTTCTGTAAAAACATTTGATATCAGTCGTTGGCAGAAATCTCTGCTGCTGCAAAGCAGTCAGCGTAAAAGTACAATTTTGACAGACATGTAGATTTACATGTGTCTCACACATTTTAAAGTCAGATGTATAAAACATGCCGTGTATTATAGCCTTAACCAGTATACACGTTTGTATGTTGTTGTAATGCTGTTTTTGTGAAAAAAAAAATCGAGGTGGTCGTGGGTTTTTGCTCATATCTCAGTTGTTTATGTACCGATGTTTCTGATTTTCAATACCGATTTACTCCCGAATATTTCTGATATTTTAATACCTCACCCGGGTCCAAGCGATGTCGGGGGCTTCAAAAAGTTGATTTCAACATACACACGGACAGACGGCCAGACGGACAGACTGACAGAGCTTAATCGACTTCCCTATTCATAAGCTTTCAGAAAATATATACTTTATGGGGTCGGAAATGAAAATTGTACAAATTACAAACGGAATGACAAAGCTATATATACCCTTGTGAACCACAGGTGAAGGGTATAAAAAACAAGTAAGAGCGCTATATTCGGCCATGCCGAATCTTATATACCCTTCGCAACGTGTAGTCATGCAATAACATACTTATAAAAACATTCCATTTTAAAATTATAAATTCACGTATGTATGTTAAAAAACAAAAAAAATAAAAAAAAAATTTAAAAAAAATAATCAAAATATATATAATAAATATAAAACAAGTAAGAGCACTATATTCGGCTGTGCCGAATCTTTTATACCCACCACCAATTTTGTGTACATTTAAAGCACAATATTTATTATTTTGTTAATCGCTATGGAATAATCTCTTTATAATAAAATATGCAACACTTTCTTTGTAGAGGGTGGTTAAATCTTAAGGGCCCATGTTGAAGGTGAACTACACGTAGACTTTAAATTTGTTTTCTGCATTTCATTTGAGATTTCTCAATCTCAAACTTACTCAATTTGATCCGTGGAAAGATACGCAAATGAACAGCGTTTAAAGTTATTCAGTTTTTTTATAAAAATGGGCGTTCAAATCAAAATGCATTTTGTATACTTTGTTATTCTTTTGGTCAACATAATCGTTCAAATTCGTCCACAATCGGGAGAATTGTAAAAAATATTTAAATTTCTGCAAAACAGGTCTGTATAAAATGTAAGAAAATCTTTGAATGCCATCTTAGTTTGTTGAATGGAAGCCATTGCTGTTTTTTGCGATAGTGTGGCAAAATAGAGTCATCATCATGCCCAATTGAGCACCAACATTGTCATTGAAAATTTGGACCATAAGATAGGTGAGTGGCGCCAAGGAGGGGTGGGGGCATTTGGCCGAGATTTTGTTAAATACATAAGTGAACCATACAAATATTATCATTTTAAAAAGAAATGATAATAATTTCTTGAATAATTTGTGTTTTATTTAAAATCAACATCGGCCCTTAAAATTTAACCACCGTTAATAACTTCGATATGATAGTAAAATGTTTTCGTAAATTTAGTGAAAGTGGGCGTTAAAGTAGGCATGTCAATAAACTTTCTGCTAATAAATACAGTTCATATATTTAAATATAGTCCTTTATTTTTTAAAAAACTTTGTCAATAGAGAAATTACATGAATTTAAGATAAACCGTTATATGGGAGGTAGGCGTTAAAGAAGGCGGGTCACCTAAACTTTTTGGCACAACAATTACACTGATTAGAAAGATACATGTAGCAAATTTCATCATCATACCGCTAATTTTGTCGGTTTTATGAGCATTTAAATTTCATTAACGGTAGATAGCGTGAAAAGTGGGCGTTATAGTAGGCGTGTCAAAGTTGTTTTTGCTAATGAGTACAACTTAGGTGTTTCAATATAGTCCTTTATTATTCCAAAATCTTTATTAATAGAGAAATTATATGAGTTTCAGTTAAAGCGTTATATGGGAGTTGGGTGTAAAAGTGGACGTGGAACCCTAATTTTCTGACACAGTAATCAGATTGCCCAGAAGGATATATGTAGCAAATTTTATCATCATACCTCTAATTTTGGCAGTTTTATGAGCTTTTAAATCTCATTAACGGTAGATAACGTGAAAAGTGGGCGTTATAGTAGGCGTGTCAAAGTTATTTTTGCGAATGAGTACGACTTAGGTGTTTCAATATAGCTTTTATTATTCCAAAATCTTTATTAATAGAGAAATTATATGAATTTTCGGTAAAACGTTATATGGGAGGTGGGCGTAAAAGTTGGCGTGGCACATTGATTTTCCGTTACAAAAAAGCGTCTCACCAAAAAGCAAAGTGTGCAAAATTTCAGAGTCGTACATCCAATTTTGTTCCTTTTATGACGTTTTTGTTTTTAAATATACCGAAAAATACACTGTGCGGTATAAATTTTCGTACATTTTGATCGATAACTCCTCTCCTAATGCATAGATTTAGATAATTTTCGGGGAAAAATATTGTTTTTACTCAGAAAATATATATTCGAAGTTTCACGAGGCTACGTTAATGCGTTTGGACACAATTCCATTTTATTCGATGTTCGAAGGACACGGTTTTTTCGACCTACTCGTGCTTTTCGAGCTATAACTCTCTTCCTAATATTCCGATTTAGCCCATTTTCAATACCAAATAAACCTTGTATATAAGAAAGATTCTGGCAAAATTTGAGCCCCTTAGCTTTTTCGGTGCGACCTCTATCGTGCTTTCAAAGACGGACAGATGGACGGACATAGCTAGATCGTCATCAAATCAAACCCTGATTCAGAATATATATACTTTATGGGGTCTAAAATGGATATTTCGATGTGTTACAAACGGAATGACAAAATGAATATACCCCCACCATTTTTTTGGTGGCGGGTATAACAAAAAGAAAAATAAAAAAAAAAATTTAAAAAATATAATTATAAAAATATAAATAATATATTAAATAAAATATATTAAAAAAAAATTTTAAAAAAATTTAAAAAAAAAATTTTTTTGGCTCAGCTGGGATTCGATGCCACGTTTTCTCTAACCAGTATACACGTTTGTATGTATGTATGTTGTTGTTGTAATGTTGTCTTTGTGAAGAAAAAAACGAGGTGGTCGTGGGTTTTTGCTCATATCTCAGTTGTTTATGTACCGTTCTTTCTGATTTTCAATACCGATCTACTCCCGAATATTTCTGATATTTTAATACCTCACCCGGGTCCAAGCGATGTCGGGGGGGCGTCAAAAAGTTGATTTCAACATACACACGGACAGACTGACAGAGCTTAATCGACTCCCCTATTCATAAGCTTTTAGAAAATATATACTTTATGGGGTCGGAAATGAAAATTGTAGAAATTTCACACGGAATGACAAACCTATATATACCCTTTTTCACTGTGTGAAGGGTATAATAAACTATGAATTTATAATTATCTGTTAGATTACACTGCTCAACAGCAAAATCCTCCATTAAATAAAACTATGTGGACATTATGGATTTTGATGCGCTGAACTCAAATCCGTTGTCGGTTTTTTTCATCAGATCGTGATTTTTTTTATGGGCGTGGCAAATTTTTTCTCCTAAATTAGTCAGGTATGGAGACATATTTCATTTCAAAAATAAAACACCAGAAGATGTGTAACAAAATTGTATTTATTTTAGTCAAACAAAATTTTTCTCTATCTCTTATCGTTTTGGAATTATTCAAAAATTAATGGAGAAAAAAAAATTTTTTCGTGCAAAATTCGTAATATTTTTCAATTTAGAAATAGAATTAAAAAAATATATAAGGCAAATATTCAACATTTTAAACTTTTTTCTGAGAGCTGCTTATCTTGGAAATAAAAAAAGCCATAAACCATAAAAATCGGTTAAAAAATATAGATTTAATTGTAAATTTATCGCAGGTGCCCAATATTGACCAAATATGTGTAATGCAGCAAACAACGTCAGAGTGGGCGCACTAAAGCGCCTTGTAGTATCAATGAATGGCAACTCCTTACTTCTATCTATTTTCGTACAACAAAACAAATACAAGCAAAAAAATTTCCCAGATTGTAATTTTGTAGCAACGCCTCGCATAAAGCACCCACCCTGTCGTCACCCGTAGATAGATAACTTAAAACTACAATAAAAAATCAAAATATTTACAGACTATTTATTTTAAATAACACAAAATTTTTGTTAATAATTATTAATTTTTATTTAGGAAACATTGTTAAAATAAACAAGTAAGAGCACTATATTCGGCTGTGCCGAATCTTTTATACCCACCACCAATTTTGTGTACATTTAAAGCACAATATTTATTATTTTGTTAATCATTATGGAATAATCTCTTTATAATAAAATATGTATCACCTTCTTTGTAGAGGGTGGTTAAATTTTAAGGGCCCATGTTGAAGGTGAACTACACCTAGTCTTTAAATTTGTTTTCTGCACTTCACTTGACATTTCTCAATCTCAAACTTACTCAATTTGTTTCGTAGAAAGATACGCAAATGAGCAACGCTTTAAAGTTATTGAGGTTTTCTATAAAAATGGACGTTCAAATCAAAATGCATTTTGTGAACTTCGTAATTCTTTTGATTAACATAATCGTTCAAATTCGTCCACAATCGGGAGAATTGTAAAAAATATTTAAATTTCTGCAAAACAGGTCTGTATAAAATGTTAGAAGATCTGTGAATGCCTTCTTAGTTCGTTGAGTGGGAACTATTGCTGTTTTTTGCGATAGTGTGGCAAAAGAGCAGTCAACCTCGACTCATCATCATGCCCAACAATTGAGCATCAATATTGTCATTGAAAATTTGGACCATCAGATAGAGGAGTGGCGCCAAGGATGGGTGGGGGGCCATTTGGACGATATATTATTAAATACATAATTGAACCGTACAAATATTATCATTATAAAAAGAAATTATAATAATTTCTTAAATAATTTGTGTTTTATTTAAAATCAACATCGGCCTTTAAAATTTAACCACCCTTGTTAACTTCGATATGATAGTAAAATGATTTCGTAAATTTAGCCTTTTAGTGAAAGTGGGCGTTAAAGTAGGGGTGTCAATAAAGTTCCTGCTAATAAATATATCTTAGATATTTCAATATAGTCCTTTATTTTCCCAAAAACTTTGTCAATAGAGAAATTACATGAATTTAAGATAAAGCGTTATATGGGAGGTTGGCGTTAAAGTGGGCGTGTAACCTAAGCATTTTGGCACAACAATTACATTGATAAGAAGGATATATGTAGCAAATTTAATCATCATACCTCTAATTTTGTCGGTTTTATGAGCTTTTAAATTTCATTAACGGTAGATAACGTGGAAAGTGGGCGTTATAGTAGGCGTGTCAAAGTTGTTTTTGCTAATGAGTACAACTAAGGTATTTCAATATAGTCCCTTATTATTCCAAAATCTTTATTAATAGAGAAATTATATGAATTTCAGTTAAACCGTTATATGGGAGGTGGGCGTAAAAGTGGGCGTGTCACCTTAATTTTCTGGCACAGTAATGACATTGCCTAGGGGGATATACGTAGCAAATTTTATCATCATACCTCTAATTTTGGCGGTTTTATGAGCTATTAAATCTCATTAACGGTAGGTAACGTGAAAAGTGGGCGTTATAGTAGGCGTGTCAAAGTTGTTTTTGCTAATCAGTACAACCTAGATGTCTCCATATAGTCCTTTATTATTCCAAAATCTATATTAATAGAGAAATTATATGAATTTTGGGTAAAACGTTACATGGGAGGTGGGCGTAAAAGTGGGCGTGGCACATTGATTTTCCGTAACAAAAAAGCGTTTCACCAAAAAGCAAAGTGTGCAAAATTTCAGAGTCGTACATCCAATTTTTTGCTTTTATGACGTTTTTGTTTTTAAATATACCGAAAAATACACTGTGTGGTATAAATTTTCGTACATTTTGATCGATAACTCCTTTCCTAATGCATAGATTTAGATAATTTTCGGGTAGAAATATTGTTTTTACTCAGGAAATATATATTCGAAGTTTCATGAGTCTACGTTAAAGCGTTTGGACACAATTCCATTTTATTCGATGTTTGAAGGACACGGTTTTTTCGACCTACTTTGGCTGTTCGAGCTATAACTCTCTTCCTAATATTCCGATTTAGTCCATTTTCAATACCAAACAAACCTTGTCTATAAGAAAGATTCTGGCAAAATTTGAGCCCTCTAGCTTTTTCGATGCGACCTCTATCGTGCTCTCAACAGACGGACGGACATAGCTAGATCGTCATCAAATCAAACCCTGATTCAGAATATATATACTTTATGGGGTCTAAAATGGATATTTCGATGTGTTACAAACGGAATGACAAAATGAATATACCCCCACCATTTTTTTGGTGGCGGGTATAAAAAGTAGCTTAAGCTGTTCATGTTCTTTCTTCTAAATCATTCAATTTCGTTCTGAAGACCTCGTCCTTCATAAGCAGTCGTATATGTGGACCTACAAATATGCCTTAATTTATTCCATTTTTTAATTTAAAAATATTACGAATTTTGCACGAAAAAATTTTTTTTCTCCATTAATTTCTAAATAACTCAAAAACGATAAGAGACAGAGAAAAATTTGATTCCACTAGAATAAATACAATTTTGTTACACATTTTTTGGTGTTTTATTTTTGAAAATCGGATGACTGGTTCTGGAGTTAGGATGAAATAAGTCTCCGTACCTGACTAATTTAGGGGGAAAAATTTGCCACGCCCATAAAAAAAAATCCCGATCTGATGGAAAAAACCGATAACGGCTTTGAGTTCTGCGCGTCAAAATCCATATAGTCCACATAGTTTTATTAAATGGGAAGACAAAAAATGACTTTTTGCAGAGCAGTGTTATTAAATGAAGCCCATGTTAAAAATGACTGTATTGTGAATGGCTTGAAAGTGGCTGATGGAACTACAGCAGTAGATTCTGTTATTAAATTGTCAAAGAGTGTTGGAGTGCATATAGCTCCTAAAAATATTGACGAGGCATATTTTTTACGGACAAAAAAAGTTTCAAATGGCAATAATAAAAATGGAAAATATTGAAAAACAAATATAAATTAATACAAATTAAAAAGAAGAGTTCAAATGTAATACTTTAAAAATACAACAAACAAACACTGGGCTTGGTGTAAAAATAAAAACATTGTTCAACTAATACCATCTTGTTTAGAACACATGTGACATATAATGCAACTGCATAATTGCAAAAATTGCTTTAGCGACATCTGTAGATCTGTAGCTAAAGGCAACCATTAATTACCTGTGGTAATGACTTGCAAAAAAAAGAATACAGGAAAAACAGATGTTGGTAAATTTCGTACTAACTCAATGTTATATGAAATACATGAATCAATTAGAACAAATAATTCTATGTTTCAATTTTCAATAAAATACTGAGTTAAATAGTTGATATTTACACACAACATTTGTAGTTCTGATCAAAAGAGTGCTGATGATGAAACCGTAGCTGGTTTCGAAAATGCATTCCACTCAGCTAGTATCGGATAACTAACTTTTCCTAGATATTCTGTCATTATCACATAGAACTTATAGCATAATATAAAAATATAATACAAATTAAAAAGAAGAGTTCAAATGTAATACTTTAAAAATACGAAAAACAGTATTGTTGTCAAGTTTTCTTCTGCAGCAAGCAAAAATAAACTTATGGCTGCTAAACTGAAACTAAAGAAAGTGAAATTACTAGTAGTGTCTTTGTGTCCTTAGTAAGGAAACTTTGAGTTTTCTTAACTATGCGAGATCTTTAAAGGAGGTTGGCTACCAAACCTACCTGTTATATTCCATTCTAGTGTTCATTGTTGTAGAAGCGATGGATATGGTGGCACTTCAGTTTTTGTTAGCAATAAGATTGATTTTACTGTAGAAATTTGTAAAAGTGATCAATATTTTATCAGTTCTCTTAACGACTTAAAACAACAAATACAAACATTTCCTAGTGACAATTGCAATCAGCTTAGGACACCATGTCAGATTTTACCCCGATTTTCCCTTCAATTTGTATCTACTGGTGATGTAGATATTACTTTTCATAATTTAAACGTAAAAAAGTCAGCAGGCTACGATAATGTTAGTTCAAGGCCAACTGTAAGTTGTAAAGAAGTTTCGTCATCAATTTTAACCAAAATTTTAAATAAGATTTTTTCAATATCAGCATATCCTGATTGTTTAAAATTAAGTAAAGTTGTTCCGATCCCCAAGGTTCTTAACTCTTCTTTACTTAGAAAAGTTTTCGAACAAGTTATGTCAGAAACTTCTTGATTTCGTTGATACTAATGTATAAGCATCAGTTTGGATTTAGGAAAGGATATGGCACAGAAGAATTTGTGTTGAATGTTGTAAACTATAAGCGGTGTCTCGAAATGCTTTTTTACAATTTTTACAGGGCACTACGCAAATAATTATTATTTAATTAATTTTTTTGTTTCACTCTGTGATATTTATATGTGTCAACAATACTTTGTTAATAAGTTTATTTTAATTATTTAATCCGTATTTAAAATGTCGTCAAATAGAGAAAAAGTGAGAAAAAATATTGTGGATACTTATAATGAAAATAAACAACTTTCTTACGCTGAAGTTGCGCGACGGGCAAAAGTGTCCAGACTGACTGCCCGTAACCTTATTTTTAAATTCAAAAAAGACTTGTCTATTAAGCACAAGAAAGGTGGAGGGCCTCGTGGTTTTAGGAATCCTCAAATTGGTTAAAAGGTGAAGGCACTTTGGAAGCAAAATCCAAACATTTCCATTCGCGATATCGCACGAAAACTAAATATTTTGAAGTCGCTTGTAGAACGAATAAAGAAAAAAGAAAATTTAAGAACATTCTAAGTCAAAAAAGCTCCACACCGAAACGAAAAAGGAACAAAAACGGCAAGAATAAGAGCAAGACAGTTACTACGTCACAAATTAAATAATTTTAATGGATGTATTTTAATGGACGATGAAACCTATTTTAAGGCTGACTATTCAGAGCTTCCTGGTCAGGGTTTTTATGTTTTTAATAAAAGAGCTAATGTTTCCGATAAATTTAAGTATAAAAAGATTTCAAAATTCGCCAAAAAAATATATGATATGGCAAGCAATATGTACATGTGGGAAAACTTCAAAGGCAATCATTGTGAATTGTACAATGAACAGCCAATTTTATATTAATGAGTGCCTGAAAAAGGCTGTATTGCCATTATACAGAAGCCACAATATACCTCCACTGTTTTGGCCCGACTTGGCAAGCTGGCACTACAGCAAAGACGTCCCTGAGTGGTATGAGGCCAACAAAATAAATTTTGTACCGAAAAACATGAATCCACCTAATTGTCCAGAGCTAAGGCCTATTGAACGCTATTGGGCTATAATTAAGCAGTACCTAAGAAAAAAGTTCAAAGCTTCTGCAAATGTAAAATAATTTGGATTTATTTGGAAAAAAAACTATCAAACACTTCGGTAAAACGTGTGTCCAACGTTTAATGCAAAGCGTTAAGAAAAAAGTGCGAAATTTTGCAAAAAAAAAAAATAAAATTTTAAACTTTGGTTTTTTGCATAATAAAGTTTAGAAATTTTTCTCTATAACGCCAATAAAATGTATTTTTTGTTTGAAAAAAACTAGATTTGAGAGACCTTTTTTAAATGAAAAAAGCATTTCAAAACACCCCTTATATGTCATTAGACCAAGGGTCAATTGGTATGGCTGGTTTGTTTCTTGATTTCACCAAAGCCTTCGATCTCGTTCATCAGGAAATAATGCTACGTAAGCTAAAGTATTATGGAATAGTTGGTGCAGAGTGGGACTTTTTGAAAATTATTTTAAGAATCATAAACAGTTGTGCAAATTAATGTCATCAAAAGTAATGTATCAGATGTTAAGTATGGAATACCTCAGAGTAGCTGCTTAGGACCTTTGTTGTTTTCTCTTTATATTAAAGATATAATCAACTTAGATCTTTTTGGACGTTTATACATGTTTGCTAACTATGTATGTTTATTCCACCCTTGCAAATATGACTTGGTGTTAAAAACTGTCATGGAAGAGGACGTGTCTCTGATTTTCGAGTATGCTAGATTAAACAAATTGGTATTAAATGCAAACAAAACCAAATAAATTCGTTTTAGACCTCATCCTCGCGGGAATAGTAATAATTTATGTTGACGGCAATCTGATATACGGAACACACACTGTAAAATATTTGGACATAACTTTGCAAAGCAGTTTATCTTGGGATAAGCATATTCGTGATGCTAAAACTAAAATAGCTCCGGTAATTTGTATTTTATATAGGATGAGTAACAAATTTAATACGAAAACAAAATTGTTATTGTATCATGCGTTAATTCAAAGCCATTTAAATTACATGGTCATTTCATATGGATGGAATAGAACAAATATCTTCAAAATGCTACAAATAACACAAAATAAAGCTTTAAAAGTTATAACATATTCTACGTTTTCCCTTTATAGTGATATACATAAGTATGTAAGACAGTTATGCCAATACATTATTTATACCATTATCGGGTAATATTATAGGTTTTTAAAATCGTGCGATATATCGGTTATCACACAATATGATTTTTGCGAACCAATCAATTGTTAACACTAGAAACCAACAGAATCTTAAAATTCCATGGTGTAGGCTAGAGAAAACCAAACATCGGTACATAAACAACTAAGATATGAGCACCAAACCACGACCACCTAGTTTTTTCCCCAACAACAACATTCAAAACGTACATATATACGAACGTGGTATACTGGTTAAAGTAAACGTTGCATCGAATCCCAGCTGAGCCAAAGAAAATTTTATTTGTTTTTTTATTTTATATATTATTTATATTTTTATTGTTTTTTTTTAATTTTTTTTTAACAAATACGTAAACTCAATTTATAATTTTACAATGAGATGTTTTTATATATGTATTTAAAAATATTTTAAATACAAACAAAAGTTTTTGCATGACTACACGTTGTGAAGGGTTTATAAGATTCGGCACGGCCAAAATACCACTTTTGTTTCCTTTTTTTGCATACTTTTAACATAAAGTCTATAAATTTCATATAAGCTGTATTCGTCTTTGGAACTCGCTTCCGTCAAATATTCAGTTTTTGAACAACGCAGCACAGTTAAGGAAAGCAATCTATAATTTTTATACCCGCCACCAAAAAAATGGGGGGGGGGGTGGAATTCATTTTGTCATTCCGTTTGTAACACATCGAAATATCCATTTTAGACCCCATAAAGTATATATATTCTGAATCAGGGTTCGATTTGATGACGATCTGGCTATGTCCGTCCGTCTGTCCGTCTGTTGAAAGCACGATAGAGGTCGCACCGAAAAAGCTAGGGGGCTCAAATTTTGCCAGAATCTTTCTTATAGACAAGGTTTGTTTGGTATTGAAAATGGGCTAAATCGGAATATTAGAAAGAGAGTTATAGCTCGAAAAGCAAGAGTAGGTCGAAAAAACCGTGTCCTTCGAACATCGAATAAAATGGAATTGTGCCAAACGCATTAACGTAGACTCATGAAACTTCGAATATATATTTCCTGAGTAAAAGCAATATTTTTTCCCGAAAACTATCTAAATCTATGCATTAGGAAAGGAGTTATCGATCAAAATGTACGAAAATTTATACCGCACAGTGTATTTTTCGGTATATTTAAAAACAAAAATGTCATAAAAGAAACAAAATTGGATGTACGACTCTGAAATTTTGCACACTTTGCTTTTTGGTGAGACGCTTTTTTGTAACGGAAAATCAATGTGCCACGCCCATTTTTACGCCCATCTCCGATATAACGTTTTACCTTAAATTCATATAATTTCTCTATTAATAAAGATTTTGGAATAATAAAGGGCTATATTGAAACACCTAAGTTGTACTCATTCGCAAAAATAACTTTGACACGCCTACACAACGCCCACTTTTCACGTTATCTACCGTTAATGAAATTTAAAAGCTCATAAAACCGCCAAAATTAGAGGTATGATGATAAAATTTGCTAGGTATATCCAGAAAATTAAGGTGCCACGACCACTTTTACGCCCACCTCCCATATAACGTTTTACCTAAAATTTATATAATTTTTCTACTAGTAAAGATTTTGGAATAATAAAGGGCCATATTGAAATATCTAAGTTGTACTCATTAGCAAAATCAACTTTGACACGCCTACTATAACGCCCACTTTTCACGTTATCAACCGTTAATGAAATTTAAAAGCTCATAAAACCGACAAAATTAGAGGTATGATAATGAAATTTGCTACATATATCCATCTAATCAATGTAATTATTGTGCCAAAAAGTTTTGGTGACACGCCAACTTTAACGGCTACCTCTCATATAACTGTTTATCTTAAATTCATGTAATTTCTCTATTGACAAAGTTTTTGGGAAAATAAAGGACTATATTGAAATATCTAAGTTGTCTTTATTGCAGAAACTTTATTAACACGCCTACTTTAACGCCCACTTTCATTGAAAGACTACATTTACAAAAGCATTTTAGTAGCATATCGAAGTTATAAAGGGTGGTTAAATTTTATGTTGAATTTAAATAAAACACAAATTATTTAAGAAATATTTATCATTTCTTTTTATAATGATTTGTATGGTTCAATTATGTATTTTACAAAATATCGGCAAAATGGTCCCCACCATCCTTGGCGCCACTCCTCTATCTGATGGTCCAAATTTTCAATGACAATGTTGATGCTCAATTGTTGGGCTCGATGATGATGCGAGGTTGACTGCTCTTTTGCCACACTATCGCAAAAACCAGCAGTGGTTCCCATTCAACGAACTAAGAAGGCATTCACAGATTTTCTAACATTTTATACAGACCTGTTTTGCAGAAATTTAAATATTTTTTACAATTCTTCCGATTGTGGACGAATTTGAACGATTATGTTGATCAAAAGAATTACGAAGTGCACAAAATGCATTTTGATTTGAACGCCCATTTTTATAAAAAACCTGAATAACTTTAAAGCGTTGCTCATTTGCGTATCTTTCCACGGATCAAATTGAGTAAGTTTGAGATTGAGAAATGTCAAGTGAAATGCAGAAAACAAATTTAAAGACTAGGTGTAGTTCACCTTCAACATGGGCCCTTTAAATTGATTCCATAATGATTAACAAAATAATAAATATTGTGCTTTAAATGTACACAAAATTGGTGGTGGGTATAAAAGATTCGGCACAGCCGAATATAGTGCTCTTACTTGTTTTAATTGAAACCTTCATTTTTACACATATTTTTTTTGTTAATTTTTGTACTATTAATGTAAAATTTTTGAAAAAAATTAATTATGTTTTTTACTTTTTTTTTTAATTATTATTGTTAATTATGTTTTTCTTTTAATTTATGATGTTGATTTAACATTTGTATTGTTTTTAATTATTAATTATGTATACATGATACTAATCCTACTCTATAATTTATAAGACTCTTAGTTTTGTTGTGTAGGAATCCAAATAAATAAATAAATACAGCATAGCGTTTTAAATGCTCACGCCTAAAAATTACACCTACATATTTTGTTATATCCTCAATAAAAATTACATCGCCCCTTGAAGTCTGATGAAATTATATCACTTATCTCTACTATCAACAATAGTTAAGTGCATCTTTATTTTATTAACGTTCTGCATTTTAGTGGACTGTAAAATATTTGTGTAATTTCCTATTCTCAATGTTACAAATATGAGCTTTTGTAATTATTTTTATTTAAAAAATCCAAATAACGAAATTAATTAATAAATAAAATGAAAACAAGATACAATGAATTTTGTGAATGTTATTTTTAACAGCAATAAAAAATTGAAACGACACTTTGAAGTGAAAAACTACCAAATGAATTACGTAAAAATGGGTGCTAAAAATATATATGTCGGAAAATTATAAATTAGTGGATGTATGTAAATCTTGAAGAGAATCAAGCTGGCAATATTTGTCTCGACTTCTTATCTTGGCAAAAATATACTACAATCGCTTTCATCGGTTACTTTATTTGCTGATTCTATTGCGTTCTGTTTATTTTGGGGTAGATTTCGAATCCATTGTATGTATTTAAAAATATGACGACTTCAGTGTGTGGACTTTGGCTGGTTCTTCACGAGAAACCAAAAGGGTGCTTACAATAAACTGAACAATGTTCATCAAAGTTTTCTTCGATATACATATAAAGTCGAAGTATTTAAGGCGCTGTTGTAAACAAACGTGTTCTGTATAGCTAGTTCGCTATCGCAATAGCCATTATTTATTGCTAAGACCATACGTTAAAGGTAGAGTTGGTCATGACGAATCTTTCAAGCGCTTGTATTATCAGGCATATATCGCATTAAAACTGGTTGGAAATCATGAACGACCTACAAATAAATGTCAAATATACGCTTGATTATGATGGGGAAATAATAAATTTTATTTACAGAATACTGGTGACATGATATTAATTCACTCCCAAACTCTCCAGCCAACATTTCTGGCTAAATTTGCTTTCCCAATAAATTGTATAAGCTTTAAAAGGTAGTTCGTTAAAATGCAAAGGCCGTTGTAAGTGCCTTTCCATACTTGTATTTACTCCACTTTTCTGCCGATGCTTACAGCCGTTCCTTCACATTTTTTTGCAATTAAATAGTTAAGCGAATAGCCTTTAAAACTTAAATTAACTGTAGCCTTTTGAATTGCAATACCAGTAGTAGTTAACGGGGATGTGTATCCAAGCAAAACTGAATTAGGCTCATTCCCAATCGTAATGTGTCTCTCAGTTGTTTTGTAAATACGTGTCTGTTTTCCAAGTGTTTGTTTTTTTAACGTCGCACAGTGGCGCCTTTTCTTAAAACCCGTGGCAAAAATACAAAATTTCATGGCAAAATTTTGTGAAATGAATGAAAACATCGTACAAAGAACTACTTTCTGATCACAATTCAAAAACATTTTCCTTAATTGCATAAAAATTATAGTTTGTGGAGCTGCTCAAAGTCGACAATTTTTTAAAAACCAAAAAAAAAAGGGTGATCTTAAAAAAATAAATAAATAAAATACACTTTAGAATTAAAGTGTCAGAGACATTGCCGTTTGATTACTACTTTTTTGGTATTTTTTTTAAGGTATGTTTGTTTTTTATTAAGAAATGTAGTAAAATGTTTAGCAGATGCCCTACTTTTTCGGCAGTAGCCGCTTTTTAAACACCCTATATTTAGGTCGTTTTTACAAATAGAGCATATCTAAAAATGGTCAAAAAAGGTCTCGCCCATAGTTTCTGAGCATATTTGCTACATAATACTTGAAATAATTTAACTAAGTTTGGCTGCCGCAAGTTGCCGCTGTAGGTGAAATAAGAAGAAAACTGTTACAACCTCATAGCGAAAATTTTGTTCTCATTTTTAAAGTATGTAACAAAGATGTGTGCAAAATGTGAAAAGAAATAAAAAAAGGTTTCTAAATTTTTTTCACTGCATCAATTTAAGTGTGAAATAAAGTTACTTATTGCATATTTTTATTGATTCTCGTTAAATAATAAACAGTATTTTGCTATACCAATCAAGAAGGCATAACTATTGCAATCTTTTTATTTATTTTGTGGGGATCGCACTATCGCAAAAATAAAAAACGTGTTTTTACTTAGCAAGTCTAATTACTAATAATCTTCATTTTTTTTTTCTTTCAATATAATAAAATACTTTTTATGTCGCTTTTCCACTTCAAAAGGGCCTTCAAACACTGGTTCTAACGGTTTGCGTACTCTATCGACTCTTACGAAAACAAAATTGCACGTATCCAATTCTGCATTTACAAAATCGGTTTTTGTTGAATGCCATGATGGTTTAGGACATCGTAGGTCGCACATAACTTGGCGCAATTTTTTTAAAATTTTTTTTTTATGTAGACTCACTTTTTATCCAGAATTCCCCTGGTACACGCAATTGTGTTCCGTACAGCCGTTCCGCTGGACTTGCTCCAATATCGAGTTTTATTGTAGTTCGTAGTCTTGTTGGGATGAGTTAAAGATACATCGGCACCTGTGTCAACCAAAAATTTAACACTTGTGTTTTTATCACAAATAATAAAGCGAGCAATTTGTAAAAATTTGTCGTCAGCTCCGCTCGCGTAGTCTGACGGTTTATTTAGTTTTTTGTATTATTAGATGGATAATTGCAAGAAGGCCGACATTTACGAGCATTTTCACCAAACTTTTTGTGGTACCAACATTGGCCTGTTGTTGTAGCTATTGGTTTTGTAGATCGCCGTCTTCTTCTCATGCTTCTGCTACATAATCGGTTTTTACCCTTATTCAGAAGTTGTTCCAATTATTTTTCTATACGTTGTATGAGGATATTTGTGTCATCTGGTAGGTGTTGTTGTTTTGAGACCGCCGAAACTTTTTGATAGTCTGATACTTCCAATATTTTGTCCGCGAGCTTCGCTAGCTCTGGCAGATCGGCATTTGTAGTATAGCTCTTGCTTGCGCCGGCAATCTCTGTAACCGGAGTGATTTCAGAAAGTCTTTGTTTATTTTACCTTTTGCTAATCCACTTAGATCGTTTAATAACTGAGTTGGTCGTTTATCTCCTAAATCAATCTCCCAGATTAACTTTTGAATTTTTTTTGCTCGCTATCACAGTACCTTTCTATAATACATGATTTGAGTTTATTGTACTTGTCTCTCTCTGGTGGATTTAATATGGCGTCAGATATTTGAAATAAAACTCCACTTTCAATGGCAGCAACTACAGTGTTGAATCTGCCGATGTATCAGGAGTTGATGATGTTTGCACGAAAGGATGTCCTAGATTTTGCTCTTGCTTGTTGCTGTTCATAGTTACATATAATCGTTGTTCAATGTGTCGGGGTAACCAATTGTGGGGATCGCAGTATCGCAAAAATAAAAAACGTGTTTTTACTTAGCAAGTCTAATTACTAATAATCTCCATTTTATTTACTTTCTCTCAACAACAATCTTACTTCCATTATTACGGTATTCTAGCACTAATACTAATTCAAAACTTTAATTTACAAAATATATTACAATGATAGATTGTGTATGTACATAGATGTAACAAATAGTATTCCAAAAGACAAATTTAATGGTTGATGAAATTCAAATACTTCCTTTATGTAAAGTTTTATGCTAAAGGTAGAAACTGCTATAATTTAAATTAAAAAACACCTGTTATAAAAGTAGTAAATATAAAGTATAAAAATATAAACTGAAGGTATATATTTCAGTTAATTTTTTTTTGCTCAAATTAGGTAGTTGAAACCCTTTTTTTAATTTTTGGGTATAAATTAAACCGCACCACGAAATGGATGTTCATAGCAAAATTCACATCGTTTTCCTAACAATTAAAAAAAAATGGCTTGCCTCACACCATACGAAAAAAGCATTAATGAAAAACAACCCAGACTGGCTAAATGGAGTTGCAACTTTTGAAAACATCGAAGAACCGCGTACATCCTCTGACAGCAAAAGAGGAAGACCTGCAAAAACTATAAACGATTGTTCTGACTACACAAGAAAACGTAAACTTGAAAATGCCACAAAAGATATATCTAAATCGCATCTTTCAGAAGCATTATGTCTTAAGTTTGCAAAAGATAAAGATAAATCAAGCCCAGATCGACTGCAGAGAATCAAAGGGAGTATTCCTACTCCAACAAATGCTTAAACCACAAAGTATAATATAGAAGAAGCCTTAGCTTTGTTTATGTAATTGTGATTGTCAAAGGAAAAATATTCTATTTTACAGGTCTTTAAAGAATCATAATGTGAATATTCTTTCTTTCTGGATACAAAAAGAATACATCTGCCAAAAAAGAAGCAGTGCCACCTAATGTAAAGGTTACTGAAGTATCGGTTGAGGTAAAACTGCAAGACTTAATGGATCTTAAAGCCAAACGCCTTATTCAAAGTTTGCCTGAAGAGGAAGCAGTATCACTTCCAGATAGGCTTACATTGATAAATAAGTGGGGATGTGATGGATCATCCGGTTAAAGTGCTTACAAACAAACAATATCGACAAATGACACACCTATTACAGATACAAATATGTTTATGGCTTCCGTAGTTTCTTTACGACTGAGAAGTGAAATCGCTAACATTGGAAAAATCCTCGCCAATCATCAGTTCATTTTTGCCATCCGATATTTTTTCAATATAAAAAGAAGTCTTCAGAAACAATCAAATCTACAGTGAACGATATAAAAAAGCAAATTTCGGAACTAAAGCCTTCTGTTATTGAAATAAAGAATGGAAAAAGTGTTTCGATTGATTATGAATTTTTTCTTACAATTATTGATGGCAAAGTCTTAAATGTAATAACAGATACCTCGTCAACTTTAAAGTGTGCAATTTGCAAAAAGTCACAGAAAGACTTTCAAAATTTTTATGACTCAAGTGATGAGCAAAATTATGAATATGAAATTTCTCCATTACATGCCAGAATTAGGTGCATTGAGTTCATTTTAAAACGCAACATAAAAAGAAAAACTATCTGATCGAAAAAAATTATACAAAATGAATTTCTTAAGAAGCTTGGGCTGAAAGTAGACTGCCCAAAGCAGGGGTATGGAAATACTACCGATAGTAATATGTCCAGAGCATTTTTCGAAAATGATGATGAACCAGCCCGAGTTACTGGGGTCGATAATAATATTATAAAAAGGTTGGCAGTTATCCTAAATGTTATAAACTCTAGAGAAATGGTAAATGGCCCAACGTTTGATGATTATGCATCAAAAACTGCCCAACTTTTAGCTCAAATGTACCCTGGGAAGAAACGTACTCCTACGGTTCATAAGATTTTGGCTTATGGTAAAAGTTTAAAAGAATATCAATGCTTACCGAATGGATAGTTGTCAGCAGAAGCCCAGGAATGCAAAAGCAAAGACTAAAAAATTTAGATACTCGAATACTTTCAAAATTTCACGTATTAGACAGAATGCGGACCTTTTAAATATGTTGGCGGCCTGTTCAGACCCACTAATTTCATCACGGAGACATGTAAGATCTCGAAAAGATTTGGAAGAACATAATTATAGCTCCGATATGTTAAGGCTATTAGATAACGCTCCCAATGTTAATGACTATTTCAAAGAGAACTAACTAATATAACGTCGTTCGTAAATTATTGTGTTCTATAGGTATAGGTTTTATGTGTCACATAGAACACAATAATTTATGAACGACGATAAATCAATTATTCTAGCTTAATAAAATTAATAATTATTGGTTTTCTTTGACCTTTTATAATAATATATGTTTAATAGTTTTTTAAGCTTAAGGTCCTTTTATTAATAAAAAATCTTTTTGTTTTGTTTTATATTATTTGATCAATATTTCGCAATTTCTTTGTGTAGCATCATCAGGATAAACGTTTTTTTATTATGTATTAGTTTTTTGTTGGATTTGTGTCTTGATATTTGTTATTTTTCAAATAAATTTCAAGGCATATTTATTCATCAGGTACTCTTGATTCGCCAGCTGATTATTTTTTTCAACACTTATTTTAAATTTCAGCTGCCAAAATGCATAAATAAAAAACAATTTTCTCTCTTTTCTAATTAATTTCATGTATAAAAAATATAAACAAAAAATTCTCTCCGAACTGCAATTACCTGATGAATAAATATGCCTTGAATAAATTTATAGTTTGATTAACAAAATTGAAAATAACATAAAAAATTTTTCTAAACATTTTGTCATATATAAAAAATTTCACAAAAATGTAGTATAACAAAAAATTACAATTTATATAAAAATATTAACAAAAAGTATTATAACAAAAATTGTTGAAAAAATGTTAATAGTATTATAAGAATATGTGTAATAATAGAAAAAAATTTGTATAACAAAAATTCATAATTATTAAAGTATTAATAAGAATTATATAAATTATTGTCTATACTTTAACATAAAAATATGTTGGTTTTGTACAGAATATTACAAATATAATATAAAAATTTTTAACAGATAATGTTATGTTACATACGTATGATACAATAATTATATATGTATAAAAGTATTGATAACAAATATTTTGTTGTAACAAAACAAGTGTATTAATATTACTAAAAACTAATATAAAAAATGTAGATAAATAAAGTATTATCTTAATGTATTAAAATATTAATTTAAAATTAAATTTCTTTATAAAAAACTTAACAAGGAAATTATATAAACATAAATGAATAGGTATAAGTGTTATTTCTTATGTATTAAATGTCTATAACTCTGTGCAACATTATCCGTATCTGCCTTATAATTAATTCTCTGTGTAGTTGGTACATTAATTATCTGTAACATTTCCAACATATATCTACGTTTATAATTATTTTCAATATTCAAAACTGATACATTTTCAAAGTTCGGAAAGTGATCAGAGTTGGAACAGTGAGAAGATAATGCTGTCTTTTATGAAGAAATATTCCTATACTTTTGGTCAGATTTATGTCCAGCAATTCTTGTCCTAAGTTTATTCTTCGTCGTTCCTATATAAACCTTATCACAACTTTCCC
Organism: Phyto melanocephala; assembly: GCA_941918925.1. Taxonomy (NCBI): domain Eukaryota; kingdom Metazoa; phylum Arthropoda; class Insecta; order Diptera; family Rhinophoridae; genus Phyto; species Phyto melanocephala. The sequence goes on from OW799237.1 coordinate 46,041,769, forward strand.
CATCATTTCCTCCGCAAGGTATTTTATATACGATATTAGACATATCCCATTTCTGTATTTTGTCCTTAGTATTACTAAACAATCTACCTATTGTATTATTCATTCTATAAGTCATCCCATATCTATTATTATCAAAAACTTTCGAATTCTTCAACCTTTCTGACATCCCTGGCACATACGTTAACGATTTATAAATTTTCGGTTCAACTATATTCCCTGAGTTATTTTCCCTCCTTTCATTAAAATTACACTGGTTTACAGCCAAAAAATACCAAGAACGCCACATGCCTAGATAAGTTAATTGGGACCTCCTGAACACGAAAAACGTTGTAATATTTTTTTCTAAGTACCGTTTTTTAGATAACGGTACTTTTGTGTTTTTCGGTGTATGGTCCCACTCAAACCCTTGTTAAGCCCAACCGAAAAGTCTGATCGAGATAAATGACATATCGTTAGAAAGGTAATTGAATGCCTTTTCCGTCGATATGCTGAAAATTTCTATCTGATAAGAAATGGCTGAGTTATGGCACCTCAAAGTTCAAAATTTGCCTATTTTTTACGTTTTTTTTCAAAATTTTTCATTTTTACTTCGTTTTTTTTCTACGTTATAGTAAAGATCTGGAATGTTTTATTATTTTACCAAATAGCTTATTTAATTATCATTGCTCACACACTATATTCGGCGTAAATTAAAAAAATTAAATTAAAATTCCAAAAACTGATGGACGCCGAATATATGTAGTGTGTGAGCAATGAAGATGAAAATATTGTCGTTCCACAAAATCCTTAATAAAAACTTTATTTTTCATCAGATTTTTTTCAAATTACGCTTAAAAAGTTGGTAATTAAATAAGCTATTTGGTAAAAAAATAAAACATTCCAGATCTTTACTATAACGTAGAAAAAAAACGAAGTAAAAATGAAAAATTTTGAAAAAAACGTAAAAAATAGGCAAATTTTGAACTTTGAAGTGCCATAACTCAGCCATTTCTTATCAGATAGAAATTTGCAGCATATTGACGGAAAAGACATTCAATTACCTTTCCAACGATACGCCTTTTTTTTCGATCAGACTTTTCGGTTGGGCTCCACAAGGGTTTGAGTGGGACCATACACCGAAAAACACAAAAGTACCGTTATCTAAAAAACGGTACTTAGAAAAAAAAAATTACAGCGTTTTTCGTATTCAGGAGGTCCCAATTAACTTATCTAGGCATGTGGCGTTCTTTGTATTTTTCCAAATTAAAAATTTGTAAAGCAGTGTTATTTATAAATCGATTAATAAGTCCAATAGGAAAATCATTGTCAATAAGTATATCCTTAATAATCACCTTATTTTTGTTATGAAAAACTTTATCACTAATTTTCAATACCCTTCCTACAAAATTTTTAGCCGTATTAATTTTAACCTGCCTATTGTGGCTAGAATTATAGTTTATAATTCTACCTGATGAAGCAGTAGGTTTTTGGTACCAATCTATTAACAACTTATTTCCCTTTCTTATAACTAATGTATCCAAATAGGGTAGTCTCAAATCACATTCCTTTTCTATAGTAAATTTAATTGAAGAAGTAAAATCATTAAAAATGTCTAACATTTGATCAATTAACTCTTCAGACATAATACAAAAAAGATCATCTACATATTTAGTCATTAATTTTGGTTTCATATCCATCTTCTGAATGCAAGATATTGTAAAAAACTCTGCATATCCTCAGTTCTTAAAAATTTTTTTAAATTACCTTCTATGATCACCAACTCACTTTGAAAATGTTTCAGTAACTCATGTTTTTCTTTAATAGTTAATTTTAAAATTTTGGTGTGAAAATTTGTGGTAAAGCTGCTAATACTCCGCTGAATTCTTGGAAATCTCTTTGTATTAAAAATTCCGGGAACATTCCAACTCTGATCACTTTCCGAACTTTAAAAATGTATCAGTTTTAAATATTGAAAATAATTATAAACGTAGATATATGTTAGAAATGTTACAGATAATTAATGTACCAACTACACAGAGAATTAATTATAAGGAAGATACGGATAATGTTGCACAGAGTTATAGACATTTAATACATAAGAAATAACACTTATATCTATTCATTTATGTTTATATAATTTCCATGTTAAGTTTTTTATAAAGAAATTTAATTTTAAATTAATATTTTAATACATTAAGATAATACTTTATTTATCTACATTTTTTATATTAGTTTTTAGTAATATTAATACACTTGTTTTGTTACAACAAAATATTTGTTATCAATACTTTTATACATATATAATTATTGTATCATACGTATGTAACATAACATTATCTGTTAAAAATTTTTATATTATATTTGTAATATTCTGTACAAAACCAACATATTTTTATGTTAAAGTATAGACAATAATTTATATAATTCTTATTAATACTTTAATAATTATGAATTTTTGTTATACAAATTTTTTTCTATTACACATATTCTTATAATACTATTAACATTTTTTCAACCATTTTTGTTATAATACTTTTTGTTAATATTTTTATATAAATTGTAATTTTTTTGTTATACTACATTTTTGTAAAATTTTTTATATATGACAAAATGTTTAAAAAAAATTTTTATGTTATTTTCAATTTTGTTAATCAAACTATAAATTTATTCAAGGCATATTTATTCATCAGGTAATTGCAGTTCGGAGAGAATTTTTTGTTTATATTTTTTATACATGAAGTTTGACATTTGAAATTAATTAGAAAAGAGAGAAAATTGTTTTTTATTTATGCATTTTGGCAGCTGAAATTTAAAATAAGTGTTGAAAAGAATAATCAGCTGGCGAATCAAGAGTACCTGATGAATAAATATGCCTTGAAATTTATTTAAAAAATAACAAATATCAAGACACAAATCCAACAAAAAACTAATATATAATAAAAAAACGTTTATCCTGATGATGCTACACAAAGAAATTGCGAAATATTGATCAAATAATATAAAACAAAACAAAAAGATTTTTTATTATTAAAAGGACCTTAAGCTTAAAAAACTATTAAACATATACATATTAATAAAATTAAACAATATTTATTTGGTTGTTAGGTTTAAGCTGGTTTATATGCATTTCACTGGTGCTTATGCCATAAACATAAACAATGCATATAAACCAGCTTAAACCCAACAACCAAACAAATAGTATTGAATAATTTTGGGAGCATATCCCGAATAATTTAGTAAATTAACTAAATAAAATTTATTCTAAATAACATTATATAATAATTAAAAAATGTGTTTCTGTAATAGAAATAAAAAAAATTAATATTGGTTTAACGTGTTAAATTAGAGTGTTTTTTTCTAAATTTTCAGATTTAAACAATGTGCATTGCAAAGCGCACCGGCTTAAAGTAGTAACTTAATATAAATTTACTAAGGTTTAAATAAAAATGTGTATTTGCGATACAAATATATATAACCGCAATTTTTGGATCACCCAGTACCACTAGCAGTATTTTGTAAAAATTATTTTGAAGCCTAAAGTGTACTCTGTTAATATCTTTTTAAATCTTTAAAATATCTTAATTATTTCAAAAAAAGTCAAAAGGCGCCACTGTGCGTTGTGTTCTTTTCTTATCATAAGAAATAAATTTTAATACATTACCACTCATAAACGATGCTTCAGCTTTCGTTCTGAACTTGTTTCGTTCCCTATGAACTTTATTTTTGTTAATAATAAGGTTATCTTATTAATGTATCATTGATTCACTAATGTCTCCGTATTTTTAGATTTTGTGGCAATTGATATTTTTAAATCTTTTATAAGTGTTGTTGCCAACAGCGATCTGTACCGATCTCACGTGCCTGTGCCACCTAATGCTAACGGAAAATTTGCAGTGATATATCTGAAACTTTCAAATGCTTTTTGCTTGTAGATATGTCATATACAAACTTGTTTTTTTTAAGAATTTCATAATGTAATTTGAGATTACGCACAAACATTTTTCTTATTGTTGTTTTACTTAGAATTGGAATATGAGTAGTTTTCCACAAATCACTTTAGGTTAGGTTAGGTTGAAAAGGAGGGGTATAAAAGCCCAAACCCATGACAGGTATACACCTATGCCCAGTTGGCATGTTGTGCGCTCCATGTGGAAAACGAAATTCCCAAACAAAAAACCATAAACATAATTTCCCATAAATAACGGACTAGTCCAAGAAACCAGTCCCCTCAATGTAACGCCTTATGGATCTCCAGTTCGAGTTCCCCAGGTATTCCAAGTTCGGCATATTATCTACTGTAAAATTTTCGCGCCTAATATGCCCAAACGCAGGACAATGACAGAGGTAGTGTACCAGGGTCTCATCCTCTTCCTCACAAGCTCTACATGTCGTCTCCTCAGATAATCCCATGCGTGCTAAATGAGTTCTCAACTCCGTATGACCTGTAATTACACCGGTTAATTTCCTAAGTGTAGGTCTACTTAGTCTCAGAATCTCCTTTGACTTCCCAAGATTTGGGTCACCCCAGAGTGTTCTTCTCACCTTACCGACATCAGTGCTTTGCCATTTTCTGACATGTTCTTCCATTGCCCAACGTTTAAGTTCATCTTTAAATCGTTTAAGGGGTTTGGCGTTCTCCAAAGTTATAGTACTCAAAAGAGCTCCCATTTTGGATAATTTGTCGGCTTTCTCGTTTCCGATCAGCCCGTGATGGCTTGGTATCCATATTATCTCCAGATGTTCACAATTTGCATATGAGTTTATCTCACTCTTGCATTGCAAAACGTTCCGGGATTCAACTTTCTCCTTTCTCAATGTCTTAATCACTGATTGGCTATCCGTAAAGATACGAATCGGAGTTTCGCTATTCGTTTCCTTTATCCATTTAATTCCTTCCGTAATCGCCATGATCTCAGCCTGAAAAATAGTGTTGTGATCTGGTAGACGGAAGTATTTGCCTCTATTTCGGCTTATGTCGTATAAGCCCATTCCAGTTTGGTCACCAATCTTTGAACCGTCTGTATAAAGATCGATTCCGTGGGTGTTTCCCATCCTGATTATCTCATCCCATTCTCCCTCTTCCGGTATAATGGTGATGCAGTTAATATTCTCATATCTCATCGGGTTTTTATCACATGTTAATTCTGTAATATTTCCTATCGGTAAGATATCCGTTATTCTTTGGTATCTGGTCTTATGTTCTCTTATAAGCCACTCATCTATTGCCATTAATCTTGTGGCAGCTAAGGCCGCTTCATATTTTACCTGTATCTCAATAGGCCAAATGGATAATATATTCTCAATGGCCATTGTCGATGTGGTCCTCATGGCGCCGCAAATACTAATGCAGCACTGTCTCTGAATCTTTTGAAGAGGTTTTACTTTTATAACTATTTGAATGTACCGCAACAGACTTTAATTTTTTTCACAGTTATAATACCAACTGATTTTAAATATAAAAAATATTAAATAACGTTGCCATTCGTTGGTAATTTTGTTTTTTTTAAGCTCACTTGCTTTGAAATACATTGTGTGATATATTTTAATGCTTGATTGCTTTACATGTAAATCAGCTAATATTAACACCGACACTTCAACAAGAGATTAAAAATTCAAAGTAAAGTAAGATTTAAAAATTTTGTTTTAACATAACGTCGTTCGTAAATTATTGTGCTCTATGTGACATATAAAACCTATACATATAGAACACAATAATTTACGAACGACGATAAGTTGACTTTTAGGTAAGTTTTAGGTTCTAGAAACTTCATTGATATACCTTTCATTCTAGGGAATGACTGGAGGATTTTTTTTCTTTCTGAATTGTTATTGAATTGCTTTAATGTCAAAAGTATGTGAAAAAGAAAAAGGGGCTAAATTCTGAGGCGTGTCATAAAAGTGAGTATATTAAAAGGTAGACATACTAAGTTTTAGAAGGATTTTCTTGCTAAGTGCAAAAATTTTACATTAGGGGAGAAGAATCCGAGATATCATAAAGCCAAGAACAACGATATGCGATATGATGAGATCGGACTTTAAATGGCGACGCTATATATAAAAAAACAAAAAGTGCTGTATTTTAGGGCGTGGTAAAATTTTTTTTCCAATTGTAATAAAATTTGGTACGTAAATAGATACTTGTAATATTTATATTTGTAATAATTTTTTTTTTCGATTCGGATTATTAATGTGGAAAATACAAAACCATTATTTATTAAAAAATTTTTTAAAAACGCCTAAAATGCTCTAGCAAAAATAAAAAATATAAAGGTATTCTGAAGATAAAATAAATTAAAGGGGAAAACAGCAATGTGTTAACGTAATTAAAAAATCATAAGAAAATAATATGTTTTAATAAAAGAAGCATTATTATTTGTACAACATTTTGATAGTTTAAGATTTTAAAACAAGAATTGTAACAGCTTAACTTAGTAATTATATTTTATCACATCTAAAATAAGAAACGTTTAAAGAAAAAGATATAACGGCAAACTTATAAAAAAGCATCATCGCTACTTGATTCTTACCAAATCCAAGTTTCACTTAATGAAGCAGTCATATATTTTTCAATAATATTTCTCAATTTCAGCGTCTATTATTTTGTTTTTAATCTTAATGTTTCTATTTGATCATAATACTAGATCTAAAAACAGTAACAAATATGTCATTAAATCTTTATTTGCGTTTTACTGGTATGAGACAAGCGCACTTTCTTTACATTTTAATAGCTTCCATTGCATCTTCAGACAAACACCATGGAATGAAAAAAGCTAATTAGTTTTTTTTATTATTTTTTTGTGAGTTAAATAAAATGTGTAAATACCTATTGGTAAATTGAAAAACTCGATATCATCACATCCATAAACTCAAACCTCTAAAACCATGAACTAAACATTCTCAATATCAATGCAAAATTATCAATGAGTCGCTTATCAATTCCTGTTATTTCTAACGCTGCTTCACTGTTTGAAAAAATCGCCGAGACGTATTTCCGTCATTAACGTATGCGGAATGAAATTGCAACAAAATATAATATGTTACAGCTTTTTTAAAACTAACGTTAATTTTATTTCACTTAAAAAAAAAAAAAAACAAAACACAATATTAGTTTAATGTAAAAAAAAATTTGGTCCCATCGGATCCGCTTTGCGGCAGTTTTGGGAAATTTTTTCCAGAGCTGTTGAAAATATCGATGTTGACATTGTGAGAAGTTCCTTTTTAATTTTATCGATTAGATTTTTTATATTTTTCGGTCTAAAGCCACCAGCATAAACTCTTCGCTTTAAATTAGCCCAAAAATCTTCGATTGGACGTAATTGAGGGACATTTGGAGAGTTTTCCTCTTTATGAACATATGGCATATGAAGTGTGTCCATAGCTTCTACAGTTTTTCGAGCGTTATGGCTGGATGCTAAGTCTGGCCAGAAGATCACATTTAGGCCTCGATGCATCTTTTCTATGAAATCCTTCACTTTTGGCAAACAGTGCTCAATATATCGTTCAGAATTGATGGTCAAACCAGATTCAAAAAACATTGGTTCTGACATTCCGTGCGGACTAATTGCAAGCCAAGTAGTACTTTTTTAGGGAACTTTGAATGCTCCAAATATTTTGTTTTATCATCAGTATGTTTCTTCCCTTCAAAAAAGTACTTTCCCTGCCATTCATTTCCATCTAGCGTAAAATATGACTCATCATCCATGATGCAAATTATGTTGTTCTTGGCGAAAAATACATTTTTGACTAAACTTTTTAATCGTTTTCGTTGGGTAACTTCTTGCGCTTCGGAAACAGTAGGCTTATTCTTCCTGGACCTTTTCTCTATTCCCATATCATTTAGATACTTTTTTACTGTTTTTCCATCACAATGAAACTTTCTTTCAAGCTCTCTATACGATTTAGCGATCTTACCTTCAGTAACTTTTCTGAGCTGAGACCTCTTCGATGAGCCGTCCAAACTGCACTTTCTTGCGGAGCCACGCTTTCTCTTTGTGGTTTTTCTAGTTTTGTACCTAGCCAGTATTCTATATACCACACACCGATTTTCTCCTTGCTCTACAAAATGAGAAACGATATCCGAAGTTTTCCAATTAGTATGACTATTGAAAAAATTACAAATTGTTTCTCGACGTTGTTCTTCTTTTGTCGACATTATAAAATAATTAAATGTCAAACTATTACAAAATTGTCAAAGCAAAATGAGAAAACATGTAGTTTTTTAAGTAAAACGGTAAAAAATGAATAGCTTCAGCACTTTTTTTTGCCAGCGTTGCAAAATTTGTTGCGATTTCATTCCGCATACGTTAGTATTGCCAAATCCAGACTCAACTTGGTCTATTATTAATCCGGCTCTTTTTATACCCTTCACCTGTGGTGCACAAGGGTATATATAGCTTTGTCATTCCGTTTGTAATTTGTACAATTTTCATTTCCGACCCCATAACGTATATATTTTCTGAAAGCTTATGAATAGAGGAGTCGATTAAGCCCTGACCGTCTGCCCGTCTGTCCGTGTGTTGGTTGAAATCAACTTTTAGAAGCAACTATATGTTCCTCAGATCTGTATATGGTATCAATCTCTTGGAAATATCCAGGAATGAATCGCTATTGAAATTCAGCACAATCGCCCCATAACTTTTTGAGATATGAGCAAAAAACCACGACCACCGTGTTTTTTTCACAATTACAACAACAACCTCCATACATATTGGTTAAAGTAAACGTGGCATCGGATTCCAGCTGAGCCAAAAAAGTTTTATTTTATTTAATATATTATTTATATTTTATTATTTTTTTTTTTAAATTTTTTAAAATTTTTTTGTTGCATTTTTTTGTTTGTTGAATTTTTTTTTATTGTAATTTTTTTTTTTTTATGTTTTTTACATGTACATACATACATGTATGAGATGAATGGTGATACAAACAATTGTTATTGCATGACTACACGTTGTGAAGGGTATATAAGATTCGGCACGGCCGAATATAGCACTGTTACTTGTTTTGAATACATTTTAAATAATTTTTTTGTTTTCCAAACACTGCTTGTTGTTTTCTTTATCTACCCGCCAAACTTTAATAGGGATTCTGTAAGCAATATGTGGCAAACATTAAAAAAATCTTATTCAACAATGAAACGTTGAAAGTCCATATTTGTAATTGTCCACAGTTGGAGTTTTTAAAAGATTTCTGCTGTTCATCTCCGTCGGACTTGCATTGCAAATAAAACACTTACTTGATGAAATTATATCGCTTAAAATATTTACAACTGCACCATCTATCATTGGCAAATGTATTTCGTAAGAAACTTCTACAAGTGCACCTTTCATTTCAAAAACATCACATTCTATATTTTTATACCACCAAGAAAATTATGATATTCATTTTGTCATTCCGTTTATAACACATCGAAATATCCATTTTAGACCCCATAAAGAATATACATATATTCTAAATAGGGGATTCATTTTATGACGATCTAGCTATGTCCGTCCGTCTGTCTGTTGAAAGCACGACAGAGGTCGGACCAAAAAAGCTAGGGGGCTCAAATTTTGACACAATATTTCTTATACACAAGGTTTGTTTGGACTGAAAATGGGCTGAATTGGAATATTCGATTCGTAAATGCTGCAAATTTGTACATCACTGCGGCAGTAATGCCAAATGCAGTTGCTTATGCGCGATCAGCTGTTGCAGATGCATTGCAGCTGCTTAACAACTACGTAGAGTTTGCTTTTTTGAACGTTCTGCAAAAAATATAAAATGTTATTTAAAATAGTAATAGCAAATATTATTGAAAATGTTGATGTTAAAAGCGACTTTTTCTTAAATTATGATAAAAAAATAATTAGGAAAAAGATGAAACGACTCCTGATTATAAGAAATAAACTAAAAGTTAAAAGAAGGTTGATTCCTAAAATAAAAATATAATTATAAAATATAATAAAAAACTAAAAATATAAACGAACTTAATTTAAAGAAGTAATTGTTGTTTAATGCTACTTACTTCTCCATTTTATGTATACTCGATCACTATTGCATCAGAAACTTAACTGTTGTCATATTTGCAGAAATTTGCGGCAGCACTGCCAACTGTTTGCAAAAAAGAACTTTTGACGCTTAAAAGTGCTGCAAAAGGTTGCATTAATGAACGTTTTACTTTGCTGCAGTGATGCGCAACTGTTGCATTTACGAACGTACCCAGAGTTATAGCTCGTAATACAAGAGTAGGTCAAAAACCCCTGTCCTTCCAACATTGAATATAATGGAATTGTGTCCAAGCGCATAAACGAGAGCCATAAAACTTTGAATGCATATTTCCTTAGTAAAAAAATATCTTTCCCTGAAAATTGCTTAAAGCTATGAATTAGGAAAGGAGTTATAGATCAAAATGTACGAAAATTTATACCGCACAGTGTATTTTTCGGTATTAAAGGACTATACTGAAATATTTTAATTGTATTCATTAGCAGAAAAAACTTCGACACGCCTACTACAACGCCCACTTTTCACGTTATCTACTGTTAATGAAATTTAAAAGCTTATAAAATCGATAAATTAAATGTATGATGATGAAATTTGCTACAGATCTAGGTGACACGCCCAGTTTACCGCCTACCTCCCATATAACGGTTTATCTTAAATTCATATAATTTTTTAGGGATGAAGTTTTTGGAAGAATAAATATATTAAAATATCTCAGTTTTATTTATTAGCAGAAACTTTATTGATACGCCTACTTTAACGTCCACTTTCATTGAAATACTAAATTTACGAAAACATTTTACTTGCATATCGAAGTTACACAATGAAAGTGATATATATTTTAGTATAAAGAGATTATTCCATAGCGATTACTGTTATAACAAAATAATACATTTTGTGCTATAAATGTACACAAAATTGGTGGTGGGTATAAAAAATTCGGCACTGCCGAATAAAGTGCTCTTACTTGTTAATTTTTTTATCAATTTCGCGGAAAGGTTTTTTTTACTAGATCAGGCTTCTCCTTTTCTAAAACAAATTAAATAGGCCTACAATACAGCGTTAAAGATGGTGTTTTATTATCTCATTTAATTTTTTTATGTCAATTCTTAAGTCATTCTTAAAAATATAAATTAATTTTAATTTAATAATTATTAAAATAGCGCATGTATATAACTAAGTAAATACTCGAATGTACTTACTTTAGTGGTTTTCGTTTTAAAGTTTTTGTTTATAGCGGATATGACTGGAGCTACCATCCATACCCCACTTACAAACTAACGATATTTTACCTTTTTCTTTTTGAACATCACAAAGTTCCAACAAACTTGTTGCTGTTCTACGCATTATGCTTTTTTTAAGTCCACTTCTACCGAAATTTCCGTTGTTCATATAGCTGGTACTAATTTTTGCTTTTCGGTTCGCAAGGCATACAAAGATGGAAAACAATTTGGATATAATTTATTAATTGATTGCCGCAAAATTCACTAAACATTTATTAACCTTATTTAGCATATAAATTGATTTCATAAATTTCTTTTATTTACTCTAAACGCCTTTAAAAAAATTAAAAATTTCAGTGGCCCTTAAAAAAACTAGAGCTAAATTTTCAAAATCCTTTGGGGATTTTGGTCTATTAATTATATACATTAATTTTTTTAACCATTCAAAATATTAAATCGTGTTGCACAATGATATTAAACACTAATATTTGTGTAAAAATCATTAATTTAGGCATTTATTTAAGTTGTGGTACAAATTAGACACTAATTTTTAAATATGTACGTTGTTAGATACGAGTATAAACTTAAAAAAAAGAATAAAAGAAATATCTAATTTTATGTATATATTTTTTTATACTCAATCAAACTTAAAATTTTTTCGATTTTTAACAAAAGAAATTGTTTTTTCGAAGCATTAAAAAAAGAGATTTTGTAAACATATACTAAATCCTTTATTTTAGTTTAACTACAAATATATCAAAGTAAAGGGTGTTTTTTTAAGCCCGATAGAACTTAAAATTGTAAAAAATAACACAAAAAATTAAATTGTAATCAAAAATTTTTTTTATTCGAAAGATCAATACGTGACATTAACATTTGAAAATGATTTCGGGCATATGGGCACCGCGGCTGTTCTTGACGAAGCGCATTCTGGACGTCCAATTTTGGGCCACTTTTTCGAGCACTGCTGGCCGTATGTCACGAATAACACGAACAATGCTGGCCTCCAAGGCGTCAATTGTTGCTGGTTTATCAGCATAAACCAGTGACTTCACGTAGCCCCACAGGAAATAATCGAGAGGTGTCAAATCGCACGACCTTGGAGGCCAATTGACAGGTCCATTTCTCGAAATCAGCTTATCGCCAAATTTTGATTTCAATAAGTCGATGGTTGCGTTCGCCGTATGGCACGTAGCGCCATCCTGTTGAAACCACATCTCCTCCGGATCAATGTCATCCATATTTTCAAACAAAAAATCATTGATCATGGTGCGGTAACGATCTCCATTGACCGTAACGCGAGCTCCGGCCTCATTTTTGAAAAAATAAGGTCCGATGATGCCACCAGCGTGAAAACCGCACCAAACGGTGAATTTTTCTGGATGTAATGGAGTCTGTAGGGTCTCTTGTGGATTGGTCTCGCTCCATATGCGGCAATTTTGCTTATTAACAAACCCGTTAAGCCAAAAATGCGCCTCATCGCTGAACACAATTTTGCGATAAAATTGGACGTCCAGAATGCGCTTTGTCAAGAACAGCCGCGGTGCCCATATGCCCGAAATCATTTTCAAATGTTAATGTCACGTATTGATCTTTCGAATAAAAAAAAAATTTTGATTACAATTTAATTTTTTGTGTTATTTTTTACAATTTCAAGTTCTATCGGGCTTAAAAAAACACCCTTTACTTTAAAACGAAATTTCGTACCAGTTTTTGAAAAAATTAATTTTTGAGAAGAGGTTTTTTCAACAATTGAAAAGCATTTTTCTATTATGTAATTTCTGCATAAAATTCTCTGAGTTTAGTGCCCTCTCGTGGCGGCAAAAGCAAATAGAAAAAATATTTTTGTAAATATTTATTAAACTGTATTTAAATGAAATTTGATACAATTTTTTTTTTTTTTGTCTATGGGACGAAGCATAGTGCGACCTGCCTAAATGAGCACTCGCCATTTTTTGTTTTTTAACATCAGTTGAAACAATGATACCAAAAACGATACCAAATATAACCTTACGTTTCCAAACGGTAAGTTTAAAAATTTAAGTAAAATAATTTTATTAATTGGATCATGTATTTTCGCATTTTTCTGGGCCTTTGTTAGCGAATTTGTCGTGCAATGAAATTTGATTGAATTCCAAAACCAAAAACTAAACTTCCGGTAAGGTAAAACACCGTGTTGTTCAATTCTTTAAGTTTAATAACGATGCTTTAAAAAGTATGTATAAAAAAATACAGAAGTTTCTTTTTAAGTAATGCTCAAAGAACAATTAGCAATATCTGCAATTTTTTACCAATTTAATGTAATAAAGAATAACATAGAATTACAACATTGCTAGACAGAGTTGTCATCCTTTGAATTGTACTAAGGTTGTATGAATTTTTCAACATATTACTTATTTTTTTTTTTCAATAAATTAGGTTTTTTTAAACTTTTATTATATTATAGGTATATTATATCTGTGGCTGGGAGCTAAAAGGGCCAAATTCACTCTTTTGCTCTTTTGAGTTAATCATTGCATTAGATTTGTTTTCTTACTCTATTTCATTATGGTTAAACAGCTAAAGTCATACTTAACTCAGATCAGCTTCATAAATAAAATGCTGGCCAATGTCACTATTGAAAGCACCTATAAAAGTTAAAGTTCAATTCCAATTTTCTTATATGTATATTATATTATATGTATATCAGATATTAAAGTAGTTTTATTTATTTAAATTTTTCCATAGCAGTCACTTTTATGTGAGACGAAATTTCGAATATGTATATATATGTAATCCCGTGGGATCCCAATCTTACTGAAAACCGATCCCGTTTCCCACGATTGGGAAAATGAGAGTGATTTTGGTATTTTGTTTAACAATCAGCTGTTTATACCCTGTTCAGACAGATATTTTTAATTGTTTAAATTTAGTGTTGATTGAGCAATTAAAATAAGTGTTCACACATACTCAATTTATCGTACTCAATTAGCATTTGATAGCTGTAAAAATGCGATGTATTGATACCACATCAAATAATGCCTTCTCTTCAGTTTTTTTCCTGTTCATAAAATATATTTACAATTATATTTATATACTTATATGTATGTATTTGAATTTATTTAAACATTTTTTTTTAAATTTTCATCAAAAATTTTCCATTTTCTTAATTTTTATTTTTTGTATTTTTATTTGTTTGACATTAGAAATGCCACCTATAGAATTTTCTTCTCACTGAACATACTTCTCAAGAGTTGTGTTGTGAAACAATTAAGTATATATTGCTCAATTTAAAAATTATTTTTAGTATGGTAAATTGAGCTCAATAAGGCCTTTAATTGCGATAATATTATAAATTGACAATTGAGGCGCGTGTGTGAACATATTATTAAACAATAAACAATAGCAAATGACAAAGTTGATTAAAATTTTAAATTATAAAGTAAACTTTTTGTTTGGCAAATTAAGAATCGATAATTGCATTTTTAAGTGCTGTCATGGTTGCTATATAAATGTCCTCATGAATTGGATACACTAGCCCAGATTTCAGGTATAAGCTCTATTGAAAATTTGTGGCTATCTCGTTATGACAATTCGCCACCACACTATAAGTTCTAAAGACGATTTAAAGAAAGCTATTCAGTATGAGTGAGTGTGGCATAAAATTGAACCAAGTTTTCCCTAAAAATTTTTTCGGGGTATGCCAAATAGGTTACAAATGGTAATAAAAAAATAGAGACATGTACACGAAATGTAAATTTTGAAAGAAAAACAACTACAACCAATGAATATTTTTTACCCACTATTTTCATGTGAATTTCAAAAAAGTGTTAAAAACGTTTTAAAGTTTTTAGCGGAGTAAATAATACAATTTAAATTTTATTCCTCTTTTATGCTGGGAAGTTATAAAAGCTACCATTTTGTTTGTTATTTGACAGAAGTCTCTGAATCATTAATGGGTTAAAGTGTGTTATGTACCTTGATCTTTAGGGCTTTAAAATTTAAAAACGTGACAGACTCCTATCTGCTTATATTTTTAAATAAGATTACGATGTCTTTTAAATTCGTTTTTGTAGTTAAGTACAAATAGGATACCCATTATCCCTAATTTTGATTGTGCTTAACTTTAGAACGTATAAAGCGAGAGGATCAATTCTTTTACGAGCATTTAATTTAGAACTTTTCAGCAATGCTTTCCTCTATATGATCGTTCACATATGATGAAGGATCGACTCATATGCGTTGAGTTAAAATAAAAGACTTGTTTGTTTCGAATGTAAACGAAATCTGTTTATTAAATGGAATTGTACTAAGTAGTATTTATACATGTTTCTTATCCTTTTAAATATTTAGGGTTGGTGCTTGTTTTGCACACAACTCTTGGGTCGTTTTATACTTTGTTCTTTGTTTCAATGTATGAATAATATAATATTATGAGTACCTGAAATGTGTTATAAATACATTTCCAAAAAGTGATAAGAAGAATCTTGTTAGTTTGTCTTGAGTTGGTAAAACCATATAATTTTACGAGTAATCATGAAAAAACAAAACAAGATATTACTCAAACCAAAATTTTTCTTTTTATAAGTAATTTTAAAATTAATGAAAATTTTGAGCTTACTTTTTCTTAACATAATGTTCAAGTTCCAGTAAGACACCCAAGTGGACAGTTTGTTGTGGTTTTTGGTCTGGTGGATTCATCGGTCCGTACTTCTTTCGAAATGAAGCCGGTAACACAGTTACTGTCAATGGAGAGCAGTATAGATCGATGATAACAAACTTTTTTTTGGCCGAAATCGGAAGAACTTGATCTTGGACAACATTGGTTCCAACAAGACGGGGATACGTGTCCAGTTTTGAGATTCGATTATTTTAAAAAATTATGATATTGAATGGCCTCCAAGAAGTTGCGACTTAACACCATTAGACTGTTTCTTGTGGGGTTATTTGAAGGGGAGTGCCACATAATTTTCAAAATCAAAATCTCCAAACACAAAATCCCCAAGAAAAAAAACAAAAAACCAAATTAAAATCCACAAATACAAAATCCAACAAGTAAAAGCGCTATATTCGGCAGTGCCGAATCTTATATACCCTTCACAACGTGTAGTCATGCAATAACAGTAGTTTGTATCACCATCCCATATGAAATACGTACATACATATAAAAAACATACATATATAAAAACATCCCATTGTAAAATTATAAATTTACGTATGTATGTTAAAAAAAATAAAAAAAAAAATTTAAAAAAAATATTTAAAAAAAAATTAAAAAAAAATTTATTTAAAAAATAATTAAAATATATATAATAAATATAAAACAAAAAAAAAATGAAAAAAAAATTAATTTAAAAAATAATTAAAATATATATAATAAATATAAAACAATAAAAATATAAAAAAAAAAAAATTAAAAAAAATATAATAATAAAAATATAAACAATATATTAAATAAAAAAAAAAAATATAAAAAAAATTTTTTTTTGCCTCAGCTGGGATTCGATGCCACGTTTTCTCTAACCAGTATATATGTATGTATGTATGTTGTTGTAATGTTGTTTTTCCGAAAAAAAATCGAGGTGGGGTGGGTTTTTGCTCATATCTCAGTTGTTTATGTACCGATGTTTCCGATTTTCAATACCGATCTACTCCCGAATATATCTGATATTTTAATACCTCACCCGAGTCCAAGCGATGTCGGGAGGCTTCAAAAAGTTGATTTCAACATACACACGGACAGACTGACAGGGCTTAATCGACTCCCCTATTCATAAGCTTTCAGAAAATATATACTTTATGGGGTCGGAAATCAAAATTGTAGAAATTTCACACGGAATGACAAACCTATATAAATATACCCTTTTTCACTGTGTGAAGGGTATAAAAACACAAAATCCCTAAATACAAAATCCCCACATTTTTTGGAGATAGTGTCACAAAATCCCCAAATACAAAATTCCCAAATTTTTACGATATTACCTAATCTAAATCCTCATTTTCTGTGTAAAATACATTAAAATTAGGTTAAATACCGCGCGCGATTTTTTTTACACAGAAAATGAGGATTTTGTGTTAGGGAATTTTGTGTTTGGTGATTTTGTGTTTGGGGATTTTGATTTTGGAAATTATGTGGTACACCCTATTTAAAGTCATTGGTCTTTCGAAATAAACCAGACCTATTTCAAGCTTTACAAGTCAATATAGAACGTGCCATTAATCCAAAAATCTAAGATGGCCTCGAAAATAACATTGATACATATATGGGTCAAATATAGAAATAATTAAGTTAATTTATCCACTTTAATATTGGTATCAAAAGAAAATAATAATGGAGTCCGAAAAAAATGGTGTATTACATAAAATCTGAAATCTAGAGGAGGTAAATATGAAAAATACGTATGGTGAAGAGTGTATTAGATTCGGCACTCTTACTGCTTTTACATTTCAATATGGTTTTTTTAATATAGCCGATAGATATTGCAAATAGAGTAAAATGATTTTTGTTGAAAAATATCATCGAAAATTGTTATTTCTACATTGGCCACAAGAAATAATATTTAAAATAAAAAAAAATAGAGAAAAGACTTTGGCGTGTATACTAATCTTTTTTTTTTTTTCTTGAAACTCTAGTTCCAAGAACAAGATAAAAAACGTTACATTCTAGAAGAACGGAGATGTGAAATAAAACATCAAAAGCAGCTGGAGGAATTGAGAGCTACTAGAGAAAGTACAATCAGGTAAGTACATACTTTTTTTACATAATGCTTTACAATACAATCATTAAAACACATGAAAAGAGGGCACACAAAAATTTTATTTGTTTTTAAAGGCACAGTTAGGGCTTGTACCCCGTTTTTGTATTTATTTGTAAGAAATTTTTACCTAAAAAAATGTGAAATTATCCTCTCCACTCTTCCACTCATAATACAAATAAACGACTTCAGTTATGTAATGCTGTGTTTACGATACGCCTGTTCCGCTACATTACAGTGGATACAGGAATAAAATGTAAATTTCGTATTGCAGTGTATGAATAAAAAAAACACGATTTTGTATGTAAAGACTAATCAAATGCACCGCAAAATTTTATTTATTTTATTAATTTTTTTAATAATTTTATTATTATTATTTTATTTATTATTTTTATTATACATTTTCAAGTAACACTTAATTCTTAATTAGAAAAGTATGTTAGGATACAACATTTTCAATTGTACTACATCGTATACAAACTATGTTTTTTGTTTAACAGCCTGAGATAAATGTAAAACAATCGCATTTTATTTATTAACCCAATGTTGAAAAAATATATATACGGTTCTAAAAAAATAATGAAAGTTAGTGTCGAAACACGCCATTTGGCGTTATCATTTTAATATTTTGACGGCATTGTAAATATGTTATACTGTATGTTGTTTTGATGTTAAGATAACTCAATAATGTCGAGACAGTATGGTACTGAGTGTATTTTTCTGCCTATTTAACAACATGTTTAACATGTTTAAGTCGATGAAATGAGTTCTTTCGCATTTTAGGCTAATGTATATAAAATTAGTGAAAAGAGAAGGCGAATCAAGATTTGGGATTGCTGTGGAGAGAATAATATTGAAATTCCAAATTATGTTGCATGCAAATTGTGTAACAATGTATATAAATTTAATGAAAGTGCCATATCAAGTTTGAGTGAACGCAAGTGCTACATATTATTAAAAAAAAGAACATGACATGATTTTATTGAACCAAACCAGGACGTTAAAAAGGCCTGCAGCGATGTTTTGACTGAATGGGTTCGCGCATACTCTTTAGTAAAAAATTATGGACAAAAAACTTATTCGACATTAATGTTATCCCCTGGTTAAAAATTTGGAGCCAATCTTACCGTAGAAATTTTAATACCACATTGAGAACAGTTATTGTATACATTTTTAAAATCTTTAGATAGAGATCTCGTCCATACGAAAAATTGATTATGCCCTTACTTGTGATCTGTGGACAGAAAATTTTTCCAAAATTTCATAGCTCGCCTTAACGGCTCATTTTGTTATTGATGGTGGTAAAAGCACAAAATTTCTAGGAGTGAAATCTATGAAAGGAGTTTCAAATAAAAGTAAGCTATTAGTAAAATAATATACATACACTTAAAAAATTACTTAAAAATTCTTAAGCTCGTTTGTATATGAAGTAAAAATTTTTGCTAAAGTAAAATTTCTAGTTACAAAATTATAAAATTGTATTGTTTGTCAAACAAACGGTTACTATCTTTTTCACACAGTGAAAAAGGGTATATATAGGTTTGTCATTCCGTGTGAAATTTCTACAATTTTCATTTCCGACCCAATAAAGTATATATTTTCTGAAAGCTTATGAATAGGGGAGTCGATTAAGCTCGATTAAGTAGATCGGTATTGAAAATCAGAAACATCGGTACATGATATATTGCAAAATTTTATTGATTTGTAACTCCAGCGGAGTCAATGTTTTTATACGGCATGGTCCTCCACCAGTTTCCAAAAAGCTTGTGTTGTTTCCAGCTATATTGTGTTTTGATCTGCTTTTAAGGTCTGCCCAAGTCTGAAACCAATAATATTTTGGCGACAACTGTAAAAATATAGAACACACAATAAAATACCTTTTTCCACTCCAACTGTCCTTTCGGGAGGACCTATTGCATTTAAGCTCTGTGCTATATGTTTCCATATAATTTCTGGATCTAAATACGGGATTACCAGTAGCAAGATGCGGAAAGGCTTCCATTTGGTCAACCAATTTCTTAAACTGGAGGTACGTAGTTCATCTATTTCTAAATTTGTTTGTAATTATTGTAAAATATATTTTTGTAAAGTGTATGTAATTTCAATTGACACCTTAATATCATTTTCATCCATTTTGTTACCTTTTTTTTTATCATTTAGAACTTTATTTTTATTATATTTTCAATAAAACTAAAAAGCAAACAAATTATTTTAAACATACGAATGGCTGTTATTTAACAACTATTTTTGACATTTTCTTTCATTTGTAATGAACGAAATCATTTAATAAGAACCAAAAATATATGGAATATATGAAAGCTCTTTTATTGTCACACAAAAAATTTATGTCAACATTACAAGAACGCAAAACAGTTTTCGTTCGTTTTTTTTACGAATGAATAAATTAATTCATTTTACAAGAACAGACTGTAAGTATTCTTTTGAATATAATATACCCGTAAGAGTGCTGTTATCTAATCTATTTCTATATTTTGTTTTATTTAGATTTACAACTGAAAATATTCAGGGAAATTGGGGTAAAAACAGGTGAAATCGGTAATCTTATATCTGCTAAACTAAAAACTATACAAATTCCCTTCTTTTGGTACTTTTTTTAAAAGAAATTTTTCTAATATTATTCAATGGGACAAAATTTGATAACTATTATTACCTAAGAGAATATGGACAATTACTTAGGTCAAATTTTTTTTGGGGACAAAAACGGTACCAAAAAGGGGAAAATTCAGGAAAATGTTTGTTATTCCTTATTAGGAAAACACCGGGAAATGAGTATAATTCCTAATTGCAGCACCAATTTTAATAAAAATTGTAATTGGGATTTCACCAGACATACAAAATAATGTAATTTGGTATAAATTTAAACACATTCATAACAGAGTAAAAAGGGAAAAATTCGGGAAAAGAGGTACTTTTTAGAACATAATTACTTGTATGCAAAAAAGTAGATTTACTCACTTTAAATGATGTCTATGAAAAAAATTTTTTTTGCATAAATATTTAAACATTTTAATCCTGGATTTGTACATTGATATGGAAAACCCAAAAAGGCACTTTTCTTTTTTTTTTTGGGTACGTTTTGTATTTTCTACGTTTATAAACCTAGAATTTCGAAGTTAATGACTATTGATACGAGGTAAGACTGAAAATTCTATGGGCGACCAGAAAGGTACTTTTTTATCTCTTTTATGGTACTTTTTGTATTTTCAACATTTGTGAACCTAGAATTTCGATATTAGTAACTATTCATACTAGGTGAGCCTGAAAAATTTTATTGGCTACCAAAAAGGTACTTTTTTGCTACTGCTACCGAGTGAGGCTAAAAATCTTATGGGCGACCGAAAAGGTACTTATTTGAATTTTTGCGAAGCTAGAATTTTGAAATAAGTGACTATTTATACGAGGTGAGACTGAAAATGCTATGGGCGACCAGAAGGGTACTTTTTTAAATTTTTATGGTACTTACTTTTATGGTACGTAGAGAATACACGTTTATAAAGGTAGAATTTTGAAATAAGGGGCTATTGGTTCAAATGGAGAATAAAAATGATAAAAGATAATATAGAGATAAGGTGTCTTTTCGTATTTCTATTATACTTTTTGCCTTTTCGCATTTTAATTGTAGTTTTTATACCCTTCACCTGTGGTGCACAAGGGTATATATAGCTTTGTCATTCCGTTTGTAATTTATACAATTTTCATTTCCGACCCCATAAAGTATATATTTTCTGAAAGCTTATGAATAGAGGAGTCGATTAAGCCCTGACCGTCTATCCGTCTGTCCGTTTGCCCGTCTGTCCGTGTGTTGGTTGAAATCAACTTTTAGAAGCAACTGTATGTTCCTCAGATCTGTATATGGTTTCAATCTCTTGGAAATATCCAGGAATGAATCGCTATTGAAATTCAGCACAATCGCCCCATAACTTTCTGAGATATGAGCAAAAAACCACGACCACCTCGTTTTTTTTCACAATTACAACAACAACATACATACATACATACATGTAAAAAACATACCAAACAAAAAAAAATACAAAAAAAAAAATATTAAAAATAAGAAAAAAATAATAAAAAAAAACTAGAAAAAAAAAATTTTTCAAAAAAATTTTTCAAAAAAATTTAAAAAAAATTTTTGAAAATTTTTCTAAAAAAATTTTTTAAAAAAATTAAAAAAAAAATAATAAAATATAAATAATATATTAAATAAAATAAAATAAAATAAAATTTTTTTGGCTCAGCTGGGATTCGATGCCACATTTATTCTAACGTTTGTTAACAATTGTTTGTCTAACAATTGTTATTGCATGACTACACGTTGTGAAGGGTATATAAGATTCGGCACGGCCGAATATAGCACTGTTACTTGTTATATTATTACGTTTGTAAACATAGAGCCTTAAAATTAGTGATTTTTAATCCGAATTCTAAGTTTAAATATTAAGGACGACAAAGAATTTTTATTTTTTTTTTGTTTTTTTTTTCAGTTTTTATATTTTGTATACATAGAATTCTGTAAGTATATATCATAGTACGCAAATCATTCGAATAGATATTTATCGTGAATGATATTAATTCGAATGAATTAACAGCCAGGCCCACGATGTCGAACGCAAACTAAAGCGAAAGAAAACCAGTCACTCATTTTCGTTTGAAAAAGCGGCCCATTATCGATCGACTTGTCGTTTGCTTCGCATTACGTGTCTAACGCAATCAGGAAAAAAATTATATGTTGCCACATATACGATTCCATAAATTAATCGCCATTATATTAAAAAAAGCGCTTAAATGTATAATTTTTACATTAAAAGCGTAACTATGTACTACTTAAACTTGACAGTAAAAAGTAAACAAAGCTTATTTTGATTATTTTAATAATTTTGTTAAATCTAAAAAAAATTAAATTTATTAAAATATATGTATATGAGTAAAAGTGGTTTAAACAATACTTAAAAGAAATACACAATAATATTTTGTGATAATTAATTTTATTTTACATGGATCTGACGGTTGCAGTTCATTTTTTAGAAGAAACTGAGCAGGTGGAGCAAATTTCGCGCAGACAATTGCGGGATATGACTCGATTTGGCATTTGTGTTCGTACAAAATTAAAAAAAAAAAAAACTTGGTCGCAATTTTATATTGACATGCTTACGTTATCGTTCGTAATAACTTTCTCTCAACTAAGAATGTTATAGGGCCGCAAATCAGCTGTTTGCCGTTTAAAATAAAAGCGAACGATAACTTTCGACATCGTGAGCCTGGCTGTAAATTTTCCACATTGTGACGAATAATTCTTTTTGTTTTAAGAATTTTAAAAATAAAATTTGCGAGACAAATGAAATTTTAAAAAAATTGAAAATAAATTTCTCTCCACAATTTAAATTTAAAATTCCTTACAGAATCATTCATTCAAATAACATAATCGAAAAATTTAAAAAAAACAAGTAAGAGTGCTATATTCGGCCATGCCGAATCTTATATACCCTTCACAACGTGTAGTCATGCAATAACAGTTGCTTGTATCACCATTCATCCCATATGAAATACGTACACGTATGTATGTTAAAAAAACGAAAAAAAAAAAATTTAAAAAAAAATTTAAAAAAAAAATTTAAAAAAAAAATAAAAAAAAAATATTATTATATATATAATATACATATATAAAAAAAAAAAAATTAAAAAAATAAAAAAAAAAATTAAAAAAAAAACAAGTAAGAGTGCTATATTCGGCCGTGCCGAATCTTATATACCCTTCACAACGTGTAGTCATGCAATAACAGTAGTTTGTGTCACCATTCATCCCATATGAAATACGTACATACATATAAAAACATACATATATAAAAACATCCCATTGTAAAATTATAAATTCACGTATGTATGTTAAAAAAACAAAAAAAAAAAAAAATTTAAAAAAAAATTAAAAAAAAAAAATTTTTTTAAAAATTATTATATATATAATATATATAAAACAAAAAAAAAAAATAAAAAAAAAAAAAAAATTAAAAAAAAATAATAAAAATATAAATAATATATTAAATAAAAAATAAAAAAAAAATAAAAAAAAAATTTAAAAAAAATTTTTAAAAAAATTGAAAAAAAATTTTTTTGGCTCAGCTGGGATTCGATGCCACGTTTTCTCTAACCAGTATACACGTTTGTATGTATGTATGTTGTTGTTGTAATGTTGTTTTTGTGAAAAAAAAACCGAGGTGGTCGTGGGTTTTTGCTCATATCTCAGTTGTTTATGTACCGATGTTTCTGATTTTCAATACCGATCTACTCCCGAATATTTCTGATATTTTAATACATCACCCGAGTCCAAGCGATGTCGGGGGGCTTCAAAAAGTTGATTTCAACATACACACGGACAGACGGTCAGACGGACAGACTGACAGGGCTTAATCGACTTCCCTATTCATAAGCTTTCAGAAAATATATACTTTATGGGGTCGGAAATCAAAATTGTAGAAATTTCACACGGAATGACAAACCTATATATACCCTTTTTCACTGTGTGAAGGGTATAATAATAATAAAAATATAAATAATATATTAAATAAAAAATAAAAAAAAAATAAAAAAAAAAATTTTTTTTGGCTCAGTTGGGATTCGATGCCACGTTTTCTTTAACCAGTATACACGTTTGTATGTATGTATGTTGTTGTTGTAATGTTGTTTTTGTGAAAAAAAAATCGAGGTGGTCGTGGGTTTTTGCTCATATCTCAGTTGTTTATGTACCGATGTTTCTGATTTTCAATAGCGATCTACTCCCGAATATTTCTGATATTTTAATACCTTACCCGGGTCCAACCTATGTCGGGGGGCTTCAAAAAGTTGATTTCAACATACACACGGACAGACTGACAGGGCTTAATCGACTTCCCTATTCATAAGCTTTCAGAAAATATATACTTTATGGGGTCGGAAATGAAAATTGTAGAAATTTCACACGGAATGACAAACCTATATATACCCTTTTTCACTGTGTGAAGGGTATAAAAATCGATTCACAAATAGAATTTTTATTTTCCTTGAAGAAAAGATAGCAGCGTTGCCATTGTAGTTTATTATTTTTTGTTGTGTTAATGGGGCAATTTCACCATGTTAAGAATTAAAGAAAATATTTTAAAACTTTAATTTTTAGTTTTTATAACTTTTATTTCTCCCCAAATTTTTGTTATACATATTTTATTTTTATTTATTTATTTAATTATTTAAGTCTATGGTTATAATCCTTACAGACTAAATATTATATTAAACAATTTATTTTTTATACAGAAAATTAGGTGTTTAAACTAAGAATAATGTTACGTTTAATAATATTTACATTTAGAGAGAAATCTATAAAGCTAAACATTTCATTAAAATTACAACATAATTTCCTAAAAGGATCTGCCATTTCGTAGTTTGATTTAAAAGTTTTAACATAAAGTGGGTTATTGAAACGTAGTGTCCTTTGAGGAACATTCAATGATATCTTACTTAAAAGAAAATCGGATGATACATTTCCATTTAAAAGATTTACGAGAAATGAAACGTTAAGCATAATTCGTCGACTTTTTAGTGTTGGCAGCCGAATCAAAGCAAGACGTGATGAATACGATGTAAGCACAGAATATCCCCGATATACATCTCTAAGACAAAAAAGTAGAAACTGTTTCTGTACAGATTCGATAAGATCAATATGAACGTTGTAGTAGGGATCCCATACAATTGACCCATACTCTAAAACCGGTCTTACAAGTGACGTAAACAATCTTTTTGTGATAAAAGGGTCCTTAAATTCTTTTGCCCACCTTTTGATGAAAGCCAAGATTCCACGAGCCTTATTGACAGCTAACGTAATGTGTTGTATGAAGTTTAATTTTGCGTCTAACAAAATACCAAGATCTGAAATAACATTTACTGACTCCAGTTTATAGCCATTGATATAGTATTGATTAAAAGCATGACACTTTCGCGAAAAAGTCATGTTTTTACATTTTTTCAGGTTAAGTTCCATTAAATTAACGTTACACCAACTATAAAAATTTTCTATGTCCTTTTGAAGATATGTATGATCTGATGGATGTTTAAAACTTAAAAATATTTTAACATCATCTGCGAACATCAGTGTATTAGAATATCTTATTGCTTCAGGCAAATCATTGATGAAAAGTAAAAATAAAATGGGGCCGAGGTGGCTTCCCTGCGGCACACCGGATTTTACCAAAATATTTCTAGATTTTGCGGAATTAAATTTTACGGACTGTGTTCTGTATAAAAGATATGACTTTAACCAGCTTAAATAAATATTATCGAAGCCCATTGCATCCAGCTTTTTTAGTAGAAGTTTATGATTAACTTTGTCAAAGGCTTTACTGAAATCAGTATAAATTACATCAGTATTTTGACTAATAGAAAATCCTTCATTAACCAAAGTTGTTAGTTGGAGAATGTTAGTCATAGCTGAAGATCCTTTACGAAACCCATGTTGACATGGTGTTAATAATGGGGACACTTGATGAACGAGGGAATCAATAATGCATTTTTCAAATAGCTTCGGAATAGCATTTAATTTAGCTATGCCTCTGTAGTTTGCTATATTTGACCTATTGCCAGACTTGAATAAAGGAACGAGGAACGATTCTTTCCAAGTTTTAGGGAAGTATCCAAATTTTAGTGAAATATTAAATATAATTGATAAAGGTGTTGCAATAGATGATGCACAATTTTTTAAAACACAACTTGGTATGCCATCTGGTCCACACGACAATGAGGATTTTAAGTTTTTTATGCATTTTATAATGTATGTCGTATCTAGTAGTGGAAGTGATGTTATTTGAATAGGGTGAATGCTAAATGGATAGATATCATCATCGTCATATTCGGTATTGGAATAAGTAGAGGCAAAGAAATCAGCGAATAAATTACTTATTTCTGATTCGTCACTTGACTCTGTACTTAAATACTTCATAACTTTCGGAGTGCCACAATTCTTTCTTTTTGAGTTTACAAAAGTATAGAATGATCTTGGATTATGTTTAAAATTACGTTTAATTTTTTCCAAGTAGCTTTTGTACAGTTCAGCATTCAATAAATTGTATTCAGCACGAAGAACAGAATATTTCGTATAGTCAAGTGCAAAGCTAGATCTCTTGTATTTTTTGTAATATTTATTTTTTAGATTTTTTAAGGAGGATAGTTGCCTGGAGTTCCAGGGTGGACCACTCTGAGAACGAGGTAAACGTTTTGGAATGCACTCATCCATGTAACGGTACATTGTAGTATAAAAAATTTTAATCATTTTATCAATAGAGTTCGGCATACCATTTGGAGTAGATAAAAGTTGAAACCAATTAGTGTTGTATAAAAGGTTATTAAAGTCATTATAGTTTGCACGTTGGAAGCAAAATATTTTTTCTTTTTTGGTAAAATTTTTAATGCAGTGGAATCCTAGGATAATACAGCTTATTTCAATTGTGGGGTGGTAACGATCTTCCGGCAGAGTTATTGGATCAACACGATTTACTGTGCATTCACTGGGTACATTTACAAATACCAAATCACGCATTTTTCCAAAAATATTGTATGATCCGTTAATTTGGTGTAGACATAAATTTGAAATATCTCGAAATACATTGTCGCTGTTAACATCAGGTCGTATGGGTATGTAACTGTAATTTTCAGTGGAGAATTGCCAGGTAATTTGAGGTAGATTGAAATCACCAAGGACAAGAATGAGATCATCCGGATTAGTCTTTAAAGAAACCATTTCAATTAAAGCAATGTGTTGCTGAAAAATTAATAAATCCGATTGAGGAGGAATATATGAGCAGGTAATAAACACTTTTATGTGGCTTATTTTCATGACTACAGCAATAAATTCAATGTTATAAGTTGTATCAAATTGTATTTCCTCAGCTGAAAAGTGATTGGAGATCGCTATTAAAACACCTCCACCAGTCGTGTTTGTAATTCTATCTCGACGGAAAACTTGAAAATTATTACAAAAAATTTCAGTATTAAAAATAGTATTGTTTAGCCAGGTCTCGGTGAAGCAAATTATATGATGAGAAAAACCAAAGCTATCTTGATAAAGTTTGGTGCATTTACTTTTTAATCCTCGAACATTTTGATAGATAATATTAAGTTGAATATCACTTATATCGATTAGTTTTTTTGGATTGTTAGTTGACGAGGTGGAAGATGCACAATATTGTTTGTGCGTTGATTTGTGTTGTATTCATATTCTCGGATTATAACGTGATTTGGCCAGAATGATGGGTCTACAACGCAATCAAAAATATTTAACGGAACGGTAATTTTAAAAGACGTAATACTTCTTGCCTGTGAATAAGTAAACTTTTGAACATTTATGTCAACATTTTGGTTCAGCTTTGATTTGACATAGAATTCAATATCTTCAGCAGAAGTGTCGAATGCAAGGCGGGATAAAAAAATTTGTTTTTTTGGAGGAACAACTCTTAATTCTCTATGAGAACTAAGATTACTTTCATTATTCATTACAACTTCAGCATAATTTAAATTAGAAATAGGGTTATTATTGATAGCAGAGCTAGACGCACCAGGATTATTTAATGGGGCATCGCATACTATCGTAATGGGGTTTCGTGATGAATTTAAAGCAGAATTATCTACAGCAACACTGCGAACAGAAAAAGTAGCTGCATCAGGATTTAATGGTGCAAATAAAGCATTAGAATCGGTAAGGGGGTCATCTTGTTTAGACTTATTATTTTTTCTTGATGATTTACGTCTTTTTGGTGAAGGCTGAACAGGAGATTTTATTGAGTCCAAGGAATTGAAATCTTCAAAAAGCTTACCATAGTCAGAAATTCTATCCGTTAGCTTATTTACTTCACCTTGAATTTCTAAAAAATGGTTCTTAGTTCCTTGGAAAAAACGGTAGAAAGTAACACCAATTTTTCTGCAAGAATTACAGCACCAGTGAAGACCAGTATTTTTTACAAGAGAATCGGCAACAAGTACAGATAATCCACTACATTTTACGTGACAGAGACCATTACATAACCAACAAGTAATCATCCTTTCATCGTCATTGGTAATGGCACACTTTTTATTTATACAATTCATGATATTCAATATTGTTTATTGACAAATAAAAAGTTCCAAAATTAACGGCAAAAATTTAATCAAATTTCAATTTACAAAAGCAGTGTTAAAGGCAATTTCATATAGTATTGAACAACAGGCAATATAAAATTTTAAAGAATTGTTGTATGTATGTCTGATTAGTGATAAAAAACATAAGTATAAACGGGTTTCAAACAAGCACTTCTGATTAAATATAATTATATCTGTGGTTTTCATGGGAATGGTATGTCTTAAAATCAAAACCGTTTTATATAAAACAACGGTTTAGGTATTGAGCTTTTTAAACTTTTTTTTACCATTCATGCCAACAAAGATCTTAAAATTTTCTTAGAAAAATTTCAGACAAATATCCTTTTAAAATTATATCATAGCGAATACGAAAATAAACAAAGTGGTACGAAAACTAAAAGTGTGTGCAGATAAACATAGGTAGGTAGTACACACTTCTAGTAAACTGAAAAATTATCAGAAAAAGACTTTTAAATGCGTTCAGAAATAACAGCGTATGTGGTTGTGTGTTTTTCTATAAAATTAAATAATTTTTCCATTAAGCACACGTAAGTCAACATACTGCGTTAGTGCTGAACACTTTTTGAATATATATAGAAGTTACGTTGTTATGCAATTAAAAAAAATCGGAATGAGTCCATTTTATTTCAGACATTTTTAGAACCAAGTAAAGGGCATTTAAAACCAAACAATATGGCATTATTAACTCAAAATCATAAAAAATGAACATATGCGGTTGCCCATGAAAACCACAGGTATTACCTTTTAGGATTTTATGATAATATTTCGATTTATTATAAAAAATTATATTGCAGATTTTTTCCATTTGGAGATTTTTTTCTAAGAAATTTAGTTAAATACTTGTGGCAAATTGTTTTTTAATTTTTTTGGACATACCTAAATGCATACACAATTTTATTACGAATATTTGTGCCGGCAGAAACAATGTTTCATATGTAGGTTTTGTTTTTGTATTTGTTGCAATCATAAACGAAATACTTTTTTATTGTGTGTTGGTTTTTTAAACTGCTAAGCAGTGCATATACAGTCGGATTCGGGTAAGGGAAATTGATAATTGACGGATTTATTATTTTGGCTTATGCAAGATTTTCATTAATAAAATCTTTGGATAAATTGAAACCATTTTGGTTAAATAGATTGTCTACTTTTTATATTGTTTTAAAACAAAATAATAGAAAATGTTGCACTACAGTGCAAAAAATTAGCTGTAGCATTGTATTTCGTCGTATATTAATGATAAATTTTTTCTACTAAGCAGTGTTTGCTTTATTGAAGTTTGTAGATTTGAAAACAAAAAAGCTGTAAAACTGCTTTTCCCTTAAGCGAGCTCATTTTCTTTAAAATAATAGCAAAAATATTTAATTTTAGTTAACGCATTCACTGCCAACTACGAGTTACCTCGTAGTCGACATCCGTATATCATCCGGATAAGGCCAGCTACGAGACACCTTGTAGTAATTATGATTTTATTACACATAATATAATTTTAAAATGGCATGTGGAGTTGACTTCATTTATATGTTTTGGCATAGAGAATTGTCTGATTAAAGTATTGAAAAAACCCTACGAGATAACTCGTAGCAGTAGCTATTTTATTGACGAAAATTTAGTACCGTTATGATCTCCCTTTTTTCTCTTTGTTTTCTACATTGCACTATTTTTTATTCATCAAGTGATAATGAAGGCGTTTTTTCTGCGGATGAGACTGAATGTGTTTATGAAAATGATGATGAAGATAGTAGCTCTGGAGACGAAATTGATGCAATGCCAGCAAAAAGAGTTTGTGTATCGCAATTCCAAGCAAACCAAAGTTCTACATTATTACATAATTGGAAAGAAATACGACAGGATCCTCCACAATTCAGTTTCGCAGGGAAATGGTCAATAAATATTCCAGAAAGTTGCACAACACCTGGTGATTTCTTTAAGTTATTTCTGACAAACCTTTTTAAAATGTTTAGTGGATCAAACTAATATTTATGCTGCTCAAGAAATTGGTAAGAACCAGTTATTGAGATCATCTCGATTTAATTCTTGGAAAGAAAAAAACACTACATATCTTCGTGTGTTTTTTGGTCTACTACTTCATATGGGGACGATAAATTTACCTACAATATCCCATTAAGGGATAAATAAGCTTAACGACTTGAATTTTTTTTTAGAAACAGAATGTCAAGATATCGGTTTTAAATGCTTCTTAGGTTCCTTCACTTTTCAAAAAGTGAGGAACAATCAAATGATCGTTTGCTTAAAATAAATCCTGTTTTGAAGCACTTTAACGAAACAATAAACTGTATATATAGTCCTGGACAAGACATGTGTTGATGAGTCTATGGTTCTGTGGAGGGGAAGGTTAGTTTTCCGTTAGTACATAAAAAGCAAGAAACATAAATATGGCATCAAGTTACTTGAGCTGTGCGAATCAAAGGAAATGATTTTAAGAATCCAAATATATGAAGGTAAAAACTTGATGTATTCTCCGAAAAAAATCATGCAAGAAATGTTTTAATGAATTTAATGGAAGGATTTCTCGACAAGGGGCATGTATTATATATGGACAATTTTTATAATTCTGTTTGTTTAGCAAAATAACTTACAGAGAGGTCTACCTATGTTTGTGGTACTCTACGTTCTAATAGAGTGGAAAATCCAAAAAATTTAACTGAAAAGAAACTATAAAAAAGGAGAATCAACGGCGCACAGTGGCGCCTTTTGACTTTTTTCGTTGCAAAAATCATAACTTTTGAAATAAATATTTTATTTATATATTATATTATATTTTATTTATATTTTAAAGATTTAAAAAGATATTGACAGAGGACACTTTAGGCTTCAAAATAATGTTTACAAAATACTGCTAGAAATACACTTTAAAAAATATTGAGTTCATATAAACTACAAATTATGGAATGTGGACTTTTTTCCCTTAAATGCGTTAACATAAAATCTTAAAATATATAAGTAAGTATAGGTATTTGAATACATTTAGAATTTTTACAGGGTGCTCCAAAAATTGCGGATAAAATAGGATAATTTTTCCAGTTAAATGTTAACAAGTTTTTTTAAATATAAATTTTTTATTTATATCGCAAATACAATTTAAGGGCCGTATTCATAAAAAATATTTTAGGTTTATTGAAGGCTTATTTGACAAATTTCTCTACAACATTTGTCAAATAAGCCTTTAATAAACCTAAAATATTTTTTATGAATACGGCCCTAAATATTTAATTCTAAGTAAATTTATATTAAGTAACTAGTTTAACCCGGTGCGCTTTGCAATACACATTGTTTAAATCTGAAAGTTAAGTAAAAAAACACTCTAATATAACATGTTAAACCAATATTAAATTTTTTTATTTCTATTACAGAAACACATTTTTAAATTATTTTTAATATTAATATATTTTTGCTATAGATATAATGTTATTTAGTATATATTTTATTTAGTTAGAATAATTGGTTTTATTAGTTAGTTCTCTTTGAAATAGTCATTAACATTGGGAGCGTTATCTAATAGACTTAACATATCGGGGCTATAATTATATTCTCCCAAATCCTTTCGAGATCTTACATGTCTTCGTAATGAAATAAGTGGGTCTGAGGAGGCTGCCAACATATTGAAAAGGTCCGCATTCTGTCTAATCCGTGAAATTTTCCAAGTACAGGGTGGGGCAAAAGTCGCCAAGGGGTTTAAAACAGTCATAACTTTTTTAATTTTATTTTTTTTACAAAATAAAAAAATATCATATTGGGAGATTTTTTAAATTTAGGTGTGAAAGATTACGTCACGTAAGTGAGCACCATTTTCAGCCTCGCTCTTTTAATAGCATTTTCCATGACACGAGTCAGAGTATCTGGCTGCAACGCTCTTATTTCGGTTCGAATATTCTCTTTGAGCTGTGCAAGTGTTCTGAGTTTATTGATATATACCTTCTCTTTCAAATAACCCCAAAGGAAATAATCTGGTGCTGTTAAATCCGGCGAACAGGTAGGCCAATTGAATGCTGAATTTTTGGAAATTATACGTTCGCCAAAAATCTGCCTTAGGAGCTGCATAGTGGCTCGAGCAGTGTGTGCAGTGGCCCATCTTGTTGGAACCACATCTCTCGATTGTCAGAAAGAGCTGGCCTTAAAAAATTTTGGACCATATCTCGATATCGCTCGCCATTTACCGTTACACCATTTCCATCGTTATCTTCGAAAAAGAATGGTCCAATAATTCTTTGGGACGTAATTGCGCACCATACTATACATTTAAGTGGATGTAATTGTTTCTGATGAACCACTCTTGGGTTCTCAATACCCCATATTCTGCAGTTCTGCTTGTTTACAAAACCATTTAATTGAAAATGTGCTTCATCGCTCATTATCAGATGATGAATAAAATCATTATGTTCTCTGGCCAATTCTTGAAAGCGAACTACATAAATTCTTTGTCCTTGGGAATCTCCTGGCTTTAGTTCTTGCACTAACTGCACCTTGTATGGGAAAAGATGTAAATTTCCCTTTAATATGCTGCGTAAAGACCGCCGAGACATTTCCAGCTCAGCAGAGCGTCTTCGAGTTGATGTTTCAGGATTCTCCTCAACACTCTCCATAACGCGTTAAATATTTGCTTTATTAATTACAGAATGTGGTCTTCCGCTTCGTGGAAGATCCCTCACTGAGCCTTGTTGCTGAAAACGTGTCACCAAGCGTCGAATCATTGATTCGGATGGTGAATTCCGCACATTAAAATGACGACGATAGGCTCATTGAGTTTGAATTATTGATCGATGATGTTCAAAATAAAGTTCTATGATTTTGGTTCGCTGGATAACGTTGTAACCTTCCATAATTAATCTCCCAGATTTTTTTTACAAGTCCTAAAAAGAAAAAGAAAAAAAAATTAAATTAGAAAAGTTATTAATTTTTCAAATCCCTTCGCGACTTTTGCCCCACCCTGTATTTGCGTATCTAAATTTTTTGTAGTCTTTCTTTTTGCATTCCTGGGCTTCTTCTGACAACTTTCCAATCGGTAAGCAATGATGTTCAATTAAACTTTTACCATGAGCCAAAATCTTATAAACCGTAGGAGTAAGTTTCTTCTCAGGGTATATTTGAGCTAAAAGTTGGGCAATTTTTTAAGTATAATCATCAAACTTTGGGCCATTTACTATTTCTCTAGAGTTTATAACATTTAGGATAACTTCCAACCTTTTTATAATATTATTATTTATAATATATATTATTCGGGCTGGTTCATCATCATTTTCAAAAAATGCTTTGGACATATTACTATCGCTAGTATTTCCATACCCCTGCTTTGGGAAGTCTACTTTCAGCCCAAGCTTCTTAAGATATTCATTTTGTATATTTTTTTCGAGCAGATAGTTTTTCTTTTTGTGTTGCGTTCATATCAAAACATTCACCTTCACGTGAAATTGTATACGCTAGTTTTAAAATGAACTCAATGCACCTAATTCTGGCATGTAATGGAGAAATTCCATATTCATAATTTAGCTCATCACTTGAGTCCTAAAAATTTTGAAAGTCTTTCTGTGACTTTTT
This sequence comes from Phyto melanocephala, assembly GCA_941918925.1. Classification (NCBI taxonomy): domain Eukaryota; kingdom Metazoa; phylum Arthropoda; class Insecta; order Diptera; family Rhinophoridae; genus Phyto; species Phyto melanocephala. The sequence continues at coordinate 46,076,408 of OW799237.1, forward strand.
GCAAATTGCACACTTTAAAGTTGACGAGGTATCTGTTATTACATTTAAGACACTTTTTCCATTCTTACAGAAGGCTTTAGTTTCGAAATTTGTAGATTTAATTATTTCTGAAGACTCTTTTTTATATTGAAAAAATATCGGACGGCAAAAATGAACTGATGATGGGCGAGGATTTTTCCAATGCTCAGCAAATTCAATTAGTCGTAAAGGAACTACAAAAGCCATAAACATATTTGTATCTTTAATAGTTGTGTCATTTGTCGATATTGTCTGTTTGTAAGCACTTTGACCGGATGATCCATCACATCCCCACTTATTTATCAATGTAAGCCTATCTGGAAGTGATACTGCTTCCTCTTCAGGCAAACTTTGAATAAGGCGTTTGGCTGTATGATCCATTAAGTCTTGTAATTTAACCTCTATCGATACTTCAGTAACCTTTACATTAGGTGGCTCTGCTTCTTTTTTGGCAGATGTAGTCTTTTTGTATCCAGAAAGAAAGAATATTCACATTATGATTCTTTAAAGACCTTCGTAAAATATAATATTTTTCCTTTGACAATCCCAATTCCGTAAACAAAGTTAGGAATTCTTCTATATTATACTTTACGTTTTCTTGTGTACTCAGAACACTCGTTTATAGTTTTTGTTAGGAAAACGAAGTGAATTTTGCTATGAACATCCATTTCGTGGTATCCTGATAAATCGTGTAGTTTTTCCACAATAGCCAATTTAAATGCATTTTCATTATCTGAGTTTCGGAATAACTCCAACAATTCTAAATTGGTAAATGACATTATCGCACTTTAAAATAAAATTGCATAAGTTCTGTTACTTATCACTAGACTTTGATACACTATCTCTGTCATTGTCCTGCGTTTGGGCATATTAGTCGCGAGAATTTTACAGTGCATACTATGCCGAATTTGGAGTACCTGGGGAACTCAAACTGGAGATCCATAAGGAATTACATTGAGGGGACTGAGTTCTTGAACTAGTCCGATATTTAATTATGGGAAATTATGATTATGGTTTTAAATTGGGAGTTCCGGTTCCCACATGGAGCGCACAACATGCCAACTGGGCATGCCCGTAGTGTCGAGAATATTGCCGCCGCTGTGTCTCTCACACGTCGTTCTCAAGCGTTGGGCATCTCTGTGACGTCGTTGTGGCGAATTTTGCAAAAAGATCTTGGCCTACATCCTTACAAGATCAAATTGACGCAAGAACTGAAGCCGCTTGACCACAAGCGTCGTATGTTCGTGAATTGGGCTGAGCAACAATTTGAAAATGATTCGGATTTTCATCGAAAAATCATCCTCAGTGATGAGGCTCATTTCTGGCTGAATGGCTTCGACAATAAGCAAAATATGCGTTATTGGTTAGACAGCAATCCACACGTACTCCATGAGTCATCATTGCATCCCGAAAAAATTACGGTTTGGTGCGGTTTATGGACCGGCGGCGTCATTGGGACGTACTTCTTCCGTGATGATCAAGACCGGCACGTTACTGTGAATGGGATTCGCTACCGTTCAATGATAACAGAATATGTTTGGAACCAATTGGATGACATGGACTTGGAAGAAATGTGGTTCCAACAGGACGGCGCCACAAGCCACTCAGCGAATGTCACAATCAATTTATTGGAAATCAAGTTTGGAGAACGTGTTATTGAACGAAATGGTCCAGTCGATTGGCCGCCTCGGTCGTGCGATTTAACGCCGTTAGACTATTTCCTGTGGGGCTATGTCAAGTCTATGGTCTATGCCAACAAGCCAGCGACGATTGATGAACTTTGTACAAATATCGAACGTGAAATTGCAGCAGTATTGACCGATTTATGCTTGAAAATCGTCGAAAATTGGGTTCAGCTTCTGGACTTTTGCAAGCATGCCCGTGGTGGCCATGCAAAAGAAATCGAGTTCCATACATAATGGCATCGAACGTAGTTTCACAGGAATAAAGAATTTCATTGATTGATTGATTGATTCCAAAACCGTTTTGTTTTATTTTAAAAAACTTTTGTAGCGCTCTTATTAGCGGTTCGTCTTTGTTTCTGACGTTTGTGGAGGGTAGACACTTTGGAAGTATCGGGATGAAGCCGTTGACGCCAACTCTCGTTTTTTGGTAGCGATGATGTTCCTATGCATACATCTCACGCGGCGCTCCCTCATGTGCGAGTGGGCCAGGCAATCAAAACAATATTTAGTTGACGGTATCTCTTGACAGTTGGTGGGGGAAAGTTCTCGGTAACAGAACTAGCTTCAAGATCGGTCGATCAAAAATGCCGGAAGCTTGCCGCTGTACGGACCTTAGAATCATGCCCTACATGAGTCTTTTCTATTCGACCTAATCTTTACAAAATTTCCTACTTCGATATCTTTTTCGGGATATTTCCCCTTCACCCGACGGTGAAGTCCCATGAGATATTTTTCTTTCCACCGCTGAGCAAAATAGTGGTGAAGCACTCTTAACTTTTGTCATCTGAGGACAATTCTAAATCCGAACGATCGGGTTCAGAAAATGCCAACATAGGCGATCTAATAAGGAAGTGACCGGTTTAATAGGACAAGGTAAACTGGGTCATCGGTCATTGAAATTAGGTTTATAAAATTAAGACAAGTTTCAATGCGGGTTATCATTATCTCTCAAATGTAAATTTTTGAACCCCAGAAATTTTTCGTAAATAGGAGCTCCAGGGTGTATAAAATGCCATTTCATAGGCTGGAAACTATTTTTTTCAAATATTTTCTGTCTCATTTCGGATAAAAATTTCTTTCGGTCAGCTTCAAGTAAGTTTTTATGCATCTATGAATGCAGTTCCATTTTCGGAGTATAAATTGGAAGGACATACACGACAAGAAAAAAACGCGCAAAAGCTACTAGAAACGTTTCGGTTGATATATCACCAGTGGTCTCTAAATGAATGTCTTTTGTAGCAAAGCAACCAAGAACGAGCACATAGCCCTTAAAGATTCGGCAGCCTCTACCAGTATAGGACTTACTGTTGAAGGGACCTGCTAAATCTAAACCGATATGGGTAAACGGTATCGAAAGAACTTTCGTTCAGGGGGTAAATTAGCCATTATTTGGCCACCTATTTTGTTTTTCGATAAACAGCACATCTTTTACAATTCTGAATAACTGTACAAATTAAGTTCTTTCATCTGGAGACCCAGAGCTCGCTCTCCTTATCGATCGAAGCATTAAAGAATGTCCGTCATGAGCAGAACATTTGTAAACATATTTTACGTACAAACGGCTAAAACTCGAAGAATATGATAAAATTTTAGGCTGACGTTCATCATAGATCAAGCCAGGTGACCGAGTCAATCGACCGTTGATTCAGACAAAAGCATTTGAGTCTATCAAGGAATTTAACGTGAGTAAATTTCTATTTGACGAAATGGGTATTGACCCTGACAACTGAGTTTATTCGGGGATAAATTCTGCTGTCAAACAATCTTTGATAAAGTTCATCTTTGAGTGGATTAAATTTAAGGTGTCATACAAATATTTTCTTGTTTTAAAATATTGCAAACACTTGAACCAATACGAAATAATTCGCACTGCACGGTAAATTGGAGAAACGTTTGAGTATGTAATACGCCGGGGTTTAGTCTGAACAGCAAAAGCTTGAACTTCCAAATGTTGGTGATCATTGGGTCATAACTTTTGCGATTGACTTAACCACGAAGGTCCGTGCTACCAATCGCGCTAGAATCCTACTATTTGCCAAAGCGACAGGGTTGTCCTTGGAGTCTACATGAGACCAATTCTAATTACCAACTTTTTCAAAAATTAGTGCAATTCCGTTCTTAACAAAGGTTGGCCAATGGCAAGGGGGTTTTTTGAGCCAAGATAAAACAATAGTAGAATCAGCCCAAAGATATATTTTATTCTTGGCCAGATTAAATTGTCTGCATAACGATTCTGCCATGTACGCCAATTTCATCCCACTGTGTGCATTATAATTTTCGCAACAACAATTCTTGGAGGCGGAGTCAAATAACTTTACAATTTCTGATAAGACAGCACGTTATGTGACTAAATCCATGTGCGATAGAAGATATCTTTACTAGCATTTCATCCTAAGCCTAGGGTTTTGGTAGTACTATTTAGCATCTGAAAACTTTTAAAAATCTGCATCAAGCAGATTCTCCTGGGGTATATTGTTTAGGAGACGCAAATCATTAGCCGTCCACTTTCTCAGAACGAAACCAGCCGAACCGAGAATTCGGATTGGCTCATTGCGCCTCCTGCAAGCGTCTTCAAGCTTTTAAGCACGTCATCAGATACCGCAGGACTCCGGTGTTCACAATCATTTGCCAATGGTAGTATGGTCATACTCAGATGGTTAGATCGCTTGTGAAACTTCAAGTTCCAACAAACGATTAAGTTGATTATTTAACCCAAGATAGGTACAAAAATATGCAATGGAATGCAGGGGTTCGGACTGAAAAACTTCCCCTGTGACTATCCAACCGAAAACGGTTCACTGGGCGATCAAGTTGCCATTAGAATGTGGTTTTACATCCGTTGTTAAAATTATCGTATATACATTTCCTCTAAAAAGCATATCCATACGGGTATACATGACGACGGTCATAGTAATATCGGTGAAGCTCGAGGCTACAATATTTAAAATAGTACATGAGGACAATCGACCGGTGATCTTCTCTACCGCAAAATCGGGATCGATCGGTGATCCGACAGTTAGTATGTACATTGCTAAGCAATTTATCATGCCAATGACATTTGTCGATTTCACAAAAAGGATGGTATAACAAGCTTCTTTTGTAACCTTTTTGAAATAAATGACATTGTATACTAGTAAAACACTTGCGAAAAATAAAACACTTGTTTGCTGTTTCAATGCTTTCAAAAAAGTGCACGCAAAGGTTTATTTAAAAGACAATTTAACTAAAACTAAATGACCAGAAACAAAGTAAATGTCTACAGTTAGGAATTTGGTAAATGTGCAAAAACAAAGGAAGAAGGCAAAGAAGAATTAAAAAGCAATGGTATGAGATTCAAAGGAATTGAATCATACAAATAATATTAGTTATGTACAATTTTTACAAAATATGTTTAATATATTAATATAAACAAATTGTGACTATACAGACATCTTATGTCATTTAGGTGAACTATGTTAACTGAATTCGGGTCCATATTAAGCGGGGCTTGATTATATGGTACAAATGTACCATGAGCTATTGCTAATTGTGGTGAAGGTTCTCTAAATTTGTATTCCTGTGGCCTTACATTTCTATGAAGCATAGAGTTATGCTTCTGTTTACAAAGAGTGCATAGATGTATGTGCTTACAATTTTTAAATTTTTGAGAGGTTGCCGAACAGTTTGGACAGCATTTTAGTATTTTCACTGTCGACATTCTCTCATGCGTACTCTGACTCAAAGAACGAGGACAAAGACTTGGTAGTGTAATTCTCGACAAAGGAAACAACGGCACACTGTTGGCTTTTGTTGAAATACTCTGAACATTCATCGGGCCAAAAGAAGATTTCTTGGGGTAATTCAAATTAGTGTTCTTTTGCAAGCCGCTTTTCCCATGTGTTTTTTTTTTGGGTTATTAACGGGTGTTAAATGCGATTTTCTGATATTAGAAACCGATTCAAGAGTTGTAAAATGACCCGTGAAAATGCGTCCATATCTTCCCATTTGGGAGATTGCTGACAAAGTTTTTTTTTACTGTTTCCGGAGGCTCAATATTCTTGGGCTACTCAGTAGCACAACTATATATTAATATAACGTGATAGAATATTTATTTGTTATGTAATCGCACCTAGTTCTTGAGTAATTGATGTAACACTCAGAACGATTTGAAGCTGTTCGTTTAGAAGCGCCCCCTTTTTTCTTATATATGTTAACCAACTTTTTCCACGTAATCGCATAGCCATCATTGGTCAACGGAATGGTTTGTACGGCATCATGAGCATCTTTCGCAGTTTTCTGCAATAAAAAATACAATTTCTAAATTATAATCGGAGTTATTCGGAGGTTATTATCATACAACGCTGAAAACATATCGCGAAATTATGGCCAATTTTTATAGTCACAATAGAAAATCGTAGTATCACAAGCTGGTAAGTTTATAATAGGGGTGGAATAATTTCCAAGTTCAATAGATTTTTTAATCTGAGCAGCCTGTTTTAAGTGGTCCAATTGTATCTTAATCATGGAAACCCTATGGGTGTATGTGGTATACATAAAAAGTCATATACCTAGACTTTACATCCACAATATTTGGGCTTTTAGTTTTCTCGCTCTTAATCAACAAATAATCATATGTGGACCGAACAAAGATTACTTTCCTTTTCGTGGCTCAATAATAAACCAATTCTATGATTCGCAATGGTTATAACTGCAATCGAGGCTCTGCCATTGGCATTACTAATTAATGTAGCCATATCCATTTTCGATCTTTAGCAACAGGGAGAAATTTTGAACAAAATGAAAAAATTTCAACCAATGGTAGCCATAAAGGTGTAATTTTCTTTAATATAAAATGGCAAACAGAATTAAAAAAATAAGTGAAGAAAACCAAGTAAGAGAACTGTACCCAACACCAATTTTATGTTCTTTTATAGCACAAAATTTATTACTTTGTTATTAACAGTAATCGCAATGGAATAATCTTTTTGTATAACTTCTATATGCTATTATAATATTTTCGTAAATTTAGTCTTTTGATGAAAGTAGGCGTGTCAATATAGTTTCTGCAAATAAATACAACTTAGATATTTACCAAAGATATTCTTCCAAATACCTTGTCCATAGAGAAATTATATGAATTTAAGATGAAGCGGTAAATAAGGGGTAGACGTTAAAGTGGACGTGTCAGCTTCATTTTCTGGCATAATAATGACATTGACTAGAAAACTATATGTACGAAATTTCATCATTATACCTCTAATTTTGTCGATTTATGAGCTTTTAAATTTCATTAACAGTAGATTACGTGAAAAGTGGGCGTTATACTATTATAACGTCTATCGTGTCGAAGTAGTTTCTGCTAATAAATACAACTTAAATATTTCAATATAGTCCTTTATTCTTCCAAAATCTTTATTCATATGGAAATTATATAAATTTGAGATAAAGCGGTATATGGAAGATGGGCGTAAAAGTGGGAGCGTCACATTTATTTTTTGTTAGTACAAAGCCTTTGACCAAAAAGCAGTGTTTGCAAAATTTCAGAATCAAACACCATATCTTGAACTTTCACGCTGCACTTGCAGGTGTTTAAAGATCATACCAGGTCTAATGTTATCGCTGTCCCTAAAAGGCCTATTAGACACGCATACTTGTCTTAAGACATGTGTATGGCATATTTTGGGTTCAGCTATTACACTGTCGAATGCTGACGGCATACTTCATTACACAGAAATTTTTGAAGCGAAAACATGGCAATGAAGCGGAAAGTTGTCAATAGTTGCATTTTTTTCTATTTTACTTAATTTTTCTTTTAATGCATTGTATGCATTAATGTTCAATTGTTTGTTGTGGTTCAGATTTGATTTTATTTGCCACAGACATTTTTTTTAAATTTGTGATATGCATACAGCAGCGGCAAAAATTTGAATGAATTTTTGTATGAAGTATGACAGACCGACATACATGTCTAACATACTCGACATACATGCTATTACACAGTGAGATTTGTATGCCTGCGTACATGTCTTAAGACAAGTATGCGTGTCTAATAGGCCTTTATGGCTTTCTTACATTTCAGTATTACTATTTCAGCCAAAACTTATCCTTGGTTTTACTTAAAGAAATAATTAAAACTTTTAAAAAAATCCAATAAAGAAAAATAGCAAACGGTCTATACTGGGTTGAAGTCGTATACACTTCAGAAAATTCCAGATCGCAACGCAGTAAAAAAAATAGAAGAAAAGAACGAGCGAAATAATTTAAGTTAAAAGATAATGGACGAGGTAACGTTTAAGAAAAATACAGAATACAGAATTCGCCAAGAAGTTTTTTGTGTGGCAAGCCATTTGCAGTAGCCGCCAATCATTTGTGACATTAGGCACGATAAACACCACAATAAATGTGACCTTCTCCGAGAAAAGGGACCTAGTGTGTGAAAATGAAGTTTTGAGAAAAACGCATTTAAAGTTTTATAACACATTATCACTGTAATCACATCTTCAGTTGGGAGATGCGATTTGGTATGGTAAGTTATGATTAGGTGCCGACTTTGGTGACGTCATGTCTATGTAGTAACGTATTTATTTAGTTTTTTTTTGCTTTTAGTGTTAGAATATCTGCTATTGTTGCAGCTCTGTTTGTTAAGGTAGGATCACACGATTACCGTAATGTATAAATTTTCACAATTTTTGCATCCCAATCGTGTGATACAATACGCGCCAACATTTTAACTTTTTTTGCGTGCTTCAATTATTTGCAAATAAAAAGTTTTTCTTTTATTCATAACTAGAAAAGCCCGGCGCGCGTTGCTACGCTCCTTAATGAATAAAAATGCATTCTGAATTTAAATTGAATATCCAGTTCAAAGAGCTAAAAATTATAACTTTTTTTAATGGGCGTGGCACTACCCACTTTTCTAACCACGAAACTGTATAGTCATGACAGCTCAATATGTGCGTGAAAAGTTTTAGAAAAATCGATGAAGTTTAAGTAGCTGAAAATTATAACTTTTTTTTATGGGCGTGGCACTGCCCACTTTTCTAATCACGAAATTGTAAAGTCATGACAGCTCAATATGTGTGCACATTTTCAGAAAAATCGGTCCAGTGGAAGTACCTCAAAATTATAACTTTTTTTTATGGGCGTGACCCTACCGACTTTTCTAATCACGAAATTATAAAGTCATGACAGCTCAAAATGTGTGCAAAGTTTCAGAAAAATCAGTCCAGTGCAAGTACCTCAAAATTAAAACTTTTTTATGGGCGTGGCCCCGCCCACTTTTCTTATTACGAAATTATTTAGTCATGAGAGCTCGATATGTGTGCAAAGTTTCAGAAAAATTTGTCATGTGCAAGTAGCTTAAAATGATAACTAATTTTTTATGGCCGTGTCTCCGCCCACTTTTTTTTATCCATAAACACTCCCTGGTATGTGCACAACAACTTACCAAAGTTTGAGCCCGAGCGGTTTTACAGTTTCGGAGTCTATAGCTAACATACACACACACAGAGTTTCACTTTTATATATATAGATAATAGAAGATTATACTTTTTAATCATATTAATTTAAGCCAGTTAAGCTTTGCGTACCCCCAGCATATCTATTTTTTTCTTTTTGAGTGCGCATTTGTTTTTGTAAGTATATTTCTACAAAATCATAAATAAAATTTTTTATACCAATTAAACACACATACATATACAAAGAAGATGCAATTTTCTTTCTTAAAAAAAAACAAACCATTTTTATGCACAAAAAAACAAAACAGACCCAACAAAATAAGCTAGCGTTGCTACAAGCGAGAACAATCGTGTGACGGGAATGCGGCGATTTTTGTCAATATAGCATTTTACGCCATCTTGCAACTATCAAATTTGTATAAAGTGAGGCAATCGTGTGATTACAAAGTATTTTATTGGAATAATCTCATTATTGTGCGCCAATTCAGCACAAGAAAAATTGTGTCAGATTGGTACATTTGCCGCAGTCATCTGATCTCACCTTCTCGATACTTGATTCTTAAGCCGCAACCAGTAACCGATGCAACAACGTTTTAATAGGGTAAATAAATTTTTATCAGAAATCTAACTCATTCTATTTTATTCTACACCCTCTTAGGTGCCAAAATCCACTCTTAGGTCCAAACCCGTTTTTCGACACACTAGGTCCACTTTATAGGAGAAGGTTAAGCATACTACAAGTGTTTACAAAATCGCCTTTTACCATTCTTAAAACAGCACAGTGCCTTCATATTTTCAGCCTGTTTTGACATCACTCCACTTTGAAATAAATGCCCTTAAGTGATTTTCAAACAATAATGTCAATTTTGTACCACGAGAGGCAAATCCACCAATCCAATCCAATTGTCTACAACTTCGGCCTATGAAAGGTATTGGATATGGTAAAAAAGGATTTAAAAACACAGAGAATATATATTAGGACATGTCCAATTTTAAACGTAAGTGGACCACTTAGTCCAAAAAGGTAACAAAGCAACTACAAAATCCTTAATTTGAGGATTTCCACAAAAATGGGGAAAATATATAAATACCGAGTGATATGTATATATGAGTAATATATTTGAATAAATTAACGTATTTTTCAGATTTATTTAATTTAATACGAGTATAAGTTTTTTTGACTTGCTCCTTTTGAGCTGCTTGGACAATCAAACATAGGATTCGTTTTTGGTCATTCCCAGGTGAATGACAGCCAAAAAACTTTCTGCACTACATGCACCTATATTAAAAGTCTTAAATCACTATTTTTTTAATATATAAGTTTTATTATTTTTATTTCACCATTAAAAGTGAGTTTGATTATTTTATCTCTGTTTAAAAGGTGTTTTTGCACCTATTTTGTTTGACAATGTATGTACATCAATAAATGCATACTTCTTTATATACAGACTTATTTATATAATGCAATTTTTTATGTATTTTTTTTAGGGAACTAGAACAATTGCAAAATGAAAAAAGGAAAGCTTTAGTAGAACATGAGCATGCTAAATTGGCCCAAATAGATGATCGATTGAAGACAGAACTTCGAGAGTGGAAAGATCAATTAATACCACGTAAACAGGTAAAACCCTTCATTACGAGTTAACAAGTTATTATGTATTTAAAAATGTATTTATATCCTAATAAATATTAATATATTTCTAATATATATTTTATTTTATGTAAATCAATTATTCTGGCTTATGTTTATGTTTATTTTTATAAAATATAATATTTTATGAAAATGCACTTAGCCAACAACAATTGGTTTGCACTAAAATTTAAAATAAATACTTCGAATAAATATAAATTTTAAATTTATTTAAACTTATATTGTTGTTCCAAAGCAAACTAGCTTAAATATTGTTTACTTTTTTCTTCTACAAATTCTCCCATGCTGCCATATGGCTGTTAATTATTGGATACATGGTACTTCATGATTCCACCAAAAACAAACGTAACATTGCTACACATATTTTTCTACTGCTACTAACAATATATGTATGTTGATATGATTGCATGTTTTCTATTGCCGTTCTTCTATTTGCTTGCTTTTTTCCTGATAAATAACATTAATTAATACTAACGCTTAAAAGAATTATATACAAATAATTAATGCCATGTATGATGAGTTTGAACAGCGACACAGCATTAAGATAGACCGAAATAGGTTAAACGAAGACGATGTAGAAACTTTAATGAAATTACCATTACATTTGGTTGGTATATTTAATGAAACACCACGTTTAGTATCCAGGGGTCTTTTTATGAGTAATTTTAGACATATGACTCGGTCACGAACATTGTCAATGTTTTCTTCTAACCTAAGTTCAAATTTTCGTGGTTCTGTACCAGATATAAGCCGAAGTGTACCGACAACTCCAATGTTCACGTTTAAAAACAATCGAGTAAATAGTTCAGAAAATAGTTCATCAATGTCCCGATATCCAGATAATAAAGCTATAATGAGTAAGCCATTGTCAACAGTTTCAAACCAAAGGCAAACTTTTGGAGATACAAAAGACGACTTCGTTAAAATAAAAACTCTCTCACCTGTCGCTGATGTTAAAAGCATTAAGGAGGAAAATGCACCAGTAATATTAACAACATTTAAGTCGTCTTATTCTGTACCTTCCGGTATGATTTCTGAAATTCCTAAATTAACCCAAACACGTAACCAAGCCGATTGTCTATTGCATTCTTCGACGTCGTTTATAATTAAACGACCATCATATTTATCGGAACGAAATATGGCACTTCATAGTTCAAATTCAATTGACAATGGTCAGAAGCTATCTTTATATAATAATGGCGTACAACCTCTGGATTTATTCAGATACTCTGATGCGAAATACACAAGTTTAGCTGGAGAAAAGGCTGCTGCTCTGCTCACTGATACGCAGCCCACGCTTCGTGCATCAACAAAATGCGATAGTAATTCCATAGATACTGAAGATTCATATGATGGATTTATGTTACACAAAGCTCCAAAATATGCAATTCCGAGAGTGGTTAGCAATGTATCTGAAAAACTTGATCACGTGGAGTGATTTGCTGCTTTGTCAACTATTACATACATATTATATTTTTGTTGCAATTCAATTTAAGGTGGTTATAATATTCTTGTGTATTTTCTTTGTTTTTGTTTAAAATTCAAATTTAATTTTAATATGCATCTTTACATGTGTTAAAAATAAAATGATAATTATCGCTTATTGTCCTGAAAGTGTATGTGTAAATACATGATATATAGCGTAAATTTAAATTTAAAATAAAAATTTAAAAAATGCAGTGAAAAACAGTTATAAGTAAATATATGAAGCTTTGACTTTTTTCTGTCATCCTTAATCTAATCTTATCATAATCACGTGAATAGCCTAATAAAGTTTAATTTTAATTCTTATTGTTAAACTTTTTATTTAAAACTTTATTTAGGGTTAAATTCGTTTTAAAAAAATTTCTTTTTTTTTATAAAAATGTAATAATAAACTAATAATATGGAAAAGTATATTTTTGCTGCCACTTTTGGTTGACACACCAGCTACGGTTACATCATCAGCACTCTTTGATTAAGTGTTGGATGTAAGTATCACTCCCAGTCAGACAATAACAGTGACCGGTTTCATGACTGGTATTAGTCAATTCTTTCTTAAGGGCAATATAAAAAAGCTGGCTCACGTAATTTTGCGTCTTTATCTAACTTATGAGTTCTGTCCATTGTAAAACATATATCTGAACTAATCACTATACAGAAGTTTACTAATCAAAGAAAATATAAATATTAATCACTCTTCATATATATATTTATGTGAATCCTGAATAGTCACTCTTGACGTATGTACATATATACCTATTGTAATAAACCACGATTTATTATTTAATAATGATTAAATTAATGATTAATGATTTTTTACGAGGGGCACATTTTAATCCTCATTTATGGTTTTAACGTTCATCGTATTATTAAAATTATGTTATTATTTAACGCACAAAATTTACCACAATATTCGTTGTCTTACTCTTGCATATGCATTCGTTTGGCGGTAGCAGCAGTTCAATATAAAATTGCTGCAAATGTACAAACATCTTGTATGTGTTAATTTTAATTATCTATTTCTTGTACGAGGTTTTAATTTATTTAATTTCGGTAACTAAAGGTACGGTCACACTTAGAAAATAATAGACAAAAAAAATATTTTACATATTTCTTTCTCGTATTGTGACCAAAAAACAAATTTGGACGACAAAGAACGAAACATCTGATTTTTGACGAACAAAATTATTTGTCAGCTATCAAAAATGTGGCTAACGTAAATGGTAAATACTTGATTCGGTTTCTGCCAAACAATTGTTTGGCCTTCAATTTTTTTTTTAACAAAAGCAAATAATAGCTGCAACAGTTGTGAAAATTACATAAGTATGTACATATGTATATATGTATTAGAACTGAAAAAACATAAACATGAAATCCTATTAATATAATAAATGTGAATGTGTGTATATTTGGATTTTTGTCACTCAATCACGCAAAAGCGGCTGGACGGAACTAAATGAAATTTGGCACACAGACAACAACAAAGATTTATACATAGGCTACCTTTTATCTCAAAGTTCTGGCGGATTCGAGGAAATATGCAAATTTTTATTTTTACCCTTCACCTGTGCACAAGGGTTTATGTATATAGCTTTCTCATTCCGTTTCTAACTTCTACAATTTTCATTTCCGACCCCATAAAGTATATATTTTCTGAAAGCTTATGAATAGAGGAGTCGATTAAGCCATGTCTGTCTGTGCGTTGGTTGAAATCAACTTTTAGAAGCAACTATATGTTCCTCAGATCTGTATATGGTATCAATCTCTTGGAAATATTCGGGAACGAATAGCTATTGAAATTCAGCAAAATCGACCTAAAACTTTCTTAAACAAAATAGCGGAAACATTTTTTAACACCATCAATATGGGTATCAAATAAAAGGGCTTGAGTAGTAGAATACAGATAACTACGAAAAAAATCAAAATCGATGATGGCGTAGTAAATAAAAAAGAAGAATGGTATATAGCATGAAATATAGGTTAAGCTACGATGTGGGATTATACCTCTGTACGTAATGGTGAAGGGTAAGGGTGAAGATTCCGAATATAGCGACCTTATATCCTGTTCAGACAGATATTTTTAATTGTTGCAATAAGGTGTTGATTGAGCAATTAAAATAAGTGTTCACACATACTCAGTTTGATAGCTTTTAAAAATACGATGTATTTATACCAAATCAAATAATGCCTTCTCTTCAGTTTTTTTTCCTGTTCATAAAATATTTATGTGGTTTCTGTAATCAGTAGAGTTTAAGATGAATCGATGATTAGCCGATCGCATCCGATTCTGGTATCGGGATTGCCGATTGTGGCATCCAGAAATGCTGTTTTTTTCAACGAGTTGTTGAGATTGGCTATTGAGTGGCGCCAATTACTCGCCACGAAGTTTCAAGGATCATTGGCAACTCGGGTATTTACAGGTGCTCTAAACGAGACCCCCCGAGACTCTCCCCTTGAGACCGCTGAGTTGTCCGCGACTACTTATTTCATTCGCAGCATCCCAACATATCTGCTGGGGTTTCCACTATCCGCAACCCGTGGACGCGTCTGATAGCACTCAGCTGTGCTTCCCGAGGCAGTAAGTACCATGTAGTATGTAATTTTACACATTACATGCTACTTATCCACCACTTGGCAGACCCTTACGGCCCTTTGTTCCAACTTGGAACCATAGGAATCAATATATATATATATATATATATAAAATATTTATTGCGTTCATTAATATATATATATATATATATATATATATATATATATATATACAGTCGTGTCTGAATATAGTGAACACCTCCATATAGTACTCTAAATAGTGAAAAACTCTAATAGTGACCAAAATTTTGAAAACAACTTCAACAACAATTCTTTTATTTAACTTAAATACATATGTACATATATTTCCTTTTTTGTACAAATTGTTTCTAATCAGCTATTGCATTTACATGTATGTATTTTTATACCCGCCACCAAAAAAATGGTGGGGGTATATTCATTTTGTCATTCCGTTTGTAACACATCGAAATATCCATTTTAGACCCCATAAAGTATATATATTCTGAATCAGGGTTTGATTTGATGACGATCTAGCTATGTCCGTCCGTCTGTCCGTCTGTTGAAAGCACGATAGAGGTCGCACCGAAAAAGCTAGGGAGCTCAAATTTTGCCAGAATCTTTCTTATAGACAAGGTTTGTTTGGTATTGAAAATGGGCTAAATCGGAATATTAGGAAGAGAGTTATAGCTCGAAAAGCAAGAGTAGGTCGAAAAAACCGTGTCCTTCAAACACCGAATAAAATGGAATTGTGTCCAAACGCATTAACGTAGGCTCATGAAACTTCGAATATATATTTCCTGAGTAAAAGCAATATTTTTCCCCAAAAATTATCTAAATCTATGTATTAGGAGAGGCTTTATCGATCAAAATGTACGAAAATTTTTACCGCACAGTGTATTTTTCGGTATATTTAAAAACAAAAACGTCATAAAAGCAACAAAATTTGATGTACGACCCTGAAATTTTGCACACTTTGCTTTTTGGTGAGACGCTTTTTTGTAACGGAAAATCAATCTGCCACGCCCACTTTTACGCCCACCTCTCATATAACATTTTACCTAAAATTCATATAATTTCTCTATTAATAAAGATTTTGGAATAATAAAGGGCTATATTGAAACATCTAAGTTGTACTCATTCGCAAAAATAACTTTGACACGCCTACTATAACGCCTAATTTTCACGTTATCTACCGTTAATGAAATTTAAAAGCTCATAAAACCGCCAAAATTAGAGTTATGATGATCAAATTTGCTACGTATATCCTTCTAAATATTGTTTGCCAAAAAGTTGAAATTGTTGTTTCAAAAAGTTTAGGTGACATGCCCACTTTAACGCCTACCTCCCATATAACGGTTTATCTTAAATTCATGTAATTTCTCTATTGACAAAGTTTTTGGGAAAATAAAGGACTATATTGAAATATCTAAGTTGTATTTATTAGCAGAATCTTTATTGAGACGCCTACTTTAACGCCCACTTTCATTGAAAGACTACATTTACAAAAGCATTTTAGTAGCATATCGAAGTTATAAAAGGTGGTTAAATTTTAAGGACCGATGTTGAATTTAAATAAAACACAAATTATTTAGGATATTATTATTATTATTATTTCTTTTTGTAATTATTTTATTTGTATGGTTCAATTATGTATTTAACAAAATATCGGCCAAATGCCAAATGCCACACTATCGCAAAAAACAGCAATGGTTCCCATTCAACGAACTAAGAAGGCATTCACAGATTTTCTAACATTTTATACAGACCTGTTTTGCAGAAATTTAAATATTTTTTACAATTCTCCCGATTGTGGACGAATTTGAACGATTATGTTGATCAAAAGAATTACGAAGTGCACAAAATGCATTTTGATTTGAACGTCCATTTTTATAAAAAACCTGAATAACTTTAAAGCGTTGCTCATTTGCGTATCTTTCCACGGATCAAATTGAGTAAGTTTGAGATTGAGAAATGTCAAATGAAATGCAGAAATCAAATTTAAAGACTAGGTTTAGTTCACCTTCAACATGGGCCCTTAAAATTTAACCACCCTCTACAAAGAAAGTGATACATATTTTATTATAAAGAGATTATTCCATAGCGATTAACAAAATAATAAATATTGTGCTTTAAATGTACACAAAATTGGTGGTGGCTATAAAAGATTCGGCACAGCCGAATATAGTGCTTTTACTTGTTAGTAAATAAAACGAGTTTTTGAACAAAAATTTCAACCTTGATATAGAGAACAACCTGGATACTATGAACAAGCCTTGCAATAATTAGTTCACTATATCCAGACACGACTGTATATATATATATATATATAGATATATATATATATATATATAGATATATATATATATATATATATATATATATATATATATATATATATATATGTATTTGACTTTATTTAAACATTTTATTACAATTTCCATCACCCATTTTCTATTTTCTTACTTTTTATTTTTTGTATATTTATTTGTTTGACATTAGAAATGCCACCTATAGAATTTTCTTCTCACTAAACATACTTCGCAAGAGTTGTATTTCGTGTTTTGGACAATAAGTGAAACAATTGAGTATGTATTGCCAATTTAAAAGTAATTTTTAGTATGGTAATTTGAGCTCAATAAAGGCATTTAATTACGAGATATTATAAATTGACAATTATGGCGCGTGTGTAAACATTGTACCTATTACTTGTTTGTATTTAGTTAGTCAGTTGTTGAAATGTTTCTTGTGCAACGTCATATATAGAAGTATTTTTTCTAAAATTTTTCCATTAAATTCTATTCCACTTCTATAATATTTATATGTTTAAATGAAACGAAAATAAATTTTGCCACACATAAATGACTATGCCGATAACTACGCAGACGAGGGCACAGACTAGTTAATAAATGTTACCATGATAGTTGTTATTTTAAGCTTAATATAGGGTAACCCAATATTAACACATAATTTTAGTTTGTTGCAACTTGTGTACTAAAGTGTTAATAACCCTAAAAATACCATTCGATGATGATAAAAATAATTTTTATAGATACAAAGTGATATATTTATATCTTTAAATCTTTTTGAATAAACTAAGGTTAATCGATGATATCTATTGTAACAATTAAAAATATTACAATATTTGCAACTTTTATATTTTCTTATTTTATATGTGAGAAATTACCAATTCTTTTTATTTTATGAAATAAATTAGTGATAAGATGATATTATTAAGTTTTATTCTACGTCGTTATAGTAAGATAATATAAAAAAGAGTACCGAATTAAATTTGTCAAAAAAACAGGTAGTTAAATAGATGATATTTACGTCCAACATACATAGTTTTTCAGATTACTATTTTATTATCGTTATTAAATATCTTAATTCAATAAAAAGAAAAGAATTTTAAAATATTTGAAATAAAATATTTTATGCTACAACAGTATTTACTAATTTTATGGTTTTGTATATGCATATTAAAGTTCAGCATGAATGGTAATAATCCCAAAATTATGCATTCATTCCCAAAATGAATAGTGCTTGCTATATCACACATATTATTGAATGTGAGTATTTTCACAGTGTAGTGTATATATGTCGAGGTGTATGCATAGCATAGTTTATAAATATACTAGAAAAGCCCAGCGCGCGTTGCTACGCCCCTTAATGAAAAAAAATGCATTCTGAGTTCTGTGCAGGTACCTCAAAACTATAACTTATTTTTATGGGCATCGCCCTGCCCACTTTTCTTATCACGAAATTATATAGTCATGACAGCTTAATATGTGTGCAAAGTTTCAGAAAAATCGGTCCAGTTCAAGTACCTCAAAATTATTTTTTTTTTTATGTGCGTGGCCCTGCCCACTTTTCTAATCACAAAATTATATAGTCATGACAGCTCATTATGTGTGCAAAGTTTCAGAAATATTTGTCCAGTGCAAGTGCCTCAAAAATAAAACTTTTTTATGGGCGTGGCCACGCCCACTTTTCTTATCACGAAATTATAAAGTCATGTTAGCTCAATATGTGTGCAAAGTTTCAGAAAAATCGGTCAAGTGCAAGTAGTTAAAAATGAGAACTAATTTTTCATAGGCGTTGCCCCGCCCACTTTTTTCACCCATAAACACTCCCTGGTATGAGTACAACAACTTGCCAAAGTTAGAGTCCGATCGGTTTTACAGTTTCGAAGTCTATAGCTAAAATGTGTGTCTGTGGACAGAGTTTTACTTTTATATATATAGATATATGTTAAAAATTCACTTTGTATGGGAGCTACCACGCCCACTTATCCGATCCCGACCATTTTCAGCATGGCTACTGACATTAATAATAGAAGGCCTCACATAAATTTAAAAAGCTTTCCCTATGATAGTACTCAGGATGTATGATATTAAAAATTCACTTTGTATGGGAGCTACCACGCCCACTTATCCTATCCTGCCTATTTTCGGCATGGCTACTCACATTAATAATAGAAGGCCTCACATAAATTTAAATAGCTTTCCCTGTGATAGTACTCAGGATATATATTAAAAATTCACTTTGTATGGGAGCTACCACGCCCACTTATCCTATCCCGTCCATTTTCGGCATGGCTACTCACATTAATAATTAATTTAAAAAGCTCTCCCTGTCATAGTTCTAAATATATAGGATATTAAAAATTCACTTTGTATCGCAGCTACCACACCCACTTATGTGATCCTGCCCATTTTCGGTACGGCTACAAATAGTAACAACAAATGATGTCGCACAAATTTTCGAAGCTCTTCCTTTCTTAGTAATCAAGATATATGATGTTAAAAATTTACTTTGTATGGGATGTGCTACGCCCACTTCATTAAGGAATATAAAAAATAGTTATAAACCTATTCAGACCTCAGACCTATAGAATGTGTATGCAAAATTTCATTGAAAGCGGTTCAGCCGTTTCGGAGGAGTTTGGTGACAAACACTGTGACACGTGAATTTTATATATATAGATGAATCAACGAGAGTAGTCTTGCAAATCATATAAATATGGGACGCTATATATATAAGTACGACGTAGTACTTATTCATTGTGTGTTGTACTTATAAATCAACGTTGTTGTGGGTATGCGTACGTCAGCTCAGTTAAATTTCAATAATTTATACGCACTTATACTCAAATTTTATGACTCACCATGAATATTGAAAAAACTACTCAAAGCCGAACACTGGTTTATATATGGACAATATAATACAATCGTATTTTTTCATACTGATTTTAATGGCATTTCATTAATTACTTTCTTAAACACATTCATTTACCCTACATATACATATAAAAGTACTTTCTTAAAATTTCTGTATACGTACTATAAATAAAAATTTCAATGAAAAGACTAGTTTCATGAAAACTTCTTTTTTGTTTACATATAAAACTAAAACTAAACATTCATTTAAAAATGTTGTCGAAGCGAAGAGTTGCATTAATTGCTTTACATTGTATATTAGTGAGTTAAATTTACCTCAATTTTTTACTACCTTTAGAGTTACCAAAAATATAACATACCCATATTAAAGATAATATTTAGAAATTATTTTTGTTTGTTTATTTTTTATTAAATTATTGTTTTGAAAAGACATCAGTTGTATTACATATTTATGTATGTATATTTGAAGAACAAATATTATAAGTCTTTTTCATATATTTACAAAGTAAGTTATATGTATATACAATTATTGTTTTAACAAAGATTTTTAAATTTGTATAAGTATGTTAATAGGCAAAAATTGTCTTATCCTTTTTGAAAATTTATAAAAATGACGAATTTCAGACATTTACTTTCACGTGTAGGCAAGTCGATTTTTTGTAACGCAAAACTGTATAGACAAGTTATACATAGATCGGTTTAATAAATCCTATGTATTTTGGAATGAAAAAAAAAATATAATTTTTCAAATTAATATAATTTTCAGCTAGAATTTTATTTTTACTGCTTCATAGTCTAAAAATTCTTGTAATAAAAAATATATTGATAATTTTTATTTCCTATACCTGATTTTGTCTATGTCCTTCTTTAAAAACACAACTCTGATAAAATGAAATATCTTAGTGTTTAGACAAATTTCAAAAAATTGAAAAATTGAAAAAAAAAATTACTGTTCGTCTTTTTTGATTTTCATAACATATTGTATTCACACTATTAAATTTTCTAATTTTATTTGAGTTTTTGACAAGTCGTAATACTCAGTATAATAGTGTGAAGCGGCCTTTAAGGTGGCCAGTATGGGATCGTCTCTTCGCGCCACTGACCATTTGCTATGCGATGCCTCAAGTATTCAGCCTTTTTCTGGAACAATGCACAGTTCTTTAAACTTAGTTTGTGTAAAGCCAATAATATGAGTTTAAAAACTTCTTCTAGATTTTTCAGGTGGTCGTCAATATTTTTTGCCATTAAATTATGTCATCAAGATACACCAGTTATGTCTTCCAATGGAGTCCCCTCATTACACGTTTCATTAACCGCTCGAATGTGGCTGGAGCGTTGCATAGTCCGAATGGCACCACGTTTAACTGCTTTAGCCCATCACTTGCACTAAAACTGTTTTCTCCTTTCTTTATCAGATATTTTCACTTGTCAATAACGACTTTGCACGTATAACTGTACTTCTTAGTGGCGTCATTCAGATTTTTATACTCGAAGCAAAATCTTGTGCTGCCATCTTAACTTTTAACCGAAACTACCGATAAGCTTCAAGGGCTTGAAGAAGGTTCTATTCCTCCATTCCGTTCCATTTTCTTTACAAGTTCTTTTACTTTGTTACGTTTTGCTAGAGAAATACTTCTAGAACAATGCTGTCCAAATCTTCATTTTCTGTGCACAATTGTGCTACAAAAACAATAAAAAAACTCACACCGACACTTGTTCTCTTCTGTTTCAGTTTGATTTCAGTCGTTAATTGAGTGTTAACGAGTGCACATGTGCGGATGCTTACGCTTTTTTATACCCTTCACACAGTGAACAAGTAACAGTGCTATATTCGGCCGTGCCGAATCTTATATACCCTTCACAACGTGTAGTCATGCAATAACAATTGTTTGTATCACCATTCATCCCATATAAAATACGTGCATACGTACACGTTAGAATAAATGTGGCATCGAATCCCAGCTGAGCCAAAAAAATTTTATTTTATTTTATTTAATATATTATTTATATTTTATTATTTTTTTTTATATTTTTTTTAAATTTTTTTAAAAAATTTTTTTAGGAAAATTTTAAAAAAATTTTTTTAAATTTTTTTTAAGTTTTTTTTAAATTTTTTTTTAAATTTTTTTTTATTATTTTTTTCTTATTTTTAATATTTTTTTTTTTTGTAATTTTTTTTGTTTGGTATGTTTTTTACATGTATCTATGTATGTATGTTGTTGTTGTAATTGTGAAAAAAAAACGAGGTGGTCGTGGTTTTTCGCTCATATCTCAGAAAGTTATGGGGCGATTGTGCTGAATTTCAATAGCGATTCATTCCTGGATATTTCCAAGAGATTGATACCATATACAGATCTGAGGAACATATAGTTGCTTCTAAAAGTTGATTTCAACCAACACACGGACAGACGGTCAGGGCTTAATCGACTCCTCTATTCATAAGCTTTCAGAAAATATATACTTTATGGGGTCGGAAATGAAAATTGTAGAAATTACAAACGGAATGACAACGCTATATATACCCTTGTCCACCACAGGTGAAGGGTATAACAAGTAACAGTGCTATATTCGGCCGTGCCGAATCTTATATACCCTTCACAACGTGTAGTCATGCAATAACAATTGTTTGTATCACCATTCATCCCATATAAAATACGTGCATACGTACACGTTAGAATAAATGTGGCATCGAATCCCAGCTGAGCCAAAAAAATTTTATTTTATTTTATTTAATATATTATTTATATTTTATTATTTTTTTTATATTTTTTTTAAATTTTTTCAAAAAATTTTTTTAGAAAAATTTAAAAAAAATTTTTTTAAATTTTTTTTTAAATTTTTTTAAAATTTTTTTTTTGTAGTTTTTTTTATTATTTTTTTCTTATTTTTAATATTTTTTTTTGTAATTTTTTTTGTTTGGTATGTTTTTTACATGTATCTATGTATGTATGTTGTTGTTGTAATTGTGAAAAAAAACGAGGTGGTCGTGGTTTTTTGCTCATATCTCAGAAAGTTATGGGGCGATTGTGCTGAATTTCAATAGCGATTCATTCCTGGATATTTCCAAGAGATTGGTACCATATACAGATCTGAGGAACATATAGTTGCTTCTAAAAGTTGATTTCAACCAACACACGGACAGACGGGCAGACGGACAGACGGATAGACGGACAGACGGACAGACGGTCAGGGCTTAATCGACTCCTCTATTCATAAGCTTTCAGAAAATGTATACTTTATGGGGTCGGATATGAAAATTGTAGAAATTACAAACGGAATGACAAAGCTATATATACCCTTGTACACCACAGGTGAAGGGTATAAAAAGGGTATATATAGGTTTGTCATTCCGTGTGAAATTTCTACAATTTTCATTTCCGACCCCATAAAGTATATATTTTCTGAAAGCTTATGAATAGGGGAGTCGATTAAGCTCTGGCAGTCTGTCCGTCTGACCGTCTGTCCGTTTGTATGTTGAAATCAACTTTTTGAAGCCCCCCGACATAGGTTGGACCCGGGTAAGGTATTAAAATATCACCAATATTCGGGAGTAGATCGGT
Source organism: Phyto melanocephala (assembly GCA_941918925.1). NCBI lineage: Eukaryota > Metazoa > Arthropoda > Insecta > Diptera > Rhinophoridae > Phyto > Phyto melanocephala. The sequence goes on from OW799237.1 coordinate 46,099,970, forward strand.
ATTGAAAATCAGAAACATCGGTACATAAACAACTGAGATATGAGCAAAAACCCACGACCACCTCGATTTTTTTTTCACAAAAACAACATTACAACATTACATTTAATTTTTTTTTATTTTTTTTTTTATTTTTTATTTAATATATTATTTATATTTTTATTATTTTTTTATATTTTTTTTTTAATTTTTTTTTTTATTTTTTTTTGTTTTATATATATTATATACATAATAATTTTTTTTTTTAAATTATTTTTTAAATTTTTTTTTTTTAATTTTTTAAAAAATTTTTTTTAAATTTTTTTTTTTTTTTTTTGTTTTTTTAACATACATGCGTGAATTTATAATTTTACAATGGGACGTTTTTATATATGTATTTTTTTATATGTATGTACGTCTTTCATATGGGATGAATGGTGACACAAACCACTGTTATTGCATGACTACACGTTGTGAAGGGTATATAAGATTCGGCACGGCCGAATATAGCGCTCTTACTTGTTTTTAGCTTTTTTTGTTTTTTCAGCTTTGATTTAATTTCAAAATAAACCAGCAAACAAAATAGTATAATGGAAGACAAAAATTTTTGTTTTGTCATTAAAAATGCTTTTGGTAATATGCAATGCATTTTATGTTACCAAACATTTAAAACAGAGAAATAAATTAAGTTCTTCAAATTTAAAACATATTTTGTTAATAAGAAATTGTTACGAAACCTTAAATTTGGAAAACTTAATTTATAATGCGTAAATACACTTAATTTTTTAAGTTTTAATTGTAAATTAAAAATTGTATTTAATTTTATTAACTTTTTTTAAACATCATTTCTATTTTTCTTTTAAAAGTAAAATTCATTACATTTGTAATGCTTAGTTTTGTGTTTGCTGGGCAATATTATCATATCCAATACAGACGCATTTCATTTATTGAGAGTTTTGGACAGCATTGTTCTAGAAGCTTGTTTTATTGACCTAGCTTCAACGTTATTTATCTGATGTTTCACAAGTGATGTTCTACCTTGATGTTGACCATTTACAGGGAAGATGGAGGCGTGTTTTGCTTTATTTTTATAGGGTGGCAATAATACTTTTAGACATACTGACAGGGACCGCTTTCATTTCGCAATTTGTTATTAGTTCTTCGCAGTTGGAAAGTTGCAGGGACTCCTCCGTCGTTACTGGTTTTGATAAGGGCTTTTACTGTTATTAAGTCACTGTTTATATGTTTTTGTTTTACCACCTATAACCGGTTGTCCACACAATCGCGCCCATACTTTCTAAGTGTGATGGCATTTTCTCATATTCTATAGCAAATAGCATCATTAAATGCACCTTGTTTTCATAAGCACCAATTCGTTACCTTTTGTCCAATGTGCTGATTAATGCCGTGACTGATCGTCAAATCTGCACCGATGATAACTTCATCAAAAATCTTGGCAACGATGATTGTCACTTATATTGGCAATAATTAGTTTCACGTTTATTTTACCATAGACAGTAGCAAACTCCCCAGTAGCTGACTAAATAGGGCCTGATAATAGACTGCGATGCTCTGTATCTATAGTAAAAATATGCCTTCGACCAATGATATACCCACAACCAGTAAGGTTGTTATTTTCTTGTTGCTTAACTGATATGGAGATTATGCCCCGTTTTGCTAGCTCGTTTTAGTTTAACGGTGACTCTTTTGATGATTTCGTGTTTACGCGTTTACAGGTGGCGAAACAGAACTCGGCCGGTTTTTGCAAAGTAAATTTCTTACGAAACAACGCAACAAAAATATTAAAAAACTTATTAAAACTAAATTAGAAATATGATAATATAAAGGGTGTTTTTTTTACAGGTTTGTTTTTAGAATAGAGATAAAACTGGCATTTTGTGGTCAAATCTGGCAACTTTAATGTCATTTATGTTCAGTTTGGTTTGCCATTTCATCATGAACAGGTTGACAAAAGAACAACGCTTGCAAATCGTGCAAATTTATTTCGAAAATTGAGATTGATCTCGATGCTGATTTTCATCGCAAAATTTTGTTCAGTGATGAGGCTCATTTTTGGTTGAATGGCTACGTCAACAAGCAAAATTGCCGCATTTGGAGTGAAGAGAATCCACATGCGACCCTTGATACGCCATTACATCCACAAAAACTGACTGTTTGGTGTGCTCTATGGGCTGGTGGAGTCATTGGGCCATACTTCTTCCGAAATAATGCTGGAGAGGCAGTTAACGTTAATGGAGACCGGTATAGAGCCATGATAACCGACTATTTTGTTCCCGAATTGGATGGCATGAATGTGGATGAGTTGTGGTTCCAACAAGACGGCGCTACATGCCACACAGCGCACGCCACAATCGATTTATTGAAGGAAACATTCGATGAGCGCATAATTTCGCGGAATGGACCTGTCAATTGGCCACCAAGATCGTGTGATTTGACAACATTGGATTATTTTCTTTGGGGATATGTGAAGTCGCTCGTCTACGCCAACAAACCAGAAACGTTAGGGGAATTGGAAGCCAACATTCGTGGCGTTATTGCCGACATACGGCCCCATATGCTCGAAAAAGTGGTTAAAAATTGGACCTGTAGAATTGGCTTTATTCGAACCAGCCGCGGCGGCCACATGCCTGAAATCATATTTAAACATTAATGGCATAAAATTATCCTTCCAATAAAGCAAAATTGATGGTCATTAAAACGATTTTCTTGTGTTTTTTTTTTCAATTCGAAGTTCTATACCACTGAAAAAAACACCCCGTACAATAATATACAATACTTTTGTTTTAAAGATCCTCAGCTTACTATTATTTTTTACCAGCAACCATTTTAAAAACTGTTAATTATGAGTGGTTGATATATTTACTATATTATTATTAGTTATAATTTTAATATATCTGTTTCTGATACAAACAAACATAAAGCACTACCTTTTTTTTTAAATTGTATAGACACGGTACACATTGGGTTCAAATGGTATCAAAGTGGCGATTAATTGAAATTTAGAAATAAAGTTTTTTTAATAAATTTTAGTATAGGGTAAAAGTAGATAAAATTCTGTATCACTAGCTGTAAAAGTTAATCAACTAAGTTGTTTACTTTCTATTCAGTGCGCGGTCAAAGTCAGCAAATTATTGCTGTTTTTAAAAAAAGTGAAAAAATTGGAAATTTTTACAATTCAAGCGATTATTTTTAGTGTTAAATCTATTAAAAGTAAATCTTTTATAATGGAACCTATTATGCGCCAATATTAACGGAAGATGTTATGCTTGATCATCCTACGAAAACGAAATAAAAAATATGCTGAATAAGGTAAAGCTAAACAAAGCACCGGGTGAAGATCGAGTGCCTTATGAATTTTTTATAAATGCTACAAACAAATTCTATACACAATTGCAAAAACTATATAATAGATCTTTTACGAGTAATCAGGTAGATGACTCTTTTACTAAGACTATTGTTTTTCCGATATACAAGAAAGGTGATCCCAATCTACCGGCAAACTATAGAGGTATTTCGTTCATGAACTGCGTTGTAAAGATAATGATGGGAATCTTAAATGAACGATTGTCTAATTGGGTAGAATTAAATCATAAACTTACAGAATATCAAGCAGGATTTCGCAGAAATTACTCCACAGTCGATAATTTGTCTGCTATTGTAAGCCTTAAGCTAGCTGAAAAAAAGAAGGTGTACGCATTTTTTGTCGACTTCAAGGCTGCCTTCGATAGCGTTTCAAGAAATGCTTTGATTTACAAACTTTTTAAAATGGGAGTCTCTTACAAATTTGTACGATTCAAAGAAAGGATCTACAGCAACACACAATCTGCTGTTTGGACTGGTGAAGAAGTTTCGGAGTATTTTGAAACCAAATCAGGTGTTAAGCAAGGGTGCTTATTGTCGCCATTACTTTTTGCCCTGTACATTAACGATCTACATGAGGTTTTGGAAGGTGGACTGATGGTTGAAAATATGAATGTCCGTCTTTTACTATATGCTGATGACATAGTCATATTAGCCGATGATATTGCCGTAATGCAACGAATGATTAATAATCTGGAAAATTATTGTTATATGTGGAATCTTGAGGTTAATCTGAACAAATCCGAAATTCTAATATTTAGAAATGGTGGCCGATTAAGCTGCAAGAAAAATGGGTTTTTAAGGGAGAAGAAGTTAAAATATCATCCGAATTTAATTACTTGGGAGTAATCTTTACGCCGAATCTAAAGTTCAATAAACATTTAGAAAAAAGAAGCATACAATCGAAAAACGCAATAAACACAACATGGAATGATTTAATTGGGAAACATGAAATTAATTTAAGAATGAAGTGGAAGGTGTATCTTGCAGTATGTAGAGCAATACAATCATATGCGGCTCAGGTATGGGGTTTTAGACATTTTGAAGAAGTAGATAAGCTGCAACGATATTACATGAAAAAAATTTTAAATTTACCAAGCTTTACTCCTAACTACATTCTTATGCTAGAAACTAATGCTGAAGACAGTCATATTTATACTTTGGGGCTCAATCTTAAATATTTAAGCAGAACAATGTTTCATTATGGAGAAGACAGATTGCCTCACCAGCTATCCTTAATATTATTACGTCGTAATATTTTCTGGGCAAATGAATTAAAGTCGAAAGCTTTGTCATTTAACACTAATATGCCAGAAACAAACCCAACTGAGTTACAATGGAATCAATTTAGCATGGAATTACTAAATAATATGAAAAGTAGTACCTTAAATGAAAGATTGCAAAGAAAATCTGAATCAACCACACGAATCTACAAATATTTGGACTATGAAAGAGGAAACCATTATTTCCAGGATAATTTTAACACAGATAATATCACGTGGATCTTTAAAGCACGTAGTGGGCTTATTGCGTTAAACTACAACATGTTTGGTGCGTCAGATGTAAACAGGTGTTGTAAATTATGCAATCTGCATGAATTGGAAACTTTTCAACATTTTCTTGGGGGCTGTCCTGTGCTAAAAGAATTTAGGCTTGCTTGCTTTCAAAAATCTAATTTAACGGAAGAAGAGATAATTCCTATTTTAAATGGTATAAATGAAGAAGACTGGTCAAACTTAGTTAAATATTTAAAATGTACTTTAAAATACAGAAACTTTTTGTTAACTGAATTCAATTAATCTTATAACAATAATTGTTACTTATTTTTTACCAAAAATGCTGATAATTAATTGTGATCGTTCGACAGACGTTTTTAAAAAAACATGTCGTTAATATTCTATTTTATTTTCTTGTTTATATGCATAAATGATCATTGAATTAAACTTGTAAATTAGTCTTTAATATATTTATAAATAAAGAAAAATTCTAATTCTAAATTCTATAATGGAACCTTCAACATCAGATATTAAAGTATATAGTTAATTTTTTTTGTATAAAAATTATGTGTAAATATTTTTAATAATTTTTTTAAAAAAGGTCCATAATTGGGATAATTTCTGCATTTAATGGGCCACAAGTATTAAGTTAGTAAGAGTTGAAATTAGTTTTATGGATTTTAGGAAAGTTTAGATTATCAGCTTATATTTAAACTAGCATTACTTGGAACTCTGTATGGTGTCATAACAAATGGCTCCAAAGCGTATCCTGAATCAGCTAGCAACCACGACCCACGTTCTCCGTTTTCATAATTGGCAATGAAATCGTTTTGAGCTCTACTCATATCCCATATATAAGCATCGTGACTTGATCCAGGCCTAGTAGCGTCCACAGCATAGATGTTCATAGCAAAATCACAAATATGTTATATAAAATTATTTTTTTAGTAGAGCTTATTCATACATACATACATACATTTGTATGAATTTATTGCAGTTCAGAAATATACGTACAATCATGGCATTAATGCTGTAGTAACCCTTTCTGTCGAAAAAGAGGTATTCTTCATTACACAGAGGTTACACGATCAAGTTTTGTGTATCAAGTTTCAATACACTCACACTTTTTATACCCTTCACACAGTGAAAAAGGGTATATATAGGTTTGTCATTCCGTGTGAAATTTCTACAATTTTCATTTCCGACCCCATAAAGTATATATTTTCTGAAAGCTTATGAATAGGGAAGTCGATTAAGCCCTGTCAGTCTGTCCGTCTGACCGTCTGTCCGTGTGTATGTTGAAATCAACTTTTTGAAGCCCCCCGACATAGGTTGAACCCGGGTAAGGTATTAAAATATCAGAAATATTCGGGAGTAGATCGCTATTGAAAATCAGAAACATCGGTACATAAACAACTGAGATATGAGCAAAAACCCACGACCACCTCGATTTTTTTTTCACAAAAACAACATTACAACAACAACATACATACATACAAACGTGTATACTGTATACTGGTTAGAGAAAACGTGGCATCGAATCCCAACTGGGCCAAAAAATTTTTTTTTTTAATTTTTTAAAAAAAATTTTTTTAATTTTTTTTTTTATTTTTTTTTTATTTTTTATTTAATATATTATTTATATTTTTATTGTTATTTTTTTTTTTTAATTTTTTTTTTATTTTTTTTTTTGTTTTATATATGTATATTATATATATAATAATTTTTTTTTTAATTTTTTTTTTTAATTTTTTTTAAAAATTTTTTTTAAAATTTTTTTTTTAAATTTTTTTTTTTTTAGTTTTTTTAAAATTCATACGTGTACGTATTTCATATGGGATGAATGGTGATACAAGCAACTGTTATTGGATGACTACACGTTGTGAAGGGTATATAAGATTCGGCATGGCCGAATATAGCACTCTTACTTGTTTTAGAACGAATGTTTCAATTTACAGTCAAGAAAACAGCTGAGTGCAATTGTTGTGACGAATTTTTTAGTTTTTTTATACCCTTCACCTTAAAGGGTATATATGTAAAGCTTTGTCATTTCGTTTGTAATTTCTACAATTTTCATTTCCGACCCCAGAAAGTATATATTTTCTGAAAGCTTATAAATAGAGTCGATTGAGTCCTGACCGCCTGTCCGTGTGTTGGTTGAAATCAACTTTTTTAAGCCCCCCGACATCGCTTGGACTCGGGTGAGGTATTAAAATATCAGAAATATTCGGGAGTAGATCGGTATTGAAAATCAGAAACATCGGTACATAAACAACTGAGATATGAGCAAAAACCCACGACCACCTCGATTTTTTTTTCACAAAAACAACATTACAACAACAACATACATACATACAAACGTGTATACTGGTTAGAGAAAACGTGGCATTGAATCCCAGCTGAGCCAAAAAAATTTTTTTTTTATTTTTTTAAAATTTTTTTTTTTAATTTTTTTTTTATTTATTTTTTTTTATTTTTTATTTAATATATTATTTATATTTTTATTTTTATATATATAGGTTTGTCATTCCGTGTGAAATTTCTACAATTTTCATTTCCGACCCCATAAAGTATATATTTTTTGAAAGCTTATGAATAGGGGAGTCGATTAAGCTCTGTCAGTCTGTCCGTCTGACCGTGTGTATGTTGAAATCAACTTTTTGAAGCCAGTCGACATCGCTTGGACCCGGTTGAGGTATTAAAATATCAGAAATATTCGGGAGTAGATCGGTATTGAAAATCAGAAACATCGGTACATAAACAACTGAGATATGAGCAAAAACCCACGACCACCTTGATTTTTTTCCACAAAAACAACATTACAACAACAACATACATACATACAAACGTGTATACTGGTTAGAGAAAACGTGGCATTGAATCCCAGCTGAGCCAAAAAAAAATTTTTTTTATTATACCCTTCACACAGTGAACAAGTAACAGTGCTATATTCGGCCGTGCCGAATCTTATATACCCTTCACAACGTGTAGTCATGCAATAACAATTGTTTGCATCACCATTCATCCCATATAAAATACGTGCATACGTACACGTTAGAATAAATGTGGCATCGAATCCCAGCTGAGCCAAAAAAATTTTATTTTATTTTATTTAATATATTATTTATATTTTATTATTTTTTTTTATATTTTTTCTAAATTTTTTTAAAAAAATTTTTTAGAAAAATTTTTAAAAAATTTTTTTTTAAATTTTTTTAAAATTTTTTTTTTTTTAGTTTTTTTTATTATTTTTTTCTTATTTTTAATATTTTTTTTTTTTGTAATTTTTTTTGTTTGGTATGTTTTTTACATGTATCTATGTATGTATGTTGTTGTTGTAATTGTGAAAAAAACGAGGTGGTCGTGGTTTTTTGCTCATATCTCAGAAAGTTATGGGGCGATTGTGCTGAATTTCAATAGCGATTCATTCCTGGATATTTCCAAGAGATTGATACCATATACAGATCTGAGGAACATATAGTTGCTTCTAAAAGTTGATTTCAACCAACACACGGACAGACGGATAGACGGACAGACGGTCAGGGCTTAATCGACTCCTCTATTCATAAGCTTTCAGAAAATATATACTTTATGGGGTCGGAAATGAAAATTGTAGAAATTACAAACGGAATGACAAAGCTATATATACCCTTGTGCACCACAGGTGAAGGGTATAAAAAAAAGTCCGGACAATGCCCAGCCCTTTTTTTATTTTCATTTTTGTGTAAAAAGAAAAAAATAAAATGTGAGGAACAAGAACAAGACCAGTCAATGTGTTTTTGTGTTTTAATATTGTCATTCTCTTTATTATACCCTTCACCTGTGGTGCACAAGGGTATATATAGCTTTGTCATTCCGTTTGTAATTTCTACAATTTTCATTTCCGACCCCATAAAGTATATATTTTCTGAAAGCTTATGAATAGAGGAGTCGATTAAGCCCTGACCGTCTGTCCGTGTGTTGGTTGAAATCAACTTTTAGAAGCAACTACATGTTCCTCAGATCTGTATATGGTATCAATCTCTTGGAAATATCCAGGAATGAATCGCTATTGAAATTCAGCACAATCGCCCCATAACTTTCTGAGATATGACCACCTCGTTTTTTTCACAATTACAACAACATACATACATAAATACATGTGAAAAACATACCAAACAAAAAAAAATTACAAAAAAAAAATATTAAAAATAAGAAAAAAATAACAAAAAAAAAAATTTAAAAAAAAATTTAAAAAATTTTTTAAAAATTTTTCTAAAAAAATTAAAAAAAAATATAAAATATAAATAATATAAAGGGTGTTTTTTTAAGCCCGATAGAACTTGAAATTGTAAAAAATAACACAAAAAATTAAATTGTAATCAAAAATTTTTTTTTATTCGAAAGATCAATACGTTACATTAACATTTGAAAATGATTTCGGGCATATGAGCACCGCGGCTGTTCTTGACGAAGCGCATTCTGGACGTCCAATTTTGGGCCACTTTTTCGAGCACTGCTGGCCGTATGTCACGAATAACACGAACAATGCTGGCCTCCAAGGCGTCAATTGTTGCTGGTTTATCAGCATAAACCAGTGACTTCACGTAGCCCCACAGGAAATAATCGAGAGGTGTCAAATCGCACGACCTTGGAGGCCAATTGACAGGTCCATTTCTCGAAATCAACTTATCGGCAAATTTTGATTTCAATAAGTTGATGGTTGCGTTCGCCGTATGGCACGTAGCGCCATCCTGTTGAAACCACATCTCCTCCGGATCAATGTCATCCATATTTTCAAACAAAAAATCATTGATCATGGTGCGGTAACGATCTCCATTGACCGTAACGCGAGCTCCGACCTCATTTTTGAAGAAATAAGGTCCGATGATGCCACCTGCGTGAAAACCGCACTAAACGATGCATTTTTCTGGATGTAATGGAGTCTGTAGGGTCTCTTGTGGATTGGTCTCGCTCCATATGCGGCAATTTTGCTTATTAACAAACCCGTTAAGCCAAAAATGCGCCTCATCGCTGAACACAATTTTGCGATAAAACAACGGGTCAGTTGCCAACTGCTCTAAAGCCCAATCGTCAAGAACAGCCGCGGTGCCCATATGCCCGAAATCATTTTCAAATGTTAATGTCACGTATTGATCTTTCGAATAAAAAAAAAATTTTGATTACAATTTAATTTTTTGTGTTATTTTTTGCAATTTCAAGTTCTATCGGGCTTAAAAAAACACCCTTTATTAAATAAAATAAAATAAAATAAAATTTTTTTGGCTCAGCTGGGATTCGATGCCACATTTATTCTAACGTGTACGTATGTACGTATTTTATATGAGATGAATGGTGATACAAACAATTGTTATTGCATGACTACACGTTGTGAAGGGTATATAAGATTCGGCACGGCCGAATATAGCACTGTTGCTTGTTTTTTTATTTTATTGTTTTTGTTGATGCATTTTGCTTTTTTAGAGATGAGTGCGTGAGTGATTTCGGTCACTTAAGCTTACGTACAAAAAATTGTATCACGCACAATTTACAGGAAATAAACATCTTTGTAATACTTTTTGCTAGATTCAAGTGATTTAAATTTAATTTTATCACGATCACAAATGGCTTACGCACGCTCACTAACTTACTCAAACGTACTTTTCGTAACCAAAAGCTATTATTACCATATACTTTATGTTATATTAATTTTATTTAATAATAATTAAACAACCAAGTTTTAAAATGAAAGTGACACACCTTTATTTATTTATTCTCGTCTCTACGATAACGCTTGATATATGAAAAAATATGTCACGCGATTTAAATAACCGGATTCGATTTTAATTAAAAATAAAAACCGTTTATTCTTTTCTGTTACGACAAAAATTATCTTTATTTAAAAACACTTGACTTAAACACTTAATGGGGAAACTAAGACTGACTCTTACAATTCTATCTTTCTTGTTTATACTGTTATTATTTTCATTATCCATTGTATTAGCATAATTTTGATTGGTTAAAATTATTCAAGTTAATAAATTGCCAACTTGCAGTTTATTGATTTGTAATTCTTTGTTTAATTTATTTGTCGAAAACAATTCTTACGAAAAATGTCTGGAATTAAATGAACTCTTATTGGAGCGGAAGCGCATTATTGTTAAATTTGCTGATACAATAGATTTACATATAATTTATTAAACAAATTATTATTTTAATTTTGGCTGTTGCAATTCTTGGAATTGCGACCGAAAAATAGGTCTGATTTATAAATTTTGTTTTAATTTCTTTAAACAAACAGGAAATGAGTTTTACATTACTTTTCATTACTTATTTATATTTTGTATTTTATTTAAAAAATCATCTATAGGGTCATTTCGTATATATGTGTGTATAGAGGGATTTGTATATGTAACTTCTCCCTCCTTTAGATTAGAATTCTCCTGAATTCTTTTATTTAATATTATTTTAATATTTTTATGTTTTATTACAATTATTAAAATTAAAGTAAGTATTACAAATATAATGACAATATTACATCCGTATGTTAACTTAGTGTGGTATTTTAATACATTAATATTCTTTACATTATTTTTATGTTCAATTTCTATTTCTTGAAATGATAGTTTGTTTGTAAAATTTCTAATTGTGTTAATGTTTTCTATAATTTGTGTTTCTTTTATGTTTTCCACAATATTTGAAAAGTAATAGTCTTTAATTCTTATTGAACAATTATTAAAATTTATTAAGTAATTTCCATTTAGAGTAATATTTTCCAAATTACAGTTTTGTATGATACTTATGTTTATTGAATTTTTTATTATAACTGTGTCTATATCTAATTGAATTATTTCTAAGTCTCTATTTTTTACTAGTTGACAATCATTTTTTATTATACAATGGTTACTTAATTTTAAATCTTTCAAATGTCTGTTTTATTCAAATATGTAACTTTTATTTTCATGTTCCAAAATTTGTTCCATCTTATAATCTATTTCTTGGTTGTGTTCATTGGGTAGTGGTACAATAAATCTTAATCTAGCTGTAATAAATGTTTTAGGTATTTTTATAGCGAAAATTAGACATGAATTATTATAGAATGCTGTTCCCATTTGAATATATTTTAATTTATTATAATCAATTTTATATTTGTTAATTTCATTGTAAGTTAAAACACTTGGATGAGCAATTCCCTGTTTTGCGGATATCACGTTATCCTGTAGGTGCTCTATTTTACTTTTAATTAATTTTATATTTGTTAATTGTTCCAAATACCTTGTTCTATCGTATTCTTCCTCTAATCTTTTGTTTATGGAATTCAATTCCTCCTCTATTAATTTCCTATCATTTTCAACAATCATTTTCAGATGGTTTAAAGTAATATTAAAATAATCATTAATTATTATTTGTTGATTGTTATTTTCCTTAATTTCATTAATATCGAATAAATGTTTTTGAATATTTTGCCTGTCTTCATCATCCATTGTTCCAAATAAAAATTCCGATACACTGCCTATTCCATTAATTAGTCCGCGTCTTTGTCTATTTTGCTGAGGTACTAGTGTCGTGAATTTACTTCTAGCATCTGACAATTCTAGTTGAAGTATTTCCTTATTTTCTGTTCGCATTAAAATAACATTCTCCGTCATTTGGTCCAAGATGTATTCTATGTCGCGTAAATTTATTATGTGTAATATTGTGTCCGAGTCCTTGACTATTTCCTGATTCCTCATAAAAATTTCAATGTATCCGTTTTTTTCCGTTAGCATTCTAGTTGTCATTAGGCCCGTGATCAGTGGAAACCATGTTAGTATCGTTAATATTGTCAACATCTGAAAATTTTAATGGTCGTTTAATGTTACATGAGTGAATATTTTCCAGTTTTAATTTCCTATATTTCGGTTGTTCTTTATGTCTAACAGCTTTGTAATTTTTTACAAAACCTTCCTGTCTTATTTCCCTGTACTCTTCTCTTTTCAAATTAAGTTTGTCAATATTCTTCCTTTTACCTTCTTCTAGATTATTTTTAATTTTCTCTAGGTCTACCCGCCCATCTTGTACGTCGTTTGGTGAACTTTTTATACCTGAATGATACCTATCGTTGTAGTTTCTAATGCCTCGTTGAATTATCTGTTGTATGGATAACCCTTTGTTAACTTGATATAGGACTCTGAATTTCTCCGCAATAGTGTTATGTAGTCTTTCTATATCTGCGTTACCTGTATGACTATTGGGTTTGGTTATGTGTAATTCGATGCCTTGCTCTGTTAAAAATTCTTTTATCCTAAGTGTATTAAACTCATTATCTGCTATTATTTTAGTCGGTTTTCCATATTTAGAGATGTGCTCTTCTAGTTTTTCTATCAAGGTTAGTTGATTTCTGTCAGGCAACGAATATGCTGTTGCAAATTTAGAAAACTTATCTATGGTTGTTAAGAAATAAAACCTTTTTATTATATATGTGTCAATGTGTATAATTTGGTTTTTATCTGAAGGTGTTTCTGTGTTATGAAATTTATTTTTAATAGGATTTCTGTCATACTTTACTTGTTGACAGATTTCGCACTGATTAATTATTATCTGAATTAGTTCCAGGAGCTTTGGAAAATATATCTTATCTTTAATTTTGTTATATGTTTCAAGTATGCCGGAGTGCAGACTTTCTCTTACGTGATAGAGTGAAATTTGTCTAACTGCCTCCACTTCAGTCTCTATATCCTGTGCTCGCATTGTGCATTTAATAAATTTAATTTGTTCATCATTTGAAAATAATTCCATTAGTTTTTCCTGAACTATATTTTAACTGTGATCTGATAACTCTGAATATATTCCTACTTTTCCTTTGGTAATATATCTCCTAAATATTTCTCCCATTTGACCGAAGTCACCTTCCGCAATAAAAATTATTCTCTTCCCATGTAGTTCTTTAAATTCTTCTATTTTATTGTTCGTTAGTATTATTTGTGTTTTATATTTATTAACTATTTCTTCTTTTATGAAGAAGTGATTTAAAAGATTTTCATCGGCAGAGTGAATTGTTATCATTGATATGTTATCTTCCTCGATATTGTGTATTGAATTTAAATTAGATTCAGTATCCTTCCAATTATTTTCGTCCTTCTCATTTTCAAGTCTACTTAGAAAATCTGCTACTCTATTTTCCTTTCCTTTGATATACCCGATTTCATAGTCGTATTCCCCCAATTTCAGTAGCCATCTTTGATGTCTTGGGGACATATCCTTTCCTCTGTATTTTGAATGCAAGAATTTAATTGGTTGGTGGTCAGTTAAAATTTTAAAATGTCTACCGTAAACATATGGTCTAAGATAGTTGACACTCCATACTATTGCCAGAAATTCTTTATCAGTCGCGGAATAATTTTTTTCATGGTTATTTAAGGTTCTGGAAACAAAACAAACTGGGTGTCCTTCCTGTGAAAGAACAGCTCCAATTGCGTAATTTGACGCATCAGTGGTTAGTGTAAACTGCTTTTCAAAATTTGGATATCTTAATATAGGATGGGAGCTTATTAATAATTTTAGTTTTTCAAAAGCTTCAATGTATGTGGGGTCTTTTGTATTGATTTTGGCGCCTTTCTTCAAATATTTTGTCATTGGTTGTGCCACTTTGGCATAGTCCTTCACAAACTTCCTTTAGTAGCCCGTTAGGCCCAAAAAACTTTTTATTTGCTTTGCTGTCTTTGGTATTTCTAATTCTTGAATAACCTTTATTTTATTTGGGTTTGGCTTCAACCCTTCCTTAGTTAGGATATGTCCTAAAAACTCTGTTTCTTTCCTCATAAAGTTACACTTATCTATTTGTATTTTCAAATTCGCTGCCTCTAGTACCTTGAAAATGTCCGTTATTGCCTTTACATGTTCTTTCAGGGACGTACTGAATATCAATATGTCGTCTAGATACGCTACACAGGTCTTGTTAATAAATTCCCTTAGTGTCTCGTTCATAAGTCTTTGGAATGTCGCTGGGGCATTTTTTAACCCAAATGGCATTCTCATGAATTCATACAGTCCATGTGGTGTAACAAAAGCCGTCTTCTCCCTATCTTTTTCCCTAATCAAAATTTGGTGGTATCCCTTAGCTAAATCTATTGTTGTAAAATATTGTGCCCGTCCGAGTTTGTCCAGGATTGAGTCTATATTTGGTAATGGAAATTTGTCGTCAATTGTTATCATGTTCAATTTCCTATAGTCTACCACTAGTCTATATTTCCTTTCACCAGAATTGTCAATCTTTTTCGGTACTATTATTAAGGGACTTGCGTAACGTGAACAGCTTTTCCTGATTATTCCCTGTTCCTCCATTTCTTTAACTTGTCGCCTAACTTCCGTCTCATGCTGGGGAGGGTATCTGTATAATTTAGAATTTATCTGTTCGTCAGTCGTTGTCCTGATTTCGTGGTGTATGTTCATTGTACTGGTCAACTTGTCGCCTTCCTTGAAGAATAGTTTATTAAATCTGTTCAGAATTTTCCTTACCTCTGTGTATTCCTCTTTATTCAAATGATCTAACTTTAGTCTATCTAAATCAAAATTGGTAGCTTCAAGAGCGTAAATTTGGCCAAAATTGTCAGGATTATTAAGAAATTTACTTTCTTTCTGGTTTAGAATTATCCTTCCGTCCTCTACATTTATATGTGCATTAAGAAATGTTAAAATGTCGATACCTACTATAAATTCATACTTCCTTCCCGTTAATGGTGCTGCCTTCCATCTTACTCTAGCGTTATTTGGCAAACTAAATTCTTCCGGTGCTATTGTACATACTTCATAATTTATTATATCCTTATTAGTGATTGTGCTAAATAATATCGGGTTTTTTAATTTTTCCTTTGGAAAATCTTTTATTTCACTATTAATTAAACTAAAACTAGCTCCTGTATCTATTAGTGCACTATAAATTTTATTATTAATATTCAATTTCATTTTGGGTAGCCATTCCGAGGACCCTTCATAAAAAAAACGCAATTATTTACTTCTTCTCTCATATTATTATTCGCGGGAATTCCCTCCTGGCTTTGCCTACCCGAGATTAAGCGATTTTGGCCAATCTGCGGATTAGGGTGTCCTGCCAATTGAGGTCTATTCATATTCAAATCAATATTATCGATTTCCATAGGTTCGACCGGACCCTGCCTATACTGGTTTTGGCGATATTGGCCTGAATCCCGTCTAGGGTTCTCTGTCTGTGGTGTATGGAAATTTCCTGAATTTGTAAATTTATTAAAATTATTTGGGCCTTTAAAGCGTCCTGAATTAAAAGACTGATAATTATTATTGTATCTGTTTCTATCGTTATTATTATTGTTATTATAGTTAGTATTGAAATTGCCTTGTACTCTATTCAGATTTTTATTATAATTCATGTTTACATTGTTAAATTTATTAGTTTTAAATTTTCTGTATTCAGGTCGAATACAAGTGTCCTCAAATCTTCTTTTTGTTAATAATTTTAATATATCATTTATATTTCTTTCTTCATATATCTTTTCAAATAATGTACCTTGTGTCATTTCTTTAATAGTGTTAACTAACAAACTGTCTATGTTTGATAAATTAATATAATGGTCATCTTTATAATAAATTATTAGTTCGTCCGATTTGTATTTTATGTTTTGGATTTCAATAATTAACTCACTTACATTATTTACTTTTAAGTTGGCGATCATCTTGTACAGCTGGTGTGGCTCCACGCTGGGACGATATCTTAGCTTTAGGGTTTCTTTTATCAGCTCCCAGTTGTCTGGCGTGGGGATGTTTATTACTACATCCTTGGCTTGTCCTTGTATTATTTTATAAAATATTGTTCTAACTGCTTCCTTTCGTATGTTTTCATCTGGTATAGTTGACAATAGATATTCTGTACTACTGAAGAAACTGTTGATTGTTACCTCTCCCGTTCCGGTGAATGTGGGTAAGTGATTCACTGTTTTTAAAATATTTTCCCTGTAGCTGTTATCTTGGTTTTGTACTGCATGTTGCGCTTGTTGTTGTTGCTGCAAATTCAATTGTTGCAGTTCCAGATACGCCGTCCTTAGCCGCTCTAACTGTTGGTCTTTTCTAACCAATTCCTCCGCTAGGCTGATCTGATTTTGAGCCTGTTCCTCCATTAGTCTGTGTTGGTCAAAGGTTTTTTGTCTTTTAGAAAGATTCAACCAAGGATTGTGGTATCCAATTGGCATTAATGTTCACTACACAATTTTATAGCGGTGTTAATTTCTATAGTGGTGTAAAAAAAATTTTTTTTTTTTTTTTTTCTTTTTTTTTTTTTCACTGCACTATTTTTTTTTTTTTTTTTTTTTAGTGGCGTTCAATGTTTTTTTAAATTGTTCACTGCACTATTTTTATTTTTATAGTGGTGTTCAATGTTTTTTAAATTGTTCACTGCACTATTTTTATTTTTATAGTGGCGTTCAATGTTTTTTAAATTGTTCACTGCACTATTTTTATTTTTATAGTGGTGTTCAATGTTTTTTAAATTGTTCACTGCACTATTTTTATTTTTATTTTAGGTTTGTTTCACTGGATCCTTTTTATAACGAGAAATGATCCTACCGACTGCGCCATTTAAATAACCGGATTCGATTTTAATTAAAAATAAAAACCGTTTATTCTTTTCTGTTACGACAAAAATTATCTTTATTTAAAAACACTTGACTTAAACACTTAATGGGGAAACTAAGACTGACTCTTACAATTCTATCTTTCTTGTTTATACTGTTATTATTTTCATTATCCATTGTATTAGCATAATTTTGATTGGTTAAAATTATTCAAGTTAATAAATTGCCAACTTGCAGTTTATTGATTTGTAATTCTTTGTTTAATTTATTTGTCGAAAACAATTCTTACGAAAAATGTCTGGAATTAAATGAACTCTTATTGGAGCGGAAGCGCATTATTGTTAAATTTGCTGATACAATAGATTTACATATAATTTATTAAACAAATTATTATTTTAATTTTGGCTGTTGCAATTCTTGGAATTGCGACCGAAAAATAGGTCTGATTTATAAATTTTGTTTTAATTTCTTTAAACAAACAGGAAATGAGTTTTACATTACTTTTCATTACTTATTTATATTTTGTATTTTATTTAAAAAATCATCTATAGGGTCATTTCGTATATATGTGTGTATAGAGGGATTTGTATATGTAACTCGCGTCTATCTCTATTCGGATTTTGTTTTCTTTGTTTTGTATTTCTGCTATATATTTGTTGTTCAAAATGTAAAGAGTTTTTAAATTGTTTAATGTATTTTGGATAAAATTAGGTATTTGGTATTTGGTAAAGGGGAAATCGAATAAAACTTTCACATTGTTTTAAATTAATTAAATATTTTTTATTTCTCGCCGCGAACTTTACAATTTTATGAAAAATGCCGAAGTAAATTAAAGGAAAAACAAAATTAGTGTTCTTAGAATGAAAGTCATTAAACGTATAAACCCCTCTAATATTAAAGATTTTGATCAAAGATTTAAGAACTTCATTATCGACTTTAAGACTCGACATAATAAAAGTCATCATAAACATGAACGCTTTTTGAGCTTAAATAAGGAATGGTTAGATGCTTCTATATCGTTTGTTCCACCACCACAAAAACGAGGCCGTAACGAAATTTCATTTGAAAAATATAATGAGAAAACTAAAGCAAAGAAAAGTAAAAGCATTAGAGATAGCACTCCATTATCTGTTTTGGCTCATGCTACACAAAAATTATGTATCCATGGTATTGTATGCCTCCCACTTTGCATAAATTTTTTATTCACGGGCCGGAGATTATAGAGCAAACACTTTTACCAATAGGAGAATTATCGGAAGAAGCTCAAGAAGCAGGAAACAAAGATTTTAAAAATTATAGAGAGCACTTTGCTCGCAAATGCAGCCGGAAAAAGTCCAATGAAGATATTTTCAATAGGTTTCTGCTAAGTTCTGACCCATTTATATCTGCCGAAGTGGTGTGAATTCCTTATAACTTTTTATTTAAGTTATATTTTTTTTTTAATTTTTCGTTTTTTAAATACAGTACATTTATAGGGAATATTTTTAGGTTAGTTATTAAAAATGATATCCCGCAAGTGGTGGCCATTTTCTGCTTCGCACAAATGCGCTCTTTCCATAACATTTTCCATGACCTTTCGCAAAACTTCCGGTGTTATGTTGTTAATTTCGTCTCGAACATTGGTTTTTAATTCCTCAATAAGCCTAGGCTTATTAACATAAACTTTCTCTTTTAAATTACCCCAAATGTAACAGTCTGAAGCGGTTAAATCCGGGGAACGCGGAGGCCAATTAAAATTGCTTCTAAAGATGTCGCGTAAAAGAGCCATTGTGGCCCTCGCAGTGCGCGCTGTGGCTCCATCCTGTTGGAACCATATTTGCGGATGGTTTTCCACGGCTGGCCTTACAAAATTTTCCAACATGGCCCGATATCGATCGCCATTGATGGAAATGGTGAGACCTCGTTCATTTTCAAAAAAATATGGGCCAATGATCCTTTCTGAAGAAACACCGCACCAAACAGTGCACTTAACTGGGTGTAATTGTCGTTGATGAAGTACTCTCGGGTTTTCCGTAGCCCATATCCTACAGTTTTGCTTCTTAACGAATCCATTTAATTGGAAATAGGCTTCGTCACTCATAACTAAGTTCTGAATAAAATTAGGATTCTCTTTTGCTTTTTGCTGGAAATAAATTGCATAGTCAAGTCGTCGCTGGTAATCTGTCGGTTTCAATTCTTGGACAAGTTGAATTTTGTATGGAAACATTCTTATGGTATGAAAAATTCGCTGCAGCGACCCTCTTGAGAGGCGAAGTTGTGTCAAACGTCTCCTGGTTGATGTTTCTGGATCCTCCCGAATACTGGCGGCTAAGAGACACAGATTTCTGGGCGAACATATACTAGATGGCCTCTCTGCGATATCTGAAGTTGAACTGAATTATCTACTGAGATACCTCAGGGCCACGGGGTGGATCTAGTACCCTTACTCTTGGATTTATTCTGAGATACACTGGAAGCTGACGAGTGATGTGGTCCTGTCAAAACGGAGTCATACAGACTCTACTTGACTGTTGGCGTGCAGCGAACTACCACGATAACCAACCAACCAAACCTCCCGAATACTCTCCTGTACCACTTGAATATTGTCAAACTTGTGGACAGTTCGTAGTCTGCCGGTACCAAGAAGGTTCTTTATTGCTCCTTGTTGACTGAGAGGGTGCAATATAATAATAGGAATACATATTATTAACTTACTGTCGTATTCATACAAAATATTTTAGGTTTATTAGAGTCCTTTTTGACAAATTTCTGTGCAACATCTGTCAAATAAGCCTTTAATAAACCTAAAATATTTTTTATGAATGGGGCACTTATTCTTTAAATATATTTTGATTTCAAAGTTACAGCGAAAATTGTGGATCATGTTTTTTCTGAAAAACATAAAACGCCTTACAGGTTAAAAAAACGTGTTCTTTAATTTTTTTTAAAGCTGTGTTTATGTACAGGGTGGGCCAAAAGAAACCAAGGGGTGTAAAAGTTTAATAATTTTTTCGTTTATTAATTTTTTTTTATTTTTTCTTTCAGATTATATAATATACAAAAGGGAAATTTTTTTACACTAAGTATGAAAAATGATGTCTCTTTAATGACCACCGTTTTCAGCTTCGCACTGATGGGCTCTTTTTAGAGCATTTTCCATAACATCTTTCAAAACTTGTGGCTGTAGCGTTCAAATTTCTGCAACAATGTTTGCCTTGAGTTCAAGGATTGTCTCTGGCTTGTTCACATACACTCGCTCCTTCAAATAACCCCAAAGAAATTAGTCGAGTGCTGTCAAATCTGGCGATCGCGATGGCCAAATAATTTCCGAATTTCTGGAAATTATTCGCCTTTCAAAAATTTGACTTAGAATTGCCATTGTGTCTCGGGCAGTATGGGCAGTGGCTCCGTCCTGCTGAAACCACACACCAGGTCTGTTTTCAAGAGCCGGGCGTAAAAAATTTTCTATCATAAACCGATACCGCTCTCCATTTACGGTTACAGCACTTCCATCTTCATTCTCGAAGAAGTAAGGCCCAATGACATTTTCAGATGTGATCCAACACCATACTGTACACCTGATGGCGTGCGATTGGCGTTGATGAATGGCTCTTGGATTTTCAGTACCCCAGAACCTACAGTTCTGCTTATTAACATAGCCATTCAAATGAAAATAAGCTTCATCACTCATAATTAAATTTTTAATAAAGTTGATTTCATTTATGGCCAACTCTTGAAATTTAACTGCAAAATTTAGACGTTGCCGATGATCTGCAGGTTTTAATTCTTGCACCAATTGCACCTTATATGGGTATAACTGTAAATCTTTTTTTAAAATGCGCCGTAGTGACGTACGAGACATTCCTAGCCGAGCAGAACGCCTTCTGGCAGATGTTTCTGGTGCTTCGTTAACACTTTGCTGTACTCGTTAAATATTTTCCGCAGTACGACTTAAACGTGGTCTACCGGTTCGAGGCAAATCTGTTACGCTGCCATGTTGGTGATGACGATCAACTAAGCAACGAATCATTGTTTCAGAGGGCGAAATTCTGACGTTGAAATGTCGACGATATGCTCTTTGCGTTAAAATAATTGATCTCTGGTTTAAATAATAAAATTCTATTGTTCTGGTTCTCTGTTCAGTTGTGAACCCCTCCATTATAAATTCTCCAAGTGTTGTCTATATAATCTGAAAGAAAAAAATAAAAATTAATAAACGAAAAAGTTACTAAACTTTTACACCCCTTGGTTTCTTTTGGCCCACCCTGTATTTACGATAATTCATTACTAAAAAATTTTAATATTTTCTTTTGTAGCTTTTTCGAAAAAATTTGTATATTTATAACATTTTGTAAAAAACAAAAGTTGGATTTTAGATTAGATTTATAGTAATACAAATACTAGTGTCCGACCGAACGTTCAGGTTCGGTTACGGAGTTCGGCAAAAAATTATGTTCGGCTAAAGTTCTGTGTTCGGCGTAATTTTTACCTAACACCGAACATTTTTATGAAATCAGTTATTCGTTATCATGTGTGTATATGAAAATAATTCGAAAGCAATATAACCATGCTTCTATATGATTATTAGTACGAAAAAATACAACGATGACAAAAGAAATTCTTAAATGTGACAAATTTTTTGTGTGTAGTAATTTTTAGAAGACGTTAAAAAATACAAAAAACAAGTAAGAGTGCTATATTCGGCCATGCCGAATCTTATATACCCTTCACAACGTGTAGTCATGCAATAACAGTAGTTTGTATCACCATTCATCTCATATGAAATACGTACATACATATAAAAAACATACATATATAAAAACATCCCATTGTAAAATTAAAAATTAACGTATGTATGTTAAAAAAAAATAAAAAAAAAAATTGAAAAAAAAACATTAAAAAAATTTAAAAAAAAAATAATTAAAATATAAATAATAAATATAAAACAAAACAAAAATAAAAAAAAAAATTAAAAACAAAAAAAATAATAAAAATATAAATAATATATTAAATAAAAAATAAAAATTTTTGGCTCAGCTGGGATTCGATCCCACGTTTACTTTAACCAATATACAAGTTTGTATGTATGTATGTTGTTTTAGTGAAAAATCGAGGTGGTCGTGGGTTTTTGCTCATATCTCAGTTGTTTATGAACCGATGTTTCTGATTTTCAATACGGATCTACTCCCGAATATTTCTGATATTTTAAAACCTCACCCGGGTCCAAGCGATTTCGGGGTGCTTTAAAAAGTTGATTTCAACATACACACGGACAGACTGACAGAGCTTAATCGACTCCCCTATTCATAAGCTTTCAGAAAATATATACTTTATGGGGTCGGAAATGAAAATTGTAGAAATTTCACACGGAATGACAAACTTATATATACCCTTTTTCACTGTGTGAAGGGTATAAAAACCGATGAATTTTATTTGGGCAATAATACATACTAAATATTACATATTTATAAAAAAACTCACATTTCTCAAACATACATAAGTGTTTATTCTGTGAATTTGAAGTTAATCTATAGTTTTGGGTTAACTTTATAATAAATAAAATGTCTAATCCAGTTGGGAGTTTTTTTGAGAAAAATGGACCAAGCGCTCAATGCAAATGTTGCACCAAACAAATCTCAATGGGGAGTTCATTACCAAGCAAACAAACTACCACCAACATAAAACGCCACTTAGAGAAAATACACCCACAAGTATTCAAAAAATACAATATACAGGTATTAAAACACCAAAAGGGAAAAATAAGATTTATAAAGCCTGTAGAAAATCAATCATCTTTGGCAAACTTTTTTGAAAAAGCTAGAAAAGAAATGTGGAAGATTCCAAAGTGTCAAAGAATACTGACACTTTGTAATCTTGCTAGTGAGCAGTCATTTAGTGCTGCTGGACAACTTTATTCAGACCGCAGAAATAATTTACATCGCTTAAATGCTGAAAAATTGCTTTTAAGCCATTATAATATAAAAATACTAAATTTTGAGTACTAATATGTATACTGTATTTAACTATATTGAACTTTTTCTATATTTTTTATATATTCTGATTTTTTAACAAAAGCAATTGCTAATTGTTTTTTAACTGTAGAATAGTTTTACTACTTTAAAGTGCAATTTATCTTTTAATTTTTCATCTTTACAAAAATGTAAATGTTATGAATTCCTGAAATTTTATTTTGTTTTAAATAAATAAATTAAAAAAAGTACAATCGTTAAGATTTAATGACAAAAAGTTCGGGTTCGGCCGAACTTTGCAAAATTTACCGAAGTTCGGGTTCGGTCAGAAAAAGTGCGTTCGGTCGGACACTAACAAATACATATAATATATTTATTATTTTATTTTTTTATTGAAACATTGAGTATGCTTTAATTTTCAGTTTCACTCATTAATTTATCGCTTTTTATTTCAAAGTTACAGCATAAATTGTGAACTAAGGTCCTTTTTTTCCAAAAAACAAAAATGCGCTTAACGGGTTAAAAATATAATATTTTAAAACTACGGCGTCTATGAATTAATCGCCACTGTGGGTATTATCGAACCCACTGTGCGGTATTTCAATATGTTAGCAAGTTTTTCAGTTGATTTAATGTATTAAAACTAAAAAATTACTATAGAATATTAAACTTCTTCAGTTTGTATAGAGATGCACGTAGAAAGCCAAAATAAAAAAAGAGATATGCAAAAATTTTCAATTTCACAACTAACAACCTAATGAAGTAAATGTTTTCCTTGATACCAATTGTCATATAATAATTTGAAATAAATAGAGACGATGTGACCAGATGATATCTATCTATATATATAAAAGAGTAACGTGACTGACTGACTGATTCATCATCGCACAGCCCAACGCAAAGAGCTAAAGACATGAAATTTGGACAATCGGTTTCTCTTCGTACTTTAAAAGAGTAAAAACGGGTAAAATCGGTAATCTTATATCTGCTAAATTAAAAATGATACAAACTAAATTGAAAGTATTATAATTTGCACAAAAAATAAGCTGACAGGTGTCTGGCCTTTTATTAAACCCCTAGGGGGAAAAACGGGTAAAAACTTTAATTTAGTACTTTTTTGGTACCCTATGTAACTTCCAAACACATAAATCTTGGAAAAAAGTTTAAACTGTTTTAGTTAATCCGCGAAAAAATATTAATAGAATTTTGACACATTTTTTAAATTTGCAAGGGTAAAAATTTTCCCTATTTTTGCTACTTTTTTTAAAGAAACTTCTAATATTTTAAGTATATACTGGGACAACGTTTGATAATTATTATTGCCTAATATAATATGGACAATAATTTTGGTGAATTTTTTGGAAACTTTTATGCGTACAAAAAAGGTACCAAAAGGAGAAAAATACCGGAAAATGTGAATAATTCCTAATTCCAGAGCTAATTTTTATAAAATTTGTAATTGGGTTTATACCAGACATAAACAATAATATTATCTAGTAAAAATTGAAACACATTCATAGCAGAGTAGAAAGGGGAAAATTCGGGAAAACAGCTTGGTACTTTTTAGAACATAATTACTTTTATGCAAAAAAGAGTAGATTTACTGACTTTAAATCATGTCTATTAAAATAATTCGTTACATAGATATTTGAACATTTTAAACTTGGAATTTGGAACTTCGACCAAAAATGTACTTTTTCGCTTTTCTATGGTACTTTTTGTATTTTCTACATTTATAAAAGAAGAATTGCATAATAAAGGACTATTGATTCCAGGTGAGACTAAAAATGTCATGGCCGACCAAAAGGTACTTTTTTGAATTTATATGGTACCTTTTGTATATTCTACGTTTAAGGTAGAATTGTAAAATAAAGGTTGTTGATTCCAGGTAAGACTAAAAATGTTATGGGCAACCAAAAAGGTACTTTTTTAACTTTTATGGTACTATTTGTATTTTCTATGTTTATAATGCTAGAATTCTTAAGGTAGCGACTATTAATTCCAGATGAGACTAAACATGTTATGGGCGACCAAAAAGGTACTTTTCGAAATTTTCGTGGTATGTACTTTTTGTATATTCTACGTTTATAAAAGTAGAATTGTAAAAAAAAGGACTATTGATTCCAGGTGAGACTAAAAACGTTATGGGCGACCGAAGAGCTACTTTTTTGAATTTTTATGATAATTTTTGCATTTGCAACGTTTGTAAAGCTATAATATTGAAATATGTGACTATTGATACAAGGTGAGACTGAAAATGTTATGGGCGACCAAAAAGGTTCTTATATGGATTTTTATTGTACTTTTTTTATACCCTTCACACAGTGAAAAAGTATATATTTTCTGAAAGCTTATGAATAGGGGAGTCGATTAAGCTCTGTCAGTCTGTCTGTCTGACCGTCTGTCCGTGTGTATATTGAAATCATCTTTTTAAAGCCCCCGACATTACCTGGACCCGGGTGAGGTATTAAAATATCAGAAATATTCGGGAGTAGATCGGTATTGAAAATCAGAAATATCGGTACAAAAACCACTGAGATATGAGCAAAAACCAACGCCCACCTCGTTTTTTTTTAACACCAAAAAACAACATACAGACGTGGTATACTGGTTGGAGTAAACGTGGCATTGAACCCCATCTGAGCCTAAAAATTTTTTTTTTTGTTTTATATATTATTTATATTTTTTAAATATTTTTTTTTTATTTTTTCTTTTTTTTTATTGTTTTTTTGTTAATATCTTTTTTTTTAATTTTTAAAAAATTTTTTTTTTAATTTATTAATTTTTTTTATTTCATATTTATTATTTAAATTTTTATTTTTTTAATAATTTTTTTTATATCTCTTTTTAAATTTTTCTTTTTGTTTTTTTTTAATTTTTTTTTATATTTTTTTTAACACACATATGTACGTAAATTTATAATTTTACAATAAGATCTTTAATATATGCATGTTTTTTATATTTATGTACATATTTCAATGAGATGAATGGTGATACAAACTATTGTTATTGCGTGACTACACGTTGCGAAGGGTATATAAGATTCGGCATGGCAGAATATAGCACTCTTACTTGTTGTGTTATACATTTAGGAAGATACAATTTTGAAATAAGGAGCTTTTGGTTCAAATTGAAAATAAAAATGACAAGGGCGAAACAAAAGGTGTCTTTTCGCATTTTTATTATACTTTTTGTATTATTACGTTTGTAAACATAGATTTCTGAAATAAGTTATTTTTAATCCGAATTCTAACTATAAGTGTTATGGACGACGAAAAAATTCTCATTTGTATGGCATTTTTTGAAGTTTTTACATTTTGTATACATAGAATTCTGTAAATAGTAAGTTGACTTTGAATATTATAGTGAACACAATATGTTGCTTTTATTATTATAGTCATTTTTGCATATTCTGAATTTAAAATATATCCCCGATGTATCCTTATTGTACTTTTTTTCAAATAAACAAATTTTCATAATTTTAACCAGAAAACGTTTAGTAATTAAAAAAGGAACTTTAGTATTCAGTAAAACGTAAGAACTGCGCTATCGAGGTAGTGGGCAATATGCTAGTTAATAAAAAGAAAATACTCTTAGTATCGATTATCGGTAGCAACCGAATATGAGTTTTGTTGCAAAAAAAAAGAAAAAAGATATTCCAGAGATCAAATATGAAATAAATAAATTCGAAAATTCAAAATAAAACCTCTCTCACTTTACGATAAGAAGTAGATTTTTATAAATAAAAAGCAGGGATGGAAAGGTTAATATCTAACTTTGATGGTAGTAATTATTCACACTCGTAAGTCTCACTGTCTGACCACGAATTCAATTTCAAAAGAAAATTTTTGCAACAAATGTTCCGTTATATGGTCAATATGAAAAAACAAATTTAGACGTTTTTCTGACTTACATTTTTTTTTGGGTCAGCTAGGCTGTCGCCACTACCGACAAGTTAAGTGTTTCTTCTTTTGACTAGTCTTAGAATTTGTTATATAACGTTTCTAGAAGATCACAGATTGTTGTAAAAATTTGATTTTAACTGATTTAGGTATCAGTCTTAATTAATTTTTTAGGATAATAGGTACTTTGCTGCTGCGAATATCTGTCCATTATCATTTTAGTCTTCGAAGAATAGAAAATTTGTATTTAAAATGCCTGGTTGGCAGTACAGAAATTTCAAACATATAGATACAAGAATTGCGATAGACTAGTTTTATACAGGATTCATATTTTATATGTACATTGAAGCTATACCTAGGTTAGTTAGGTTGAAAAGGAGGGGCATTAAGAGCCAAGCCCATGATAGGTATACTTATGCCCAGTTTACATAGCTATAGCTATACCTAATTTAAACACCTAATATATAAATTATCACCCTAATTAATTTTGTGATTCCGTTTGTAACACGTCGAATTATCTATTTTAGATCCCATAAAGTATATATTTTCTGAATCGGGGTTCAATTTTATGGCGATGTAGCAATGTCAGTTCCAATTTCCGTATGTTGAAAGCACGATAGAGCTCGAACCAAAAAAGTTAGGGGGTTCAAATTTTGGCAGAATATTTCTTATACACAAGTTTTGTTAGGTATTGAAAAATGGCTAAATCGGATCAAAATGTACGAAAATTTATACCGCACAGTGTGTTTTTCGATATATTTAATATTTAGGTTAGGTTGAAAAGGAGGGGTATAAAAGCCCAAACCCATGACAGGTATGCACTTATGCCCAGTTGGCATGTTGTGCGCTCCATATGGAAAACGGAATTCCCAAACATAAACCATAAACATAATTTCCCATAAATAATGGACTAGTCCAATTCGAGTTCCCCAGGTATTCCAAGTTCGGCATAGTATCCACTGTAAAATGTTCGCGCCTAATATGCCCAAACGCAGGACAATGACAGAGGTAGTGTACCAAAGTCTCATCCTCTTCCTCGCATGCTCTACATGTCTCCGCAGATAATCTCATGCGAGCTAGATGAGTTCTCAACTCCGTATGGCCTGTAATTACACTGGTTAGTTTCCTAAGTGTAGGTCTACTTAGTCTCAGAATCTCCTTTGATTTCCCAAGATTTGGGTCACCCCAGAGTGTTCTTGTCACCTTGCCGACATCAGTGCTTTGCCATTTTCTGACATGTTCCTCCATCGCCCAACGTTTAAGTTCATCCTTAAATCGTTTAAGGGGTTTGGCGTTCTCCAAAGTCATAGTACTCAGAAGAGCTCCCATTTTGGATAATTTGTCGTCTTTCTCGTTTCCGATCAGCCCGTGATGGCTTGGTATCTATATTATCTCCAGATGTTCACAATTTGCATATGAGTTTATCTCACTCTTGCATTGCAAAACGTTCCGGGATTCAACTTTCTCCTTTCTCAATGTCTTAATCACTGATTGGCTATCCGTAAAGATACGAATCGGGGTTTCGATATTCGTTTCCTTTATCCATTTAATTCCTTCCGTAATTGCCATGATCTCAGCCTGAAAAATAGTGTTGTGATCTGGTAGACGGAAGTATTTGCTTCTATTTCGGCTTATGTCGTATAAGCCCATTCCAGTTTGGTCACCAATCTTTAAACCGTCTGTATAAAGATCGATTCCATGGGTGTTTCCCATCCTGATTATCTCATCCCATTCTCCCTCTTCCGGTATTATGGTGATGCAGTTAGTATTCTCATATCTCATCGGGATTTTATTACATGTTAATTCCGTAATATTTCCCATCGGTAAGATATCCGTTATTCTTTGGTATCTGGTCTTATGTTCTCTTATAAGCCACTCATCTATTGCCATTAATCTTGTGGCAGCTAAGGCCGCTTCATATTTTACCTGTATCTCAATTGGCCAAATGGATAATATATTCTCAATGGCCATTGTCGATGTGGTCCTCATGGCGCCGCAAATAGTAATGCAGCACTGTCTCTGAATCTTTTGAAGAGGTTTTATATTCACCTTCTTCTCTAAGGATGTCCACCACACTAACGAAGCATACATAATTGTAGGCCGCAGTACACTCGTATATAGCCAATGTGTCATCCTTGGGCTTAAGCCCCATTTTGAGCCTATAACTCTTCTGCAGAGGGCCCATATTCTTTGAGCTTTTTTCAGTTTATATTCAATGTGATCCTTCCAGGATAGTCTCCAATCAAATACTATTCCTAGGTATTTGACCTTCTTATCAATCTTAATTGTCTTATTCCGAAAGATGGGATAGCTATGCACCGGTATCTTCCTCTTTCTCGTAAACAAACAGATTTCAGTATTTTCCGGGTTGACATTGAGCCCTCGCTCCTTTGCCCAGTTATAGGATATATTCAAAGCCTCCATTGCTCTCATACATAAAGAATTTGGAATCGTCCCCCTGATCAGTATCGCAACATCATCTGCGTAACAGATAGGCTTGAAAACCCTCGTTCAATAGAATCCTCAGTAGACTATGTATGATAGTTACCCATAATAATAGAGATTAAATACCTCCCTGTGGGGTTCCTCGACATACTTTGTCCCTTCTTCTTACTCCATTTGCCTCACAATTTAGCCATCTGTTCCTTAACATATTGCTAATCCATGCAATTAAGACATGGCTTAACCCTAAGTTTTCCAAGGAACCGATAAGACTCGAGGTCATTACGTTATTGAAAGCTCCTTCTATGTCTATGAATACGCCTATGGTATATACACCCAGGTCGAAGGATCTTTCTATATGATATACAACTTCCTGAAGAGCAGTCTCAGTAGATCTGCCCTTGATATAGGCGTGTTGTCTGAATTTTATTGAATCGCCTGGTAATCGTCTTCTGACTATTCCATCGACGATACTCTTCATAGTTTTCAATAAGAATGATGTTAAGCTTATGGGTCTATAAGCTTTAGGATTTGCGTAATTTTCCTTCCCTGGTTTAGGTATGAAAACGACTCTCGCCTCCCTCCATTCCACAGGGGTATACGCATATTTTAGGCAAGTAGTAAAAATATTCGCCAGCCTTATATCGATTAGGTCAATGCTTCTTTGTAGGAGAGCCGGAAAAATACCGTACGGCCCTGGTGCCTTATATGGCAAGAAATTATTTACCGGCTCTCTGACCATCTTTGCGGTTATAATTGTGTCCGTCGTGGCACTACCATCATGGGGGTGTGGAATTTCTCCGTCATTTCCGTTTGGAAGTGTGCCTCTATCAGTATTCCTTGTGTCTCCTCCATCGTCTCCGACCTTTTCCCGTTTGAGTCAACGAGGGTTTCCGGTTGAGTGTGGGTTTTCGATAGGAATTTCTTAATTCTAGAAACGTCATTCACGCTGTCCACCTGATTGCTTTGTTGTATATTCTGAGCTTTTCACTGTAATCGTCCCAGTATACTGATTGTTTCTTACGATAGGCTCTGTTAAATAGCCTTCGGGTTTCTTTCCTGAGATTAATCAGTTCACCTGTCATCCAGGGCTTTTCTCTTGGGGTTTGCCTTTGTCGGAGTGGACAATGCTCCTCAAAAGTTTCCTTAAAATCGGCAGTCAGTCTTCCAACCATCGAATCTATCGTGTCCAGATTTACATCCGGTTCCGGATAAGTTTCGAGCTTATGTTGAAGACTTAACCTAAAATTTGGCCAGTCTGTTCTGGCCTTATTCCTAAAAGTTACCGGTTCCGGTGGCGGATGAGTTAAGGTTATAAAAATATAGCGATGGTCCGAATAAGAGTGCATATCAGATACGTGCCAATCGCAAATTTCATCAATCAAATTTTCTGAACATATAGTCACATCAATTACCACTTCCCTAATTATTTTAATAAATGTAGGTTTATTACCTGAGTAAAGGGTAAATAAGTTATTTGCATTTAAGAATTCCCATAGGGCGTCTCCTCTCTTGTTACAGTTCGTGCTGCCCCAGGAGAGGTGGTGCGAGTTCGCATCACAGCCTATTAAAATATTCCTACCTGTTCTCCTTGCCGATGTTATTATACTTCTTAAATCCGACGTTGGTGGTAGTGTTAGAGCATCAGAAGGTTGGTACACCGATGCCAGCATTAAATTGCGTGAGCCATGTATTAAGGTAGTGGCGTCCGCTGTAGATAAATCTGGGAAAAAAGAAAATTTAATCCCTTATGACAAAGTATACATGTTCTGGGTCGAGACCCAGTTTTCGCATAAAATAATTGGTAATCACACTCATTCAATCCAGTGACTCTGTCTTTAACAGTCCAGGGTTCCTGTATAAGAACTATGTGTATCTTACCTTTAGTTATATTTTCCATCAAAGCTTGTGTAGCCGTTCTGCTCCGATAGAGATTGATCTGCAAAAGCAGTATCATTGTTGTTTGGCTAAAAGAGATTCTTCTTGGGATTGAGTGATCTCCAACTCCTCCCTCTTCATTGGCACGGGGTGGCCTTCATCTTCTGTAGCCTCCTTTGCTTCGTCGTCGGGATCTTCCGTCTCCGTTGGATTATGTGTCCAACCAATGGGCGTCTTACCAACTTTGAAGAAAATAGCTGTACTCGCGAAGTACACCTTCCCTTTTTGCTCCTCGAGGTAAGACATGGAGGGTTTATCCACCCCTGCCACTATCAGGGTGCCATCGTCAGTTTCCTCACGATGGAAAACCTCCCATTTGTCTACTTCCAGACCTCTATTTTGCTTGCCAATGATTTTAAGCATGGCTTTGCTATCAAGTTTGCTGCCCCAACCTTTAACGAAAAATGAAACCTTGGTTAGGTATATCGGCCTTTTTCACCATGGCAAGTTTGCAAGTTTGGTCTTTCATAATATGTGCGCAGGTGTCTGATTCTAATTGTAGAAACAGTACTTCCCTGGCGAACCTACAGCTATCTATATGGATTTGTGGAGCATTATCATCTGCTTCCAGGACATACTGCACAATCCTTTCATTTATGGCATTCTCTACTTCTTTCTGATGTGCCATTAGAATTTTACCCGATGCGCTATTGGAATCGGTAACAGCATAGCATAGCTCCTCTGTCATCTTCCTTCTGGCCACTTTCGCATACGTGGGTTGCTTCTTAGCCGATTTTTCTTCCGGCTTTCTTTTACGTGATAGTGGGGTTTTTTTCCGGCTGTTCCATCATCACCTGTATTTTTAGCTACCGCTTTCGCCTGTTTGGAGGTTGAAGCTACTGATTCATTTCTTTCTCCTTTCAGATTGGCCGGAGGGTCTTCTTTCGGGAGTTGGGAAATGTTAACCGTTTTACTTCCCTGCTGGTAACTTTTTTTCTTTTTAGTATTGCCAACGGTGTTCTGTGCCTCTGAAGATCGAACTCTCTTACCCTTTTCGGTAGAAATGGGTGTAGATGAGTCTTTCTCTTTAAGGACATCCCGCTGACCTTTCTTATTTACTGTTTCTTTTTGGCAGTCTTTGCTGCGCTCCGGAGAGAGTTCTTATTTTATCTGTGGTGAGTTTGGCAATGCTTGCACTTACTTCCTCAACCATTTTGTCTACCTCAGAGGTATCCTTTGTGCATAACACCGTAGTGTCAGCATCTTCTATATTTAAGTCAGAGGTGTCGGAGTCCTTGCCTGTCTTGTGTGGCTGGGGATGCTTAAAGCTCACCCTTGGATCCGATCCCTCGTTCTCTATTCTTCTTGATGCTTTATCAATAACGGAAGCCAAGTTGCCCACCTCCGAAATTGTTTCCTTACAGTCATTTGATGACGACGACTCGGGGCCTGCTTGCTCACCACCATTAGCCGCCGGTACTGAGTTCATATAATATCTCTATGAATAAAGATTTTGGAATAATAAAGGACTATATTGAAATATCTAAGTTGTATTCATTAGCAGAAACAACTTCGATACGCCTACTATAAAGCCCACTTTTCACGTTTTCTACTGTTAATGAAATTTAAAAGCTCATAAAACCGACAAAATAAAAGGTATGATGATGGAATTTGCTAGAGATATCGTTCTAGTCAATGTCATTGTTATGCCAAAAAAATTTAGGTAACACAACCACTTTAAAAATATCTCAGTTTTATTTATTATTAGAAACTATATTTACACGCCTACTTTAACGCCCACTTTCACAGGAAGACTAAATTTACGAAAACATTTTACTAGAATATTGAAGTTATACAAAGAAAGTGATTCATATTGGTGGCGGGTATAAATGATTCGGCACACCCAAATGTAGTGCTCTTACTTGTTGTTTTTTTTTTTTTTTTTTGTTGTACAATAATTTTTCAGAAAATTATATCTTACAACTAACTAATTTTAAGAAGATAGATATGTTCTTCAAAATAACACGAAGACATATAATAGTTGTTATTCTGAAGAAAGTCAATTTATTAAAAAATCTATCCAGAAATTTGCAATTATGTACATTTTCGAAGCAGTTTTTTCCTCAGATATGTTTGCGAAGGCATGCTGTAGTATACTATACATATTACTTTTTTTAATTCCTATTTAGAACATTATTTTTAATTTACTTTTGCATTTTTTAAAATAACTTAACATTTAGGTAAAAAATATTTTATTTATTTAAAAGACTATGTTTAATTACTAAAAATGTTAATTTACTTATATTTTCTATAAATATCTATTATTATAGCGCTTGGAAGAGTCTTTTATTAAACAAATGGAGGAAATGGAATCATTATATGGTGGAACATTTGTAACAATGTCATCTGATACTCTACAACGAGATCATTATACTGAATCTACACGTAGTAGCCATTCATCATTTTCGGAAGGCTAATGAGTGCCAAATACTACATACCCACTGCATTTGCTCATGCCTAAGAAATTGGTAACATGATGAACATAAAAATAGTAATCTGTCGAACAGTTAAATTTATATGCTTTTAATATATAAATTTTTAATTTAGATAAAATATGAATAATATGTATGCATTATGTTATAGATTTACGTTTATTTATAAATTTAATATATCTATTGCATTGCTATTGTAAATAATAATAATATTAATAATTATAATAATAATAATTATAATAATAATAATAATAATAACAGCAATAAATAAAAGCGAAATCACTTATGTAAACGATTGAATTTTTTAAAGTTGACATAAGGGGAAAGTTAAATTTTTACTGATTTATGCTCGGCACGACACGACACGACGAATTTGTCGGTAAAAATTCGCTGTGTAAATTCGTCGTGTGAAGTACAATGATGACGAAAAAGTAACACCTTTATAGTAGATTAAATAGTTTACTGTTTGTGCAAAGAAAGAATAAAATTAATCAAAGAACTTAAATTTTCGTGAAACTCAACAAAATAATAAATATAATTTCTGTCATAGTTAATACTTTTCTACGTATAAGCAGGGTACACTTATACAAGGTGGCGGTGCCAGCCCAGCTGACTATTTTTTGTGTTCTGGAGAATGTCAAACTACATATTTAAAAAAATTATTTCAACTTCGGAAATTGTCAAACTCCATACATAAAAAAAGAGAGACAAAAATTGCTCTCCTTTATGCTATCACCTTATGTAATGACACCATGCGTATTAGTAAGTAAACGTTTGTGTTTGTATAACAGCTAATAGTGTGACCATATTAAAAAAAAATCACTAAAAAAATTCAAACATTTACAAAAATCCAAATAAAAACAATTTTTGTAGTTAACTTGTTTATATATATTTTAAATGTTTTAAAATAAAATATGAAATACATAATTATTAAAATAAAAACTAACTTTATTTTCTAAAAAAGTTAAACAGTAAAACCAAATTTTATAAAAATGGTCACCTTGTACCCATTTTTTCGTCGTTCGCCGGCGCACAGTGAAGCCTTTTGACTTTTTTCGTTGCAAAAATCATTACTTTTGAAATAATTAAGATATTTTAAAGATTTAAAAAGATATTGACAGAGGGCACTTTAAGCTTTAAAATAGTGTTTACAAAATAATGCTAGAGGTACAGGGTGCTCCAAAAATTGCGGTTGAAATAGGATGATTTTTCCAGTTAAATGTTAACATGTTTTTTTAAATATAAGTTTTTTATTTGTATCGCAAATACACATTTTTATATACTCTTAATATTTAAATCTAAGTAAATTTATATTGAGCAACTAGTTTAACCCGGTCCGCCTTGCAATACACATTGTTCAAATCCGAAAGTTTAGAAAAAAACACTCTAATATAACATGTTAAACCAATATTAAATTTTTTATTTCTATTAACTACAGAAACACATTTTTAAATTATTTTTAATATTAATATATTTATGCTCTAGATATAATGTTATTTAGTATATATTTTATTTAGCTAGAATAATTGGTTTTTATTAGTTAGTTCGTAATGAAATAAGAGGCCGCCAACATATTGAAAAGGTTCGCATTCTGTCTAATCCGTGAAATTTTGCAAGTATTTGCGTATCTAAATTTTTTGTAGTCTTTGTTTTTGCATTCCTGGGCTTCTTCTGACAACTCTCGGTTAGCAATGATGTTCAATTAAACTTTTACCATGAGCCAAAATCTTATGAACCGTAGGAGTAAGTTTCTTCTCAGGGTATATTTGAGCTAAAAGTTGGGCAATTTTTTAAGTATAATCATCAAACTTTGGGCCATTTACCATTTCTCTAGAGTTTATAATATTTAGGATAACTGCCAACCTTTTTATAATATTATTGTCGACCCCAGTAATTCGGGCTGTTACCTCATCAGTTTAAAAAAAATGCTCTGGACATATTACCATCGCTAGTAATTCCATACCCCTGCTTTAGGCAGTCTACTTTCAGCCCAAGCTTGTAAAGAAATTCATTGATTTCATTTTTTTCGAGCACATAGTTTTTCTTTTTGTGTTGCGTTCACATTAAAACATTCACCTTCACGCGAAATTGTATACACTAGTTTTAAAATAAACTCCATGCACCTAATTCTGGCATGTAATGGAGAAATTCCATATTCATAATTTTGCTCATCACTTGAGTCATAAAAATTTTGAAAGTCTTTCTGTGACTTTTTGTAAATTGCACACTTTTTAAAGTTGACGAGGAATCTTTTATTGCATTTAAGACTTTGCCATCAATCATTGTAAGAAAAAATTAACAATCAATCGAAACACTTTTTCCATTCTTTTTTTCAATAACAGAAGGCTTTAGTTCCGAAATTTGCTTTTTTATATCGTTCACTGTAGATTTGATTATTTCTAAAGACTCCTTTGCATATTGAAAAAATATCGGAATGCAAAAATTAAATGAAGATTGGCAAGGATTTTTACAATGCTCAGTGATTTCACTTCTCAGTCGTAAAGGAACTACAGAAGCCACAAACATATTTGTATCTGTAATGGTTGTGCCATTTGTCGATATTGTTTGTTTGTAAGCACTTTCACCGGATGATCCATCACATCCCCACTTATTTATCAATGTTAGGTGGCACTGCTTCTTTTTTGGCAGATGTAATCTTTTTGTATCCAGGAAGAATATTCACATTATAATTCTTTAAAGAGCTTCGTAAAATAGAATAATTTTCCTTTGACAATCCCAATTCCATAAAGTAGCTAAGGCTTCTTCTATATTATACTTTGTAGGTAAAACATTTTATGGAGTAGGAATACTCCCTTTGATTCTCTGCAGTCGAACTGGGCTTGCAAGCACCACATCTTTTGTAATGTCGGACCTTGATTTATCTTTTACAAACTTAAGACATAATGCTTCTGAAAATTTAGGTATATCTTTTGTAGCATTTTCAAATTTACGTTTTCTTGTGTACTCAGAACACTCGTTTATAGTTTTTGCAGGTCTTCCTCTTTTGCTGTTAGAGGATGTATGCGGTTCTTCGATGTTGTAACTCCATTTACCCAGTCTGGGTTGTTTTTCATAAATGTTTTTTTCGTACAGTGTGAGGCAAGCCATTTTTTTAATTGTTAGGAAAACAAAGTGAATTTTGCTATGAACATCCATTTCGTGGTATCCTGGTAAATCGAGTAGTTTTTCCACAATAGCCAATTTTAATGCATTTTCATTATCTGAGTTTCTGCATAACTCCACCAATTCTAAATTGGTAAATGACATTATCGCACTTTAAAATAAAATTGTGTAAGTTCTGTTACTGATCACTAGTTTTAGAAAGTAAAACTCTAACTGGCTGCATTATAGAATTGCGGTTTAATTTATACTCAAAAATTTAAAAAAGCGTTTCAACTACCTAGTTTGAGCAAAAAAAAAAAAAATTAACTGGAATATATAATTTCAGTTTATATTTTATTCAGTATAAAAAAGTTTTAAAACTACCTGCCTAATTTTATAACAGGTGTTTTAAATGGAAATAAATAAAAAAACTAGCATTTAACCCGCTACTTCGTTAGCGCAGTTCTTACTATTTATTGAATGCTCAAGTTCTATTTATAATTATTAAATATTTTTGGTTCAATTTATGAAAATTTGTATCTCTGATTCAATTTACTTAGAAATATAAAAAGTAGAGTAAGGATATATCGGGCATATATTTCCTAACTAAAAGCAAGATCAATGCTACTGAGTTTCAAAAATTAAGATTCATATTTTGCAAAAATTACCCTAAAATAATAAAAGAAACATTTTTTCCTTCAATAAAACTTCCACTTGGTTTATTATTACCTTTATTTAGAATTCTATGTATACAAAATATATAAAAAGAGAAAAAGTAATTTTGGTCGTCCATAATATTAGGACTTAGACCTCGCATCAAAAAACACTAATTTTAACAATCTATGCTTACAAACGTAAAAATACAAAGAGTACAATAAAAATGCGAAAAGGCTTTTTTTGTGTCTTTAATATCATTTTAATTCTAAACTTGAATAAATAATCCTTTATTTCACAATTTTAACTTTTTAAACGTAGGAAATTCAAAAAGTCCCATTATAATGCATAAAACTACCCTTTTGATCGCCCATAACATATTTAGCCTCACCTTGTATCAATTGTCACTAATTTCAAGATTCTACCTTCGCAAACGTTGAAAATACAAAAAGTACCATACAAATTCAAAAAAGTACCTGTTTGGTCGCCCATAAAATTTTTAGTCTTACCTTGTATCAATAGTCCTTTATTTTACAATTCTACCTCTATAAACGTAGAAAATACAAGAAGTACCATAAAAATTCAAAAAAGTACCTTCTTGGTCGACCATAACATTTTTAGTCTCACCTTGTATTAATTGTCACTGATTTCAAAATTCTACCTTCACAAACGTTGAAAATACAAAAAGTACCATACAAATTCAAAAAAGTACCTTTTTGGTCGCCCATAAAATTTTTAGTCTCACCTGGAATCAATAGTCCTTGATTGTACAATCCTACCTTCATAAACGTATAAAACACCAAAAGTACCATAAAAATTCAAGAAAGTACCTTTTTGGTCGACCATAACATTTTTAGTCTCACTTTGTATGAATAACCACTAATTTTAAAATTCTAGCTTCGCAAACGTTGAAAACACAAAAAGTACCATAAAAATTCAAAAAAGTATTTTTTTGGTCGCCCTTAACATTTTTGGTCTCATCTGAAATCAATAGTCCTTGATTGTACAATCCTACTTTCATAAACGTAGAAAATACAAAAAGTACCATTCAAATTCAAAAAAGTACCCTTTTGGTCGACCATAAGATTTTTGGTCTCACCTTTTATCAATAGCCACTAATTTTAAAATTTTAGCTTCGCAAACGTAGAATATATAAAAAGTACCATAAAAATTCAAAAAAGTACCTTTTTGGTCACCCATAACATTTTTAGTCTGACCTGGAATCAATAGTCCTTTATTTTACAATTCTACCTTTATAAACGTAGAAAATACAAAAAGTACCATAGAAAAGTGAAAAAGTACATTTTTAGTCCAAGTTCCAAATTCCAAGTTTAAAATGTTCAAATATCTATGTAACAAAATATTTTAATAGACATGATTAAAACTCAGTAAATCTACTCTTTTTTGCATAAAAGTAATTATGTTCTAAAAAGTACCAAACTCTTCCCGATTTTTCCCTTTTCTACCCTGTTATGAATGTGTTTAAATTTTTACTAAATTACATAATTTTTTATGTCTAGTGAAATCCCAATTAAAAATTTTGTGAAAATTGGCCGTCTAATTAGGAATTACATACATTTTCCGGAATTTTCCCCTTTTTGGTCCCAAAAAAGTTTCCAAAAATTTCACCTAAATAGTTGTCCATATTCTATTAGGAAATAATAATTGTCAAATTTTGTTCCATTGAATAATATAAGAAAAGTTTATTTTAAAAAAAGTACCAAAAAAAGGGACAATTTTTACCCCTTATACATATGAATTTGAAAAAAGTGCCGAATTCCTATTAATATTTTTTTGCGGACTACTTAATACAGTTTAAATTTTTTTCCTAGCTTTATGCGTTTGGTAGTTACATAGGGTACCAAATTATAGTTTTTACCCGTTTTTTCCCCTTAGGGGTTGAAAATTCTAAAAAAGGCCAGACACCTGTCAGCTTAGTTTTTGTTCAAATTACAATACTTTTTCAATTTAATTTGTATCATTTTTAGTTTAGCAGATATAAGATTACCGATTTTACCCGTTTTTAACCTTTTTTACCCCCTTAAAGTACGAATTTCCAAAAATCCCTTCTTAGTGGAGCTATACATTGAAAGAGAAAACGATTGTCCAAATTTCATGTCTCTAGCTCTTTGCGTTTGGGCTGTGCGATGATGAATCAGTCAGTCAGTCAGTCAGTCACGTTACTCTTTTATATATCGCACTTGATCAACAAGAGGGTATTAACTCAAAATTTTTAAAATATCACTTTTTTCAAGAAATCAGCAAACAACATCAATATCTATCTACTGTAAAAATTTCAACGTATTCCGTTTACTCTTTCATCTCGAAAACCACTTTTGAGACCATATTCATGATAATGTAGTGATTACCTTTATTTCAACAAAAAGGTATTATTTCGAGTTAATACAAAAGTTGAAATAGGTAAGAATCGTATATTTTCATAAAAAAGGTATTATTTTGATTTGAGCCTTTATTTATGTTAAAAATAATCAAACTGTTTTATATATATTTGGTTGTATTTTGAGTTGATACTATTTTTTTGATAAAATTTTTTTTATTCTATAATTTTAATTCGAAATGTGACTCTTTTTATGAAAAAATTGTTCAAATTTTTTTTGAGTTGTGACCCTTTTCATGAAAAAATGGTGTTAACTCAAAAAATAGATTTTTTTGCAATGATTAGTAAAATTTAAAACAAAAACAATGTATATATATATTTTCAAATGGAATTTGCTTCCTATGGTATATTTGAACTTTTAAATTCTGTTAAAATGTGGCCACAAACAGTTTTTTGACTCTACTGAAAATTCAAAAATTTTGAGTTAATACCCTCTTGTTGATCAAGTGCGATATATAGATTGCAATAGTTATGCCTACCTGATTGGCTGAGCAAAATGGGGGGGTGCTTTAATACCATGTGAGATAAGGCCATGATGGCTTTATCTCTCATTCAATAGGGAGATAAAGCCTTTTTTTTAAATTTGATTGGGAGGTCAAGCCATCATGGCCTTATCTCACATTAGCAGTATTAGAAAAAGTCTTTATCTCTCATTACAGTTTTCTCCTCCAGTTGGACGCGGCAGGTGGCTTCGCTGAATAAAGTTTTCCTGCGTTCGTCACAAGAATAAAAAAATGTCTTTTCCCGGAAACAGTAAAGTTAAGTATTGAAATCTGGCCTCGCATACTAAAGGTTTTCCGCGTGGCGGCCTGCGGCCGTGCTTACGGGTTTTCTCCTCCATTTGGACGCGCCAGGTGGCTTCGCTGAATAAAGTTGTCCTGCGTGCGTCACAAGAATAAAAATTAGTTATAAAAATAATTATAACAATATTCTAAAAAATATGGCTTTATCTCTCATTTGCGAAAAAAAATATGGCTTTTCTCTCATTTCGCAAAATTTTAAATATGACCTTACCTCTCAATGATTGGGCAATAAGGCCATTATGGCTTTATCTCCCATTCAATTGAGCAATAAAGCCATCACGGCCTTATCTCACATGGTATTAAAGCTACCACACCCCCCCCCCCCCCCAAGAAAAATATTGTTTATTATTTAACGAGAAGCAATAAAAATAT
Organism: Phyto melanocephala; assembly: GCA_941918925.1. Taxonomy (NCBI): domain Eukaryota; kingdom Metazoa; phylum Arthropoda; class Insecta; order Diptera; family Rhinophoridae; genus Phyto; species Phyto melanocephala. The sequence goes on from OW799237.1 coordinate 46,141,374, forward strand.
GCAACAAGTAACTTTATTTAACACTAAAATTGCTGCAGTGAAGAAAAATTCGGAAACCTTTTTTTTCACATTTTACACACATCTTTATTATATACTTCAAAAATTAGAAAAAATTTTTTCTCGTTTTCGCTATGAGGTTGTAACACTTTTCTTCTTATTTCACCTACAGCGGCAACCTACGGCAGCCAAACTTAGTTAAATTATTTCAAGTATTATGTAGCAAATATGCTCAGAAAATATGGGCGTGACCATTTTTGACCATTTTTAGATATGCTCTATTTTATTGCAAAAATGATCTAAATATAGGGTGTCTAAAAAGCAGCTACTGCGGAAAAAGTAGGGCATCTGCTGAACATTTTACTACTTATATTAATAAAAAACATTTATTTTTTCACGATCACCCTTTTTTTTTTGCTTTCTAAAAAATTGTTGACTTTGAGCAGCTCCACAAACTATAATTTTTATGCAATTAAGGAAAACGTTTGTGAATTGTGATCAGTAAGTAGTTCCTTATACGATGTTTTCATTCATTTCACAAAATTTTGTCATGAAATTTTGTATTTTTGCCACGGGTTTTAAAAAACGGCGCCACTGTGCGGCGTAAGAAATAGAAGTAAATCTATTGCAGAGTTCGCCGCGTATAGCGAATTTCGACTGACGCCACAATTGTATGCATTTTCATATACACAAATGTGTTTTATTTTTGATGACGAATATTCGCGACGAAAAATTCGTCGTTCGTCCCAATTGTGTGCCATTAATCATACAAAATTTTAAAGGTTTATAAAACGTTTAGAAATCAATAATATGTAATATTAATATTAGGGAAAATATAACTGCCCGTGACTTAAATTCGAACGAAAAATTTAATTTTTTATTGTTTGTTATAAATATATTTTTAAAATGAAACCGTAATTCAAATATTAAAACCACTGTTGTTTAAAATTTTAAGTTTAAAAAGAATTTAAAAATAAAAGATATTCCATATGACATATTCTCTTGAAGTGAGATTTGAAACTTTTTACTCCAGCTTCCCAGACACCGCCCATGTGGGGGCTCCTGGTGGTATAAAATGTCATTCCAAGGGGAAAACTATTTGAGACAATATTTGCTTTCGTATGAGATTTACAAATTTTTCTTTATCGGACCTAACGATATTAGTAGCGCCTACAAAGGCAGTTCCATTGTCGGAATACATAGCACTGGGCTTTCCACTTCTAGAAAAGAATCGTGTAAAAGCGGCCAGGAAGGCTTGTGTAGACATCTCACTAGTAGCTTCGATGTGAATCGCTTTCGTGGAAAAGTATACAAAAACAAGACATACCCTTTCGTGACTTTGCAACCACGGCCTGCATAAGATTTGATATCAAAAGGTCTAGCGAAATCTACTCCAGTATTATAGAAGGATTGGGATAGAGTAGTACGCTCTGGGGGTAACGCATCCATGATCTGTTGACCAAGTTGGCGTTTATGTTTAACACATATCTAACATTGAGAGATAATTGTTCTTATTAATGTCTTTAACTGTAAAACAATAATGAGCTCTCATGGGTCGGTAGAGTAGTACATTTTGATCATAATTTGAGTATATATGTAGATGAGTGAGGAAAAGCCTAGAGAAACGAGAGTGATAGGGTAGTAAGATGGGATAGCGTTGGTCATAACTAAGAGTAGGGGATTGTGCTAAGCGGCCATTGATTCTCATTATTCCGTTATTGACAATAAATGGATGAAAGGCTAACAAGATACTTTTTCGGGATAGTGGTACATTTTTAGATAATTGATTATATTCATTGTTGAAATAAAGTTTTTGACTGGCAAGTTGAGGCAAGTTCCTTATAACTGGCGCTATCAGTATAAGTTTTGCCTTTAAAGCGATTATAAAAGCGAAATATGACAGACTACTCGTAGCGCACAAGGGAGGTCCGAAAAATCGTTGAGAATGTCAGCATCATCAATTGTGGTAGTGAGAACTCGAATCGATCTAGCTTTGTTTTCGGTGGAGGAAGTTGAGATTCGAGATGGCCATTCTGTATGGGGACGTCTTAACCACGGTGGCCCATGCCACCATAAGTTACTTGGGGAGAGTTCGGGTATGGTGAGACCACGGGATGTTATGTCAGCGGGATTGTCTTCGGAAGCAACATAAGCCCATGAGTATCGAGGATGTTCGGTTTTCGACAAAGCTCTTCCACTTATATGGGGATTTGTGCAACAAAGCCAAAACAATAGTGGAATTTGTTCACAAGAAGAGCTTATAGTGGTGCGGTTGAATACATTTGATCATAGCAGCTAGCAGTTCTGACAAGCAGACAAATTTAACTTGACCTTAGTTTTTGCGACCAAGAGGTGTGTGGAGATAAAACCTTGACTTTCAGTATGTATATATAGAGAAGCTGAGTAAGCCTTTTCCTATGCGTCGCAGAAAACGTGCAGTTCGGTAGTGTATGATGGGTCGTAATCAACAAATCGGGAGATTTTGATTTATTCAATCTGGACATAGTCATCCAAAAAAGCGTGCCATTGTTGCAAGGTTGAAGTTCTTAAACCCAATCAGTGCCGTCCTTCCATATCTGCTGCATGATGATTTTTTCACTATGATCTTGAGGGAGAGCCAACCAGCGGGGTCAAATAGTTTTGCGATTTCTGACAACACAGCTCGTTCGTTTATTTGGGTGGGTCTTTAAATTGAAGTAGAAGTAATTTTTTCCAGCATTCCATCTTAATCCCAGTGTTTTGGTAACACTGGAGTCAGATAATTTTAAGAATTCTTCACCTAGCTGGTGGTTTGAATAAAGACCTTTTAGCAGCAAATCGTTATTTACAGTCCATTTACGAAGCAAAAATTTGGCCGATTTAAGAACGGTTATAAGTCCATCATGCAGTTCTAAGGCAGATGACAGAGTATGGGCTCCTGCTAACACGTAATCACCATACATACAGTGTTTAAGTATATTTGCACCTGGGGATGACTTGAAGCACATTTTGCAGCCAGTTCCAACAGAGTCCTGAGTGTTAAGTTGACACCAAAGGTTACTGTGTTCAGTTCATAATCCACGAAAAATGATTCGCTGATAGAGGTGTGAAAAGGATGTATGAGAATCTGGCGGTACATATGTCCGCATTAAATACATATCGAAAAAGTCTCCATCGCAAAATCAAAATTGTCAGGTTAGCTTGTAACCCCCCGACCTCACGAGCAATGTGTTTGGCAATTATTGCCACAGCAACTGTCAAATTCTATTTCCAACACAGGATATTAACATTAGAATTAATATTAATATTAGAATAAATATTTTGAAATAAATGTTATAATACATTGCTAAGCAATAATCTTTTAACACAAGCTGTCAAATTCAATTGCAAACAAATAAAATGTAACAACAACACTAATGTATAAGAGAACGTCGCAGAAAAAAAAGAAAACAAAATATTAAATTAACACGGTTATTATAAAAAACATTATGTTTTTTAATTATATTTAAATATATTAAATTTTAATGTGAACCATTTTTTATTTTGGCTTAAGTTCATTTGTTTCTTTATTTAATTTTTTATAATTCAAATTAAATTAAATTGTAACCATTTTAGGAATATTCTTTCTAAAAATCATTTCCGATATTAGCCGAGTGGAATGCATTTTCGAAATCAGCTACGATTTCATCATCAGCACTCGTAGCTGATTTCGAAAATGCATTCCACTTGGCTAATATCGGAAATGATTTTTAGAAAGAATATTCCTAAAATGGTTACAATTTAATTTAATTTGAATTATAAAAAATTAAATAAAGAAACAAATGAACTTAAGCCAAAATAAAAAATGGTTCACATTAAAATTTAATATATAGAAAAAAGTTCGAATAAAATATAAATATATAATTATATTTAAATATATAATGGCAAAAGAATCGTTTTAATATAGTATTTTTGGTAAAATTTATTTTCGTATATTTTTTATAAAATTTTAAATTATAGGTCAATCACCAGGAAAATTTTTTATTTTATGTTTTAAGATATTTACGTGTTCACCACCTATAGATATAAGCTTGAACATTGGCAATTTGATGCCGTTATTATGCCGGCTTTATTGCTTATATTATGACATAATCAATCGCTCGTGTGGTCGGGGAGTAAAGAAGAACCGGGATATAAGAGATCATTAAGACTGATTTCGTTTGATGAAGGGCTTGAGGCGTTAAAAACTACACGAAGTTTAGTTGTAGTACTATTGGGCTTAAAAACAGCATGAAGGGTTGGTAGGTAATATGTAGAGGTATTATAAGACAATTGATTTACTTTGATCATCTGACCCAGAATAGAGTATTCACCGATTACACGATCGTATTAGGTTTAAAGTTGGGGGTTCTCAGATAATTTAGATTCATTTCGGTGGAATTGTGAACGAGTGATGTGCCGAGAATCTCCTATATTAATGGTGTCAGGGTAATCTTGCTTAAATGAAAGTAAAACAACGTAACAGTGCAGTTGATGCCGTATGTTTTGAGAAATTATGCAAAAGTTCATTAACCTTCGCAAGCAGCTTCGTGAAAACATCAAACGTAGAGAAAAACGCGGTGACAAGGATTCTAAATGAATATATTCCTTTACCTTGTCAGACTTGTCTAGCACAGTATCATAAGTTGCTCTGAAGTCCGTCCAAAGACGTATGATTTCCTGTTTATGAATTGTGAGGGTATGAACAAAATCTTCCGTTGAACGATTATCAAAGTAGGATTGAAATCCCACGATACGATCAGAAAAGCGGATTCATGTTTTCATTAACGGCATTTTTCTAAAATTTGGATAACGCCTCCAAATAAAACAAAAAGTTGCGGTTATAAGGGATTCAGAAAAGGAAAATTCAAACGGAAATGAGGAGGCTGAAAACTATGTTGGACAGCTCAAAGCACGAGTCACATACATTAAGTTACATAAACTACGAGTTACAGGATGTATCACTACGTGAGACACGTTTAGTATATTCCAATACTTGTTGAAGATGTGGGTTTAAAAAATGTGAAGAAAAAGAAAATAACGCAATGTGTTAACAGACCTTTGGACCGAGCTACGCAGATATGAAAATTCCAACTAAATTATTGGGACATATAAAAGGAAAGCACGAAGGGTTAAAACACTTTTCGCACAGGCCACGTACATATGTAATACCTTACAAAATAAATATCAAGTATGGGGGTTTATATATATATGTAAAGCACTAAGATTTAAATATTTATCGCACAGGTCATGCATGTATTGTACGTTCCAAAATATATAATTAGTAAGGGTGAAAACACTTCTCACACAGGCCACGTATGTATTACGTTCCAAAAAGAAATATCAAATATGTGGGTTTATTTTTAAAGCACATACATATGTATCAGAGTCTGACTTCGGTTATCCGAAAAAAAAATAACTCGAATATTTACTTATCTTTTTCGGTTATAAGTATAACCATGCATTTATCACAGAAAATAGCTACTCGTACATGCATGAATTGCTACGGTTACGAGTATATTTATTACTTATTTTCAAAAATACTCTCTATACATACGTATTATTCGGATATACATGTGCGAAAACAAATTACTTATAAGTATTGGCAAAATACTTATAAGTATTGGCAAAATACTTATAAGTATTAGCAAAATACTTATAAGTATTGGCAAAATACTTATAAGTATTGCGACATACTTATAAGTACTTTTGAACAAAAAAACAAGTAAAAAAAAAGTAAAAAAAGCTCTTTCATTTCTTATCAAACAAAAAGAAAATTGGTCAGGGCTGGAACTATTTGTATAGTAAATATATATAACATAATTTATATTGCTTATTAATTTAAATTAGCAACGAGCTAACACATAATAATAAAATGTTTTCTTTAAATAAAAATAAATCTACTTATATTTATTATTTATTTTTAGCATTAAGAAACGCAACTGTTATACCTGAAATTTGTATGGCTTATCAACTTAAAAAAAAATTATTTTGATATAAAAGCAGAAAAAGATAAGTAAAAATTAAAGAAAGTAAAAGTGAAAATTTAGTTGAATTGATACTGGCAATAGATATTTAACAATGTATTTTTTATTTTGATTTACTATTTATATAATTACGTATGTATTTACATTGCTTTTTGTTAGGGAAAAATCTGTAAGAATTTTGACCTTAATTATTGAAAAAAAAAACACAAATTCCAAGGAAAATCCATCATTAAGAAGGGTGCTCTTATACAGGTAGTGATGACAGCCTATCTGACCCAAATAAATTAATGCCAGAAAAAACCTGTAAATGTTTTTATGTTCTGGACCACATAATGGAACATTCATTGAAACATTTTTAAAACTTTATTTTGAAATGGAATTTGTGTTCACACAGTGAAATTTGAGAGTATGAATAATTATTACCATAAATTGTATTCAAAGTCAGATATTAACCTTTCCATCCCTGCTTTTTATGTATAAAAATCTACTTCTCATCGTGAAGTGAGAGGTTCTATTACATCACAAGTGTTGTCAACTTTAAGATTCAAAAAACATCAAAACAGGAAAAAACTTTTGGTTTTTAAGAATATGCGTAAAGTTTAAAATTTTGAATTTTCGATTTTATTTATTTTATAAAATTATAAATTTCGTTATTAGAACCATAATATAATATAATTTCATATAATATCATTAATAATAATAATAAATTTTAAGTTAAAGTTGTAACTTTAACTTCACAGTTGGTCATATAATCGCTACTTTAAAAATAATTACAGCTTTTGGTTTTATGCATATCATTATTCTTTTCTTTACTTTTATAAAAAGTTATGTTTGTTTAACCATAGAAGATATCAGAAACATATATATTTAAATTATAACTAATAATAATATAAAATATATAATCTATTTATACAGTTTTTTAAATGTAAGCTAAGGATCTTTATAACAAAAGCATTGTCTATTATTAATTCTTATCATTTTTGTTGCGTTGTTTCGTAAGAAATTTACCTTGCAAAAATTGTTCTTTATTTGAATTTAGTATTTTTACTTCGATAAGAAAAAGAATGCACTAAAGAATTTGAGAAATCACATCGAGCACTGACTCAAATTTTTTGCGCGACAAAAATTTTAAAAAGCACAAATAATATTGCATAAAGCCAAAGTTGACAACGCTGGATAGGAACACAACAAAGAGAGTGTAATTATTTCTGTAAAATACCTGATACCCAGCAAACAAGAACACAAATATTAAAGTATTATGCCGTGTTATACATTCTAAGCTAATATTTTAAGCTGTATAACGAGACAAATCTATTTTAAAAGGTTTCAATCAACCACTAAATAGTTATTTATAAGTAAATAAACATAATGCTATTATCTGATTATTATTTTCCCGTAGAAAAAAACGATATTCTGTTTTTGATTTTTGGAAAATTAATAAAGAAAAACAAACAAAAACCATATAATTTTTTCTTGACGGACTTAAAATATCTAAAAAAAAGTTAATAAGAAAAACAATAAACAACAAATATATCTGTTAAAACTAATAAATATATCTTAATATAAGATTTTTTTCTTTTTTATAAATTTAAAATAAATCCCACATGCTCGCTGGGCATTGCTAAAAAAATAACGTATGTCGTTGTTTCATCAACCCCTAAATTAAAAATCATAAAAAAATGTCTCTGTCCATAATTCATCTAGCAACCAGGGATGCCAGTTTAATTAAACTGGATATTTTTATGGTATAAATTTTTTTAATTTTGTGAATTTGTTTGCTTTGTTATGTTTAAGTTTTTGTAGAACAATATTTTTAGTGGTAAAACACAAAGTTCAAATAATTCGCCAATAAACATTTTAATTAAAAATCATATTTCCATTTAAGCGTCTTATTTTTTTATAAAAGTTACATGTTAAACAGTTTATCATATAAACTTGAAACATGAATTTATAGTAGATAACTTTTAATGTCAATGAAAATATTTTACAAAATAAAGAAAACAAACGCTGTAAGGAAATATGTAGAAATGCCTTCAATTTTGATATCTTAAGCCATATATTCTAAATAAAAGTTAAGTCAGGACATATATTCCAATTATATCAATACTTATATAGGAAATTAATTATGATTCGAATAAATTACCAAAGTAGTGGCATATACTTTGGCTTAGTAACACTTTTCTTTAAATATTGATGTAAGCAAAACTGTATTTTGGATATTTTCAAATACTAATTAAATAATATATATAAATTATTAATATATTAATTGGTAAATTATATTCATTTACTACCATTTGATTATTGTTTTTATTTTTTAAATATAAATGTTAGTATTTAGAAAAATTATGTGCAAAAATTGAAGTTTTTTGTAGATTTTAGTGCATTTTTTGACAAATTTGTTAGGAATAATATTTTTGTGGCATCCCTGCTAGCAACTACGGCTGCTAAGCCGTATACACACAAACGATCATAAAAAAACAACAAATAAATGTGTAACAATAATGCTTATGTATGTGTGCGTTTGTACCATAATGGTTGTGCTGTTTTCATAACCCAAGCAAGTGCATTTTTACTAAATCAAAACGCATGCAAAATTTCTACTTGATGCTCTCGCTTGAATTGTAAAAACGGTTACTCATTTTACTCGCTTTTTTTTACGGATAATCGATAACACTTAAGTACTTAAGTCCAATTTGTTGTACTGTGTACAATATAGAGTATTTATGCGAAAAATACTTAGATTTCGGTTACTTGTATATACTTATGCCGAACATCAAACGAGTATGTACGGATAGAGTAATTTTTTTAGCTGTAACCGTACGCACTTATACATGTTTTGCTAATAATACTCAATTTATATCCGAAGTTGTAATCGTTGTCATTCCCTGATATGTATGTAAATATGTAGATGAAACCAGTTCTGTGAATTGTTATTGGCAAATTTGTTTGTTTTTTTTACTAGCTTAAGTGTTTGTGTGTTTTCCTGTTGAAAACAATTGCCATTAAAAATTATATTAAAGAACAGAAATAATGTTTTCATGCGATCTATGCGTAAATAGCAAACGTAAAACCAAATGTTACCTATTGAGTAATTGTAGGGTATGGATATGTGTTTTATTGTTGTAAAAGTAAAACTACATTAATTTGCACCGAATTTTAAGTCCATTTTAAAGTAGGTATTTCATTACTACTTACAATATTTGGCAAGAAATCCAATAAAATGAAAGACAAAACTTTTTGTATGATATTTATGTTGTTTTTTTATAAATACGATGGTACATACATACTTGTGTATTAAAATTTTTAACTTTTCAGCATTCGATTGTTTGTACTTATAAGTCTCCCAACAGGAATGCTTTCTAAGTAATATAAGTACAAGCAGTATTTCCATTTTGTGACACGCATTTTTCTCGTCGAACCAAAACGAATATTTTGTATCATTAGTACACCCTACGCATTGCTCCATAACTTCCTTTTTTATATTTTTAATTGCTTTGTTCTTCAAAAATAGTTTTTCAAATACTTTAATATGAATTTTACATATTTCGAAGTACAAGTCAGAGGGTGAACATAAACTTCCAAAAACTTTTTTTTATAGTTTTTCGTATGGATAAACATTTCTGATGGATATGTTAAAATTTGGGAAGGTTTGATTATATCCATTCGGAATTTAATGCAAGATATCCGTTGCGCTATGTAGCCTATAAAATATCGACTTGAGGTAAGTTCAATTGGCGCATTCTTAGAGATAAAACTGTCGGCGCTTTCATCAAAATATTCTTTATTTTCCTGGTATATGTCAGTGATATCTGTCACGATGGTAGAATTGTTAGGTGCTACACTGTCATTATCTTCTAAACTGCTTTGAAAGTCCAGTGGCAAAAATATTGCGTCGTCTTCAGCACAATTCGTTGAGGTACTAAACTGGTTTATTTTTAAAGATAACAGCTTAGTCATTGCGATATTGAATTCATAAACAGAAGGGTTCTTACAATGTCCACCTTTAGCACGTACATACGAAAAAACGTTTTCTTGATTAAATCGGCTGGTTAACACAATATGTAAATTAGAGCTCTCCCTTAACATTTCCACACATAACGACAATATACCCCTGGTGGTTTGGATAAGTCCGCTGATGGAAAATATTTGATTACCGTTAAGCTAGAGCTTTACTTGCCAAGTCTTATTATTAATCTTCAAGTCACGTTTCAGGGGGTTGGGATCATTTAAATTTTTACTATTTAAACAGTCAAAATAACCATCGATTTTTTTATAAATGAGCAAGTAGAAGAGGCTATTTCCGCTGAACTTCTTGTAAATTGGCGGTTTTCATTACAGGATTGAATTGCAGCTGCAACAGAATGGCTTATATGACATATCGTCAATTTTGTAATTTTTGTTGCTTTTCCATGCTCTAATTCAAAAACCTCGCTAATAACATCAAATCGTGCTATTCCATCAGGTGTTTTAAAATCGCCTTTTATAAAATTATTTTGAATCGATTTAAAAATATGGGGTATATCATATACCAAGCAAATTTTATAGCTGTTATGAATAAAATATGACTTTTCTAGGGACGCTCCTAAAAGTCCGTAACATTTTCTGTTGTTAGGACCTTGGTCGCATGTTATTGCACGTACCTTTAATCCTATTTGAGTAAGCATATCTAAATTTGATAATAAAAATGTTTTCAAAATTTCTCCTTTTACAGAAGTAGCAGTAACAAAGTAATTCAATTCAAATTTCCAATTTTCTACAATTCCTCTTATCATAGAAACGCAAATGTGAGAACCCGCTTCATCCATTCGCTCTTAACCAAGGTCAACAACTCCATCTATAACATCCGCACAATCATTGTAGCTCAAATTTTTTCTAATACATATTTCATCAAATATTAAAACACACTCCCTTTCAAGAGGTTTCATCTTATGAACTGTCGTAAAAAGTGCATTATATATGCATGCATTATTTCCTGGCTGTACATTTTTAATATCGCTCCATCGACTTAAAGATGAATTGTTAGGAAGGTTTAATTTCAAAATGTTACGTGAAAACAAGTACGTGGATGTTGATCTGTAATATATACTTTGAACCAACGAGCCCAAAGAGCGTTTGTTCCTCTATTTTGTTTCGCTAGTATTTTGCAAAAGGTTTTTTTATTTGGATTTATATTAAGTTTGTCAACTTCGCTTTCAAAAGATACTGATAATTTAACCATTTTATTTAATTGCTTTACCCTTTTCTTCAAACTTTCGCATCTTGTTTTCAAAGCACGGTTTTGTTGTGTTGAAATTTTACATATTAAAATATTGTTTTCTATAAAATTCTTCATTTTTCAAATTTTTCAAGCAATTCGTGCATAAAGGTGGTGGTGATTGTGACCTCCTACGCTTACTAGATGGAGTTCTTAGAACATAAATATCGCTATCCTCATTTCCAGAACATTTTTGCTGTTCAATGCTTCTGGACTCATCACTCTCAGTTAAATATAAGCTTGGCACGGCTCCACTTTTTAAAAATTTTTTTCCAATACAGTCTGCCAAAAAGTGCCTATCACACAAAAATAATACAGGAGTTCTTTCCACAAACTCCTTTTCAAAGCTACACTTTTTTATCCATTCCTCAAATAATGGCGTATTTGACTTTGGAAAACGAAAGAGCTACAAAGAGTAGGTAAGATTCTTTTTGATTTGCCACAATGACTCAAAGTGCATTTGTTGCCTGATTTACGACCGTCTTTTTTCTTGACACCACTGTTTAATTTATCTTTTTATACCCTTCACCTGTGGTGCACAAGGGTATATATAGCTTTGTCATTCCGTTTGTAATTTCTACAATTTTCATTTCCGACCCCATAAAGTATATATTTTCTGAAAGCTTATGAATAGAGGAGTCGATTAAGCCCTGACCGTCTGTCCGTCTGTCCGTGTGTTGGTTGAAATCAACTTTTAGAAGCAACTATATGTTCCTCAGATCTGTATATGGTATCAATCTCTTGGAAATATCCAGGAATAAATCGCTATTGAAATTCAGCAGAATCGCCCCATAACTTTCTGAGATATGAGCAAAAAACCACGACCACCTCGTTTTTTACACAATTACAACAACAACATACTTATAGACATACATGCAAAAAACATGCAAAAAAAAAAATTACAAAAAAAAATAAAAAAAAATTACAAAAAAAAAAAAATGTAAAAAAATTTTTGTAAAAAAATTTTTTAAAAAAAATATAAAAAAAATAATAAAATATAAATAATATCTTAAATAAAATAAGATAAAATTTTTTTGGCTCAGCTGGGATTCGATGCCACATTTAGTCTAACCAGTATATACATATGTACGTATTTTATATGAGATGAATGGTGATACAAACAATTGTTATTGCATGACTACACGTTGTGAAGGGTATATAAGATTCGGCACGGCCGAATATAGCACTGTTACTTGTTTTTCATTGGGTTAACTCATTTTTAATATACTTACGAAAACACTGTATTACTTGTCACTTTGAAACAAAAATGTTTAATGAAAAGCTTCACAAGTAAGAAAAATATAAAAAACAAGTTCTTATGTAAAATAACGGTAATTCAAACATATTGCCAATTACATTTTTTTTAGCTTATTTCCAATTTATTATGTGCTGTGGTGAATTTTCGACAAAAATGCGGTTCTGTGTGACCAGACTGCCGACGGCGCTGGTATGCCCGCGTAAGCTCGGCTGAAGCTCGCCGGATGGGGGTGGTTCTTGCCGGATGTCTGTCACTTCACGCACACAATAAAAAAACCATACCATTAAGTAGAAGGTGGGGAACGAAGTTAGGGCGACTACTCCCTGTCTACACACATTTTGGGACCTCTGGCTGGTGACATTGCCAGGATAGCCCTCCCACCAGAGATCAGAAATCTCTCCTTGACATCATTCGATAATTTATGATGTACCCAAAATTACACTGCCATCTTTTATGCTGCCTTACTTACCAACGCTAAAAAAAATTACTCCAACATGCTAAATGATAACGCCAAAGCAAATTCATTTAAACATTATAAAAAGTATTTATATTTATTAAAAAAACAAAATGAAGCAAAAGCAAATTACATGTATATTATGTGTAAGTATAAAATAAAATGATTGAACCAAGAATTTATATAGTGTAAAAAAAAATCTAACAAACAAGATAAATATAAAAAACTAATAATTTTAAAAAGAAACTTTTTACAATAAAAAAAACTTTAACTATAAAATAATCTTTCTCATTTATTGCAGGAGGCTGCCGTCTGTTCGTGATGTGTCCTCGTCCTAGTTATTTTACAAGTAAAGTGTTATTTACAATAAAAAAAATCTATATATATTATTTTCCTTTTTTTCTTTTTAAGGAAAACCTTAACCTTAAAAAACGAGTACCTACTTAAGGCCTGAGCTGAAAAAAAAGGTAATTTCTATTTTCCCTAAAAATCCTTAAAGAAAACTATACATTTAAAATTTTCTAATCGTCCGTTTTGTCGTCCGTGTAATTGTTATTGTCTTTGGCAGATTACCTGACCTTAATTTTGTTTCTCTTTCCTTTCTTTTCCTCTAGATCGAAACCAGGGTTGATGGCGATAGCACTCGTGCTTTTGTGACCACTTCCTAAAGGCTACCACTAGGATGTATGGCGATGTCACCCACAATTTCTCTCAGCGCACAATAGCAAATTTCCAGGAACTTGGTGTTTTTTTTTATTTGTTTGTCGTGTTCAATTTAATTCAATTTGTATTTTTCCTCACTGTATTTATTTTTTTTCTTTTATTCGTAATTATTTATAATTTTAATTTTATAATTAGTTTTAAGTTCTTTTCCTTTTCCACATGTATTTAGGCATTTGATTTACTTATATATTTTTAATTTAATTTCTATTATTTTTCTTATATATTCGTTTATTAATTATTAATTATATATTAACTTTATATATTTCAATTTAACCCGAATTGTTCCACAACTTTTTTTGCTAGAAATTTCGATTTTTGTTACTTTGCTTGATTCAGTAGATTAAGTTTATTAGAAGTAAAAGCTGTTTTGGACAATAAAATGTAAATTGTGGTAAATAAGTGGTGTGTACATATGGCTACACGGGAATTCAAATTAAAAAAAAATTACTAAAATAATTATTTTTATTACATCTTTTACAATTAAGGTATTTTTGAGATCAATTTTCATTTTTAAATATAAACATAAAGCTCAGTTTTTTGAATCCATGTGGTAGGACATGAAGCATTTAACACAAAGACCGACGTCACATTTGATACAGGCTGTCCGACCAACTGACTTACAATATTCCCAGGCACAACGTCTCTTTTTTTCTAGTGGCACAACGTAATGACCACATCCATCAAATCGCAATGTCGCTTGAACTGTATCAACATTGTCTTTTCTTTTGCGGTTTACTGATGGACCTGGCCGCTGTGGCTTTTCTCCATAATGTTTGCAGTAAAAAAAACTACCTGCCTTTTAAATTCAAGTTGTGACATATTTGGGTGTTCTTTTCGCGAAATCTGCCAAGCATTTTGAACGCAAACGTCAATTAGCCACGTAAAAATTGATTGCCACCATTTTTTTCCTTTGTATGCTATTCTATACAGGGATACATTTTGATCCATTCGATCCACTCCGCACATAAATTTGTTGTAGTTTGTTATTGAAGATGGACGTGGTACGTTAACCTTCGCCCTTTTTTCGCGGCAATACCGAGATGCATTTGTCATAGGGAACTTGCCAAATATAGAAGAAGCAACACTCACTACACTATTGTCGACCCACTTCACAAGATGTATACCACTGTTTTCTTCAGTAGCTGCTACGCAAAATCCACGTTTTTCTTTTTTCATTTCACTTTTCTTAGGTAATGGTGAACTATGTGGAATACGATTCTCTCTTATGGTACCAGTTCCATTATAGCCATGTGATTTTAGATAAGAGAGCAGCTGAAAAGAAGTAAATAGGTTATCGAAGAAAAATTAAAATGGAAGCTGTCGAACTTCTTCCGAAAATTCATTAATCATTCTGACTAGTGGTTCTGCACATTTTCCATATTTTTTTTGATAATCCGTTACTGAGCATGGATTTTGTCCCTGATATATTTCAAAATTTATTAGGTATCTTGATGGAGTGCACAATGACCAAACTTTGTAACCGAAGCGCAATGGCTTTCCCTTGATAAATTGTTTACATCCATGTTTTCCAAAATAACCAATCATGCTTTCATCATATGAGAGGTTTTGCTCAGGTTGAAAATGTTTTAGCATGTTTATTTTCAATTTATCCGTTAGGGGCCGTAGCTTCCACATTTTATCTGGAATTTGCGTTTTATTTGGTGGATCACTATCGGCGAAGTGTAAGTATTTTAGAATTTCCATGAACCGATTTTTGCGCATGCTATCGCAAACTAAATTGTTCCGCAAATCGTCATCATTTGACCACATATTTCGAATGCTTGTATGATAATTATATCCACTTACCAGAAGAATGCCAATAAATGTTTTCAGTTCAGCAACACTAATATATAGATTTGTTTGATATCGAAAATTTGCATATTTTGTTGACTGGTCGATTATAAGCTGAAAGATCTCATCGTCAAAAAATTTTTCAAACAGTTCATGCGGCTTCAGACCACGACAATTTTGATTGTTTGATTCAGGAAATATTGGCTTCATTCCATCTCTACACTCGGTAGTATTCCACACAAATTCATTACTTGCCTTGTTATTTGGCAATATATTTTTTTTTTTGGCTTTACTGGTTTCTTCATCTATCTTTAAAAGTGATGAGTCAAGTACATCTACAGATATATTTGAAGTAGAATTCTCAAGTACGTCTTTTATTATATCATCATCTACATCCATTTCAGTTCGAGAATTTTCAAGTTCAATAAGTGTGGATAATCTGCGACCACTTTTAAGTACAACTTCGCAGCCAGCTTTTAGTTGTTTTGGACATAAATCATCTGGAATGCCCTCTAGGTCATTTTCAGCATCATCTTCCCCACTATAATATCCTTCATTTTCCGGAGGTTCAATAAAAATCTTGCTCACACTGTTTTCGTTGCCTTCATTTTCACCATCTAACTCTTCTATGTAGTCCAAAACCTCTTTTAGCGTTAGTTTTCTTTTAGTTTGTTGAAAATGAATTGAAATAAAAACAAAAAAATTAAAAAAAAAAACGTTTTAGAAAATTTCAAGATTGCATTCGTGTGTGTACCCGTGTGTCCATATGGACACATCTACAAAATTCTTTAAAAAAAAGTACTATAACAACAAAAATTTTCAAATAATAGAACCATGTTTTATTCTAGAACCACATAGAATTATTATTAAACACTCTTTAGTCGATTCTCCCGAATAGTTTTTAAAATAAAAATAAATACTTACTTCTTCATCGCTAAATTGTTCGATTTATCCATTATTTTAAATTAACACACTTTTCTCGACACGCTGCTGTCCACAAACATTTATCAACTGAATTGAAGATTAGTGACAATATACATTGATGCTTTATTATTCAAAAACAAGTTTTACCGTTATTATAAAGAAATTCGTTTACGTTTTATAAGTTCTCTAGCAACAGCATTTTTGTGTCTCCATATGAACACACGGGGACAATTCGGGTTAATTAAATTTCTATATTCCTCTTTTCCGCAGCGCTTTTACAATAAAACTTATCTTTTTGATATCCAACCAATTTCTGTCTTTTTCTTAATTTTTCTCTATATCCACACCTAGCAAATGGACAATTATGTTTCTTCTCGAAAATTCCTCATTTTTTCACTATAGGTTTTGTTGTTTCTCCTTCCAAGAAATCTACTGACCACGAACCTTTTCCAAAACCGCCATTCTATCAACCATAACAAAAAAACAAAACAGTACAAATTAACATTTGTTATGTTATTTACAAACTATTGGTGAACGTTATTATCGACACCTATTATTAATCCTTAAAGGTGCGCATGACAAACCCCACCATCCCTGTAGTCCATCAGTGGATGCAGGATGGGAGGGAAAACTATTTTAAAAAAAATTATATAGGTATCGAAATTTGCACTAAGGTAACCCTAACGCTCTGGTAACTCTTATATTCTAATTCACCACTAACTACAACGTTGCGTAAAAATGTTACTATAAACTCTGATATGGCAATACCGAAAATAAAAGAATGAACGAAGAAACGTCAAAATTACGCGTGTGTATTAATTTATTACAAGCAGTTTGTGGAACCAAAAAAAACCGAAGGTACTTAAGTAATTCATAAAAATTATTATTAAAGAAGTTCTACTTAATTAATTTTTTAAATAATTCTCTATTTATTTATTTCAGATTGCAACAAAGAACCTGGTAAGTTAATTGGACGTATCATTTAATAAAACAACCCCTCGTAAAAATTCATTCATCAGAGCCTGATGAGTACCCTGCGGTTCCGAACTTTCGTGAAATTTAAATGCTAAGTATATTTACGATTGGTATCTACATATATGTAATTCAAAACAGTAACAAATCTTTGTATCTTCTTTTCAAGCACAGACGGACAATAAATCCAAAGGAAACATAAACAAGTAAGAGCATTAAATTCGGCTGTGCCGAATCTTTTATACCCACCACCAATTTTGTGTACATTTAAAGCACAATATTTATTATTTTGTTAATCGCTATGAAATAATCTCTTTATAATAAAATATGTATCACTTTCTTTGTAGAGGGTGGTTAAATTTTAAGGGCCCATGTTGAAGGTGAACCACACCTAAACTTCAACTTTTTTCTTGCATTTAATTTCTCAATCTCAGACTAACTCAATTTGAACCGTGGAAAGATACGCAATCGAGAGACGCTTTTAAATATTAAAGATTTTTATAAAAATGGGCGTTCAAATCAAAATTCATTTTGTGCACTTCGTGATTATTTTGGTCAACAAAATCGTTCGAATTCGTCCACAATCGTGAGAATTGTAACAAATATTTAAATGTCTGCAAAGCAGGTCTGTATGTTCGTTGAATGGGAAACATTGCTGTTTTTCACGATAACGTGGCAAAAGAGCAAGCAACCTCGACTCATCATCGTGCCCAACAATTGAGCATCAACAGTGTCATTGTAAATATGGACTATCGGATCGAGGTGTGCCGCCTAGGTTGGGGGGGCCATTTGGCCGATATTTTGTTCCATACATAATTGAAGCATACAAATATTATCATTATAAAAATAAATGATAATAATTTCATAACAATTTTTTTCAAAATCAACATAGTCCCTTAAAATTAAACCACCCATTATAACTTCGGTATGCTAGTAAATTTTTTGGTAAATTTAGTTTTTCAATGAAAGTGGCCGTTAAAATACGCGTGTCAATAAAGTTTCTGCTAATAAACATAACTTAGATATTTCAATATAATCCTTTAGTATTCCAAAATCTTTATTCATAGAGAATTTACATGAATTTAAGAGGAAAGTTTTATCTACGAAATTGTGCTAATTTATTTTTGTTATCTTATGTTCTCCTGAAGTTATGCTCTATTAAAAATGGGAATTTAGGAAGATTTTGACCTAAGTAAAAAAAAAAATTATCTCTAAACATTATAAACAATTTATTTTCATGTACTGAGAATGTATAGTTTGAATCACCGTGTGATAATAATATAAAAATATATATCACTTTCTTTGTAGAGGGTGGTTAAATTGTAAGGGCCACAGGGTGATTCAAAATATACATTCTCAGAATTTTTCTAAAACGGGAAATTTATTAGTAAGATTTTGATTTTTAAACTTCTATAACATTTTGCTTTTAAAAGATTTTTAAACGAAATAAGTTTTGTATAATTTTAAAATTTGTTAGCCATTAGTACATGAAAATAAATTGTTTATAATGTTGAGATAATTTTTTTTTACTTAGGTCAAAATTTTCCTAAATTCCCATTTTTAATAGAGCATAACTTCAGGAGAACATAAGCATAAGTTGTAAGCATGCCATCTAGTAGTTGCTAGTAGAGTCATCTTTATCTTATATTTAGCTACAGTACAATAAATGGTGCAGTGTAAGATGAATAAATGCTAATATATATGACTAATATATTTTTATAAAAATTTAAGGAAAAAAGTGTGCGTGGCACATCTATTTTCCGTTATAACGAAGACTTTGACCAAAAAGCCATGCTTGCAAAATTTCAGACTCGTACATATAGTTTTGTCAGTTTTATTACGTTTTAAATTTGAAATATACACTGTGCGGTATAAATTTTCGTACATTTTTGTCTATAACTCTTTTCCTAATTCATAGATTTAAGCGATTTTCAGGGAGAAATATTCTTTTGACTCGATAAATATATATTCGAAGTTTCATGACTCTTCGTTTATGCGTCTGGACACAATTCAATTTTATTCGATGTGCGAAGGCCAAGGTTTTTTCGACCTACTCTTGCCTTATGAGCTATAACTCTCTTCCTAATATTCAGATTAAGCCCATTTTCAATACCAAACAAACCTTCTCTATAAGAAAAATTCTGGCAAAATTTGAGCCCCCTAGCTTTTTCGGTGCGACCTCTATCGTGCTTTCAACAGACGGACGGACATAGCTAGATCGTCATAAAATCAAACCCCGATTCCGAATATATATACTTTATGGGGTCTAAAATGGATATTTCGATGTGTTACAAACGAAATGACAAAATGAATATACCCCCACCATTTTTTTGGTGGCGGGTATAAAAAAAGGTAAGTTACATTAAAATCAAGAAAAATTTATTTCAGGTTAGGATGACAACAACAACCAAGACTGGTAATGGCGAACTACCTGTACTTAAGTAAGAAAACAAAATATATAACCAATAATCTACTTCCGCTAATTAAATTTTATTTCCCCTTAGGTACAGAAGATACTATAGGTCAGCCGATGGACAGGTGTGCCAAGAAACATCCGATTAACAATGTAAGTGAATATAGTTTTATTATAACATTATTGCAAAAAGTGAAATAAAAAAGCTATTTAAATAGCAAATAAAATAAAAGTGTAAAAAAAGTGCATAAATAAAATAAAACAGTATGGCCCCTTTCGCATTAGGCAATTTTAACTGCGCAATTATAATTTTAATTTATATTCTTTTGAACTTGCTTTTATGTTCACATTGAGCAACTTGGTTGAGCAAGTTTAATTTGCTAATGCTCGAATTTTCCAATTTCTCATCATTTTAAAATATTCGATTCACTTATAAACAAATAAAATTTTCATACACAAAATTACACAACACACCGAAGAAGAAATAAAAGACAATGTCAACAACAAATAAATATTCCAAGACTAGAATGACAGCAGAAGCAAAATTGCCAAGTACAAGCAAGTCTGTACTCAAATCTCGGCAATTCTTTCCCCTTCACACCGACCTTTCCTCTCACACCCACAAACACAAGACTTGCGCAATTAAAGTTGCCTAATGCGAAAGGGGCCTATTAAAACAAAAAGATTTTACCAAGACGGTTGAACTTATAGTAGACGTAGCCGTCGCTAACATATTTGCCGCCGTCGTGAAAATTAAAGGCGCGACAAAAAGTGTAAAAAAAATATATATATATTTAATTTAATTAAAATAAGAAAAACCCTAAAGATAATATAAATAAAAACTAAATATGCAAATTCAAAAAAAAAAAAAAATAGATGAAAAGCTAAAGAAAATAAAGAAAAAAACTAAATAAATTCAAAAACTATCAAAATATTAAAACTTAAAAAAAAATAAAATTCAAATTAAAAAAAAAACTAAAAAAACTATTTAAAATAAAATAAAAACTACAAAATTCAAAATTTAAATAATTTAAAAATAAAACTTAAGAAGAGAATGAAAGATTTATCTATCCTATTAATCCAAAATATTTATATACTTATATATTTATGCAATTCAATTCCAGTTCGTTTTCCCTTTATAGATCCCTAAATCATCGAGGCATTCTGTAGAAGTGAACAAAAAACCAAAACTATGGATTGGCAAGTAAAACTTATAACTTATTAAAAAATTAAATAAAAAATTAAAATTAATAATATTAATTCATACTTCTTAAATTACAGATTAGACCCCATCTAGCCAGATATCATTTACATCAAGATGACCAAGGTCAACAATTATAATAAATAAGCAACAAACGAATTCTTTAGTTAAGTGTTACATTTAAGTTATTTTGAAGTATATGTATATGAGACTAGATTTAGTATTATTTATGTAGCTCTACATAGATGTAAGCATATATATGTATAAATACCACCTAATCCTGCAATCCATGCAGGTAAAAACGTATTCAGTACTATTGACGGTAAATTAGTGAAACTATATACATACATATAATATAGTCACCCTTGAAGAATGATCTAGCTAAATTTATTAAAATCATTCTACTATCGTCAGTGACAATCAGGTTGTTAAAAAAAAATATATATAGGTTTACATACAAAAAAAAAAATATCTTATTTTACTTTCAACTCGATGTAATATGCGGTCTCAGAAAAGTTCACTGCTCTAGCTGACTAACAACCTTCAGCCCTTAATGGCATAGTTTCCCAGGGTGTTTACAAGGTTGCACCAATAGAGTATTGACAGTTACACATGTAACACGTTTAGAAACGTTAGCTCTAGTTGAGCAAAACAGATAATTCCCTGATTATAAAAGATTTCCGATTTAACTGACTGATAAGTAATAATTGTATACGGTTTAGTACAGTTTTGCATTCATTGGTGCTATCAAACAGTAGTTTAAATTTACGTATCATTGGTGTAAAAAAACAAAATTAAAATAAATATATACATATATATGATTACATACTATGTACATATCAATAAAAATATTCATAATATATTCACAATATTTGACATTATTGAACAGAAAGGTTGGGACTAAAACCATCAAAGATTTTATGACTACTGTCTTAAATCTTTGGCGTGAAATACCCCCAATGACTTTCCTTGAAAATTTTCGACCTCATATAAACTGCTGCCAATCGGTTTTACAATTCGACATTTAAAAAACTTACGCGCGAGCTTAGCATTAAAACCACTTTTAAAATCACTCTGTTGGAAGTTTCTGCGATAGACTTCCTGTCCCGGTACGAATTTTACGCTTCGACAGCGAGTATTATATGTTTTCTCCGCTCTTCGATATGCTTTATGTAACGAATTACGTATTTTCTCGCGTATAAACGATAGTTTCTCAGACTTTGTTATTAAATCCAAATCTGGGTCTTCCAAACTCTAAAGTCTTCTTGCTGATGGATACATACTGCCGTGACCAAACATATTCATACCGAACAAAGCAAAATAAGGTGTGACTCCGATTGAAGTTTGCACAGATGATCTTAACGAAAACTCTATTTCGGACAAAAACTTGTCCCATTCCGAATGATCATCCTGTAAATGAGAACGAACTACAGCTAAAATCGATTGATTTACGCGCTCTGACGCGTTAGCTTGCGTTGAGTGTGTGGCCGTACGCATATGCCTTATACCGAAGTTTTTCATTAAATCTGCAAACTCCTTACTAATAAACTGTTTGCCATTGTCTAACACAATTGTTTCAGGGGTTTCAAATTTATGAAAAACTTCGGCTATCAAAAACTTTATAACACTCTTGGTGTTAGCCTTCGGCAAAGCCTTAAGTAGCAATAATTTTGTTAGATGGTCTAACACAATAAAAATAAAACAATTCCCGTTTTTAGAACGCGGATATGGACCAAGAAAGTCTATAAAAATTCGTTGGAACGGACGCTCACTAATTATTTTCGCTCCCATTGGTAGTCGAAGTGTTATATTAGCTGGTTTAGTTTCTTTACACATCGGACAATTCACAACAAAATCGCGTATTTGAGCATTTTGGTTTGGCCAATAGAAATACTCTTTTATCCGCCGAAGAGTTTTACCAACACCTCCATGTGCCGCTTGCGGTGAATTATGTGACTTTTCGATGATGGTTTTGGTCAATTCCTGAGGTACCCATAGTTTCCATGAGAAATCCTCATTCAAAGCCACACCATCATAGGATCGCATTCTCTTATAAACAAAACCCTCAACTACTTTTAAGTCAGGTAACTGACTCGAATTTGCCTCTATGGTAGAAGCAAGTTCAAGATGGTCACTGGATTTAAAAGCGGTTGAGTCGAGATCGATCAGTCCTTCTACATCTGCTGACACTTCACTCATTTCATAACGCGATAGGGTATCAGGAACGACATTCTGTCTTCCCTGCCTATGTTCTATTGTGAAATCAAACGACTGCAAATGTAGGCTCCACCTCGCTAAACGACCTGTGAAGTCTTTATGCGACATTAGCCATTTCAGACTACTGTGATCAGTAATCACTGTAAATAGCATCAATTCTATATATGGCCTAAACTTCTTAATCGCCATGACAACTGCCAAACATTCACCTTCTGTGACCGAATAATTTTTCTGTTCTGGAGTCAACTTGTGCGAAAAATAGGCTATTGGGTGTTCGCCATCAGAATTATCTTTCTGAAAAAGCACTGCTCCAATTCCTACATCTGACGCGTCACATTGAACATAAAAATGTTTGGAGAAGTCAGGGTGATTAAGAACTTGACTCGTTGTCAGAGCGTTTTTAAGTCGATCATACGCGACACTAGCTTCTTCCGAAAACTTGAATTGCTTTCCCTTCTTTAGCGTCTCAAAGATTGGGGCTGCGATGGTTGCATAGTCTGATATACATTTTCTATACTAGCCTGTTGCTCCCATGAAGCTCCGCACCTGCTTAGCTGTTTTAGGGTAGGCTAAACGAGTAATCGTTTCCACTTTAGGCGGATCAGGTTTTAATTTGCCACTACCTACTATGTACCCCAGATATCGTAGCTCTTTGAAACAAAATTTAGATTTTGCCACATTGATAGTTAGCCCTGCTCTTGCTAAACAATTAACTACTGGGTTCAACAGTTCCAGGTGTGTCTCAAAGTCTGGTGATACTGCCAAAAGGTCGTCTAGGTAGACGAAAACTCTATCACGAAGAGCCGCGTGGATCACTTTATCCATAAGACGACATAACCTTTGGGCCGCATTGCACAACCCAAAAGGCATGACCGTAAAATGGTAAAGTGGTCGACCTGGTACCGTGAATGCAGTTTTCTCTCTACTAGACGGGTCTAATGGTATTTGCCAAAAAGCATCCTTTAAGTCGACACTGGATATGAAAATTGTTTCTCCCAAACGACTGAGCAAACCTTCGATGTGCGGCAGAGGATAGGCATCCTTGACCGTCAGTGCATTGAGCTTTCTAGCATCTAAGCATAATCTATTCTTTCCCCCTTTTCGGACTAAAGTCACAGGGAGGCTCCATGGGCTCTCACTTAGTTCAATGACACCGAGGTCAAGCCGGAGAGACTGGATAGTGACGATCTTTCACTGGAACTGCATCACGAGTATCTATTGTGTGCATTTCCAAACTTGTTTTACCTAAACCTTTTTTCGTATAGCAAGGAAACTTCGATATGACATAATCTAACTTCTGTCGCTGATCAGCTTTCAAATTATGGGTTACGTGTGATTATTTCTGCCTCTTCACTGAGACTTATACCATTTGTCGTAAGACTTTCTATATTCGCAAATAATTTAAAAACCTTCATAAAATTGATCCCTAAAAACAACTCACGACTCAAGGTAGGCACTAAATAGAACGTGATAGTATGTGTCGACCAGGGAATGACAACGATTACAACTTCGGATATACATTGAGTATTATTAGCAAAACATGTATAAGTGCGTACGGTTACAGCTAAAAAAATTACTCTATCCGTACATACTCGTTTGATGTTCGGCATAAGTATATACAAGTAACCGAAATCTAAGTATTTTTCGCATAAATACTCTATATTGTACACAGTACAACAAATTGGACTTAAGTACTTAAGTGTTATCGATTATCCGTAAAAAAAAGCGAGTAAAATGAGTAACCGTTTTTACAATTCAAGCGAGAGCATCAAGTAGAAATTTTGCATGCGTTTTGATTTAGTAAAAATGCACTTGCTTGGGTTATGAAAACAGCACAACCATTATGGTACAAACGCACACACACATAAACATTATTGTTATACATTTATTTGTTGTTTTTTATGATCGTTTGTGTGTATACGGCTTAGCAGCCGTAGTTGCTAGCAGGGATGCCACAAAAAATATTCTTCCTAACAAATTTGTCAAAAAATACACTAAAATCTACCAAAAACTTCAATTTTTGCACATAATTTTTCTAAATACTAACATTTATATTTAAAAAATAAAAACAATAATCAAATGGTAGTAAATCAATATAATTTACCACTTAATATATTAATAATTTATATATATTATTTAATTAGTATTTGAAAATATCCAAAATACAGTTTTGTTTACATCAATATTTAAAGAAAAGTGTTACTAAGCAAAAGTATATGCCAGTACTTTGGTAATTTATTCGAATCATAATTAATTTCCTATATAAGTATTGGAATATATGTCCTGACCTAACTTTTATTTAGAATATATGGCTTAAGATATTAAAATTTAAGGCATTTCTACATATTTCCTTACAGCGTTTGTTTTCTTTATTTTCTTAAATATTTTCATTGACATTAAAAGTTATCTACTATAAATTCATGTTTCGAGTTTATATGATAAACTATTTAACATGTAACTATTATAAAAAATAAGACGCTTAAATGGAAATATGATTTTTAATTAAAATGTTTATTGGCGAATTATTTGAAATTTGTGTTTTACCACTAAAAATATTGTTCTACAAAAACTTAAACATAACAAAGCAAACAAATTCACAAAATTAAAAAAATTTATACCATAAAAATATCCAGTTTAATTAAACTGGCATCCCTGGTTGCTAGATGAATTATGGACAGAGACATTTTTTTATGATTTTTAATTTAGGGGTTGATGAAACAACGACATGCGTTATTTTTTTAGCAATGCCCAGCGAGCATGTGGGATTTATTTTATATTTATAAAAAAGAAAAAAATCTTATATTAAGATATATTTATTAGTTTTAACAGATATATTTGTTGTTTATTGTTTTTCTTATTAACTTTTTTTAGATATTTTAAGTCCGTCAAAAAAAATTATATGGTTTTTGTTTGTTTTTCTTTATTAATTTTCCAAAAAACAAAAACAGAATATCGTTTTTTTCTGCGGGAAAATACTAATCAGATAATAGCATTATGTTTATTTACTTATAAATAACTATTTAGTGGTTGATTAAAACCTTTAAAAATTGATTTGTCTCGTTATACAGCTTAAAATATTAGCTTAGAATGTATAACACGGCATAATACTTTAATATTTGTGTTCTTGTTTGCTGGGTATCAGGTATTTTACAGAAATAATTACACTCTCTTTGTTGTGTTCCTATCCAGCGTTGTCAACTTTGGCTTTATGCAATATTATTTGTGCTTTTTAAAATTTTTGTCGCGCAAAAAATTTGAGTCAGTGCTCGATGTGATTTCTCAAATTCTTTAGTGCATTCTTTTTCTTATCGAAGTAAAAATACTAAATTCAAATAAAGAACAATTTTTGCAAGGTAAATTTCTTACGAAACAACGCAACAAAAATGATAAGAATTAATAATAGACAATGCTTTTGTTATAAAGATCCTTAGCTTACATTTAAAAAACTGTATAAATAGATTATATATTTTATATTATTATTAGTTATAATTTAAATATATATGTTTCTGATATCTTCTATGGTTAAACAAACATAACTTTTTATAAAAGTAAAGAAAAGAATAATGATATGCATAAAACCAAAAGCTGTAATTATTTTTAAAGTAGCGATTATATGACCAACTGTGAAGTTAAAGTTACAACTTTAACTTAAAATTTATTATTATTATAATAATTTTAGGCCTAAAGGTTCTAATAACGAAATTTATAATTTTATAAAATAAATAAAATCGAAAATTCAAAATTTTAAACTTTACGCATATTCTTAAAAATCAAACGTTTTTTCCTGTTTTGATGTTTTTTGAATCTTAAAGTTGACAACACTTGTGATGTAATAGAACCTCTCACTTCACGATGAGAGGTAGATTTTTATACATAAAAAGCAGGGATAGAAAGGTTAATATCTGACTTTGAATACAATTTATGGTAATAATTATTCATACTCTCAAATCTCACTGTGTGAACACAAATTCGATTTCAAAATAAAGTTTTAAAAATGTTTCAATGAATGTTCCATTATGTGGTCCAGAACATAAAAACATTTACAGGTTTTTTCTGGCATTAATTTATTTGGGTTAGATAGGCTGTCATCACTACCTGTATAAGAGCACCCTTCTTAATCATGGATTTTCCTTGGAAATTGGTGTTTTTTTCAATAATTAAGGTCAAAATTATTACAGATTTTTTCCTAACAAAAAGCAATGTAAATACATACGTAATTATATAAATAGTAAATCAAAATAAAAAATACATTGTTAAATACATATCTATTGCCAGTAACAATTCAACTAAATTTTCACTTTTATTTTCTTTAAGTTTTACTTATCTTTTTCTGCTTTTATATCAAAATAATTTTTTTTAAGTTGATAAGCCATACAAATTTCAGGTATAACAGTTGCGTTTCTTAATACTAAAAATAAATAATAAATATTAGTAGATTTATTTTTATTTAAAGAAAACATTTTATTATTATGTGTTAGCTCGTTGCTTATTAAAATAATAAGCAATATAAATTATGTTAAATATATATACTAAACAAATAGTTACAGCCCTGACCAATTTTCATTTTGTTTGATAAAAAAATGAAAGAGCAGAATAAAGCACTTTTACTTGTTTTTTACTTGTTTTTTTGTTCAAAAGTACTTATAAATATGTCGCAATACTTATAAGTATTTTGCCAATACTTATAAGTATTTTGCCAATACTTATAAGTATTTTGCCAATACTTATAAATAATTTGTTTTCGCACATGTATATCCGAATAATACGTATGTATAGAGAGTATTTTTGAAAATAAGTAATAAATATACTCGTAACCGTAGCAATTCATGCATATACGAGTAGCTATTTTCTGTGATAAATGCATGGTTATACTTATAACCGAAAAAGATAAGTAAATATTCGAGTTATTTTTTTTTCGGATAACCGAAGTCAGACTCTGGTGTCGACTGACCAAACGTTACGGGTGCACGTACACGACCGACGATGTTATGAACGGTGCCGTCTGCGGTTCTAATAATCGTAGCGAAATGGTGTATTTCCAAACCGGCTCTTATTACTAATTCGAGGCAATTCCGACCTAAACACGTAACATTAGCTCCACTATCTAGTAGACCTTCAACTTCACAACTACCTAAATTAATCCGCCCTCATAAAGAGAGGCGGCTGCAATTTCGTGCCTTAGCCTTTTTCTTAGTTTGTACCGTTCCCGCGCTTTTTTAATCCTTAGAAACCGTACCGAAAATTTTCCGTTTGGCTTCATTGTACTCCTTTATTCTAATATGAAGCGGTTTAAGCTCTTTCAAACGAGGCTCTGGCTTTGCTTTTAAATCTAACTTATTTGTATTACTTAAAATCTTAACACTACCTTTGAATTTCATTTGTTGATTAATAACTGGGTTTACACGTCCGTTGACCTCATCTCCCCAGTTCGAGACGGGTTCCGTGACCGGTTTCCCTGACATTTTGGTGTAACGACATTATCCTTACCACACCTAAAACAAAATTGCCCAGAAATGTGTTCGGGACAATCAACAAAACTATGACCCACGACTACAGTTCCAACAAGTATAGTGACTCGTAGAACGAATACCATCTACCTCGAGGTCTATTAACTGATAATCCTCCTCTGCATAATCCAACTCATTAACTCGATGAGTAAAATTGGTACGTTGTTGGCACATTTGCCGCTGATTGGCTACCAAGTTTTCAGCGTGCCTTGCCTCGCGAGAAAATTCAGCCAAAGATTTTATTTTAACTGAAAACATCAGCTGGGCTAGCGATGGCTTTAAATTCCCTCTCATAATTTCCACTAATTGTTCTTCTTCATAGGGAACCTCTTGCTGATTTCGTAGCTTTACGACCGCATTATAAAAATCGCTGAAAGACTCTTGTGGCTGCTGCCTTCGGTTTAAAATTTGGACTTGGTACTCTTTCTCGAATCGCCGGCACTGTGCCAAAAGGGCTTTTTCAAGTTCTTTCCATGTTGTAAGGTGTACGATTTTGCGATAGTCCCAATACCAGTCTAATGCAGGACCTTCTAACAAAAGATGAAAGTTTCGCAGGATTTCATTATCCGCACAACCATAATCACGTCTCAACGCTCCCACTCTAAAAATGAATTCTTGCACATTCAAAGTTTTATTTGTACCATCAAACTTTACACCCCATTTTGATAAATTATATCTAACGGCTCATATTGCCTTGGTGCTGACATAACCGAATGGCAACTTTGAGGCTGTTGTTGTACTGGTACAGACCAAACATCCTGCTGATTATATGTTGGTACATTAGGTTTAGGCGCTGGATTTTGCTGAGGCAAAACAGGCTGCTGAAAATGGGCTTGAGCTGACGGTGTAGTAAACGGCGTAAATTGCTGTAAAACAGATTGTCGTTGTTGTGGAAGTGTTGATTGAACTAGTGGTTGAACTGTAACGAGTTGTGGTGGCTCGCCTACTGATGAAACTCTCTGACCACTATATACATGAACTGGAGCTGGCACTAACGGTGGCGGCTGTGAATACGAATGGGGCATCTGTGCTTAAACATACTGTTGTTGTTGCGGTAGCTGTTGCTGAACGTGCCCAGTCACTACAGAAGGCCGGAAACCAACTGGTGGCTGGGAAACCTCAGGTTGAACCTGTATAGGTCTAGAGGGTAAATTATAA
Organism: Phyto melanocephala; assembly: GCA_941918925.1. Classification (NCBI taxonomy): domain Eukaryota; kingdom Metazoa; phylum Arthropoda; class Insecta; order Diptera; family Rhinophoridae; genus Phyto; species Phyto melanocephala. The sequence continues at coordinate 46,171,227 of OW799237.1, forward strand.
CATACGTTACTTGTGCTAGACACTGGAGGTAACGCTTGACTATGTGGTGGCTGTGATATAAATAGCTGCTTAATCTCGTCGAGAGCCTTTTGTATTTTATCATCGACATTCTGCATTAACCGGGATTGAACCAACCCAACTGAAGCTTCAACGACTTGCTGAATATTGCTGACGCTCAGAGGTACTTCCACTATAGGGTTGCAAACGACTCTCTCACTTATCTCTCTACGGATATTTGGAGCGGTAACACTACTGAATCTAGGTGACTCCAATGTATGTTCTGGACTTTCCGAGCTAATAGAAACGTTATGAGTTGCCTGTGAACTACATATCGGACTATCCGCCACTGAAGGCATAACAACCGATGTGCTGGTAGTGGGATTTGTCATTGTAGTGACAAATACTGTTGTAGGGGTATTCGTGCTACAAGTAACACTTGTACTAGTCGCGGCCATAGTGTTGTTTGCTCAAGACATTTGACTCGCACTACGGGTCAAAACCATGAATTATATTGAAATCAAACAAAATAAAAATTCTAACGAGAAATAATAAAAAAATCAAAATATCCTTTTGCAAAAAAAAACAATGTCTCTTCGCACAACGCAAAAAAAAAAATATATATATATATTAAGTAAAAGCGATAAATATAAAAATTAAAAAAAAATTGTATAACAAGTAATAATAAAAAAATTTCTTCATTAAAAAAATTATCTTCCAACGAAAGCAATAAGTATAACATATTGGTGGTTTATTTCAGGAACATAAAAGCTGGCAGGTAAGATAAAATTTATTCCCATTGTTCTCAGGAGCAGTTACATGTAAATTAAAAACAAGTGATATGGCAGTAAAAAAAACAAAACGGAAAATAAAATAGTTACAATCTCAAACCACTGGAATACGTGAGTTGCAGCTAGGCATCTAGTATCACAATTCGCAATTCCTAGGACTAACTTCATGTATTCTGATGTCGAGCATTACCTCAAAATTATATATAAAAGAAAAATGTAAGTTTTTCACTTTATTTTGCAAACTATTTCCTGTAGGCTATTGTAAACTAAAGAAAACAAAAACGTATGTCATACCTCTATCACTCTCTCACAACTTGAGCAATTGAACTTGTGAATATTATAAAAAAAACAACTCTTTTTCAAGCCTCAAGCTGCTAGAGAGCTATTGAGATGCACAACATTTTTTTTAACTTCCATGCCTACTTTGTACGCGTAATATGTCGCAACGTGTTCCGGACTAGATTGTCCCAGGAAACCGGACTTGCATATATTTGAACAAAATAGACAATGAAAAAAAATATTACTAAATTTTTAATCAAAAACAAAAAAAAATAAAAAGTTGCATTTACTGTTAAGCTAAGCAAGCCAAAAGCATTAAAAAAAGCTTTCTGTCTTAACATTAAATGTAACGAACTTTACTAAATACGTCGCTGCAAGTTAGGGACTCTCTGTATTTACCTAACTGGACTTACGTATCGAAAAACTATTAAAACTTTATTTCTTCCAGGCTATGGACCTCACTTTCGACAAAAATGCGGTTATGTGTGACCAGACTGCCGGCGGCGCTGGTATGCCCGCGTAAGCTCGGCTGAAGCTCGCCGGATGGGGGTGGTTCTTGCCGGATGTCTGTCACTTCACGCACACAATAAAAAAAACCATACCATTAAGTAGAAGGTGGGGAACGAAGTTAGGGCAACTACTCCCTGTCTACACACATTTTGGGACCTCTGGCTGGTGACATTGCCAGGATAGCCCTCCCACCAGAGATCAGAAATCTCTCCTTGACATCATTCGATAATTTATGATGTACCCAAAATTACACTGCCATCTTTTATGCTGCCTTACTTACCACCGCTAAAAAAAATTACTCCATCATGCTAAATGATAACGCCAAAGCAAATTCATTTAAACATTATAAAAAGTATTTATATTTATTAAAAAAACAAAATGAAGCAAAAGCAAATTACATGTATATTATGTGTAAGTATAAAATAAAATGATTGAACCAAGAATTTATATAGTGTAAAAAAAAATCTAACAAACAAGATAAATATAAAAAACTAATAATTTTAAAAAGAAACTTTTTACAATAAAAAAAAACTTTAACTAAAAAATAATCTTTCTCATTTATTGCAGGAGGCTGCCGTCTGTTCGTGATGTGCCCTCGTCCTAGTTATTTTACAGGTAAAGTGTTATTTACAATAAAAAAAATCTATATATATTATTTTCCTTTTTTCCTTTTTAAGGAAAACCTTAACCTTAAAAAACGAGTACCTACTTAAGGCTTGAGCTCAACCCCTAAAGTATAGCGCGCACCCTCATATAAAATCAAAGAGGGGACTGAAAAAAAAGGTAATTTATATTTTCCCTAAAAATCCTTAAAAAAACAATACATATAAAATTTTCTAATCGTTCGTGTAATTGTTATTGTCTTTGGCAGATAACCTGACCTTAATTTTGTTTCTCTTTCCTTTCTTTTCCTCTAGATCGAAACCAGGGTTGATGGCGATAGCACTCGTGCTTTTGTGACCACTTCCTAAAGGCTGCCACTAGGATGTATGGCGATGTCACCCACAATTTCTCTCAGCGCACAATAGCAAATTTCCAGGAACTTGGTGTTTTTTTATTTGTTTGTCGTGTTCAATTTAATTCAAATTGTTTTTTTTCCTCACTGTATTTATTTTTTTTCTTTTATTCGTAATTATTTATAATTTTAATTTTATAATTAGTTTTAAGTTCTTTTCCTTTTGATTTACTTATATATTTTTAATTTAGTTTCTATTATTTTTCTTATATATTCGTTTATTATTTATTAATTATATATTAACTTTATATATTTAAATTTAATTAAATTTCTATATTTCTCTTTTCCGCAGCGCTATTTCAATAAAACTTATCTTTTTGATATCCAACTAAATTCTGTCTTTTTCTTAATTTTTCTCTATATCCACACCTAGCAAATGGACAGTTATGTTTCTTCTCGAAAATTGCTCATTTTTTCACTATAGGTTTTGTTGTTTCTCTTTCCAAGAAACCTACTGACCACGAACCTTTTCCAAAACCGCCATTCTATCAACCATAACAAAAAAACAAAACAGTACAAATTAACATATGTTATGTTATTTACAAACTATTGGTGAACGTTATTATCGACACCTATTATTAATCCTTAAAGGTGCACATGACAAATTTATACCCTTAATCTACAAAAATCCCAAAAATAGGTATATATGTATAATATAAAATGTTTTTATGGACATAGGTATGTACCTATTACAGTGATCGACTCGGTTTTACAATCGGTGGAAAACCCGGTTTTTTACTCTTTCTGCTGGCAGTTTTTTCCAAAGGTTAATTTTTCGAATGTCGAATACACCGTTTTTTTTTACTCACAGAAGCCGGTTTTTTTTCATTTTTAGTTTTATGTTCATTTATCTTTGTAACAAAACGTATCATATATTTATTACTCAAAAATTTCAAAATATCAGAAAATTTATTAAATATTCTTCCATAATATTGTAAGAAATTAATTTGTGGTTTCAAAAACAAATTAATATATGTAAGAAAAATAATTAGGCTTAAATATTATTTGTTTTAAATAGAGAGCAGGTATTTTATACGTTAATATTAAAATTTTATATAAATGTGTTCATATTTTAATATATTAAATTTTATTGTAATTAATATATACATATGGTTAATAGATATATATATAAAATATGTATGCGTTCGCTACGGCAGCACATGCGATCATTTCAGTTCCGTATAAAACATTTTTTCATATCAATTTATTGAATTGCATAACCCAGCAAACATGACGTTATGTCTTTAAATTCAGGTGGTTATAGTTTACTTTATATCAAACATATTTTTTGCTTACTTAGACTAAAGTTTGAATAAAATGTGACTTTTTTACTGATAAAGCAGTTACATTCAAATAGTTTTCAAAGGTTAATCGTCCAGGAGAGAGCTTAATTGCATAATATACTTAATTGGTATTAATATGAAATCAAACCTACGTGTTTGCTGGGATGCACGTTTGGTAATATTTACACACATACATAAATAGTACATCACATATAATTTGTTTTTGTTGAGAACTTGTTGTCTTTTTGTTTTCTTACTCTAACATATTGGAATTCTGTGTGTGTATAACCAAAGAATATTAATCATATACACGGCTTTCAGACTAGGCAAGTCACTTGCGCAAGTGACTTGCGCAAGTGTTGTGTTTATAGGCAAAAGGGGTAAGGTCGGGTTAAGAGGAAGAAACTTGCTCATTTTTGAGTACACACTTGCCTGTACTCGGCAAGTACGAGCAAGTTTTTGTTGAGAAACCAAAAACAAAAGAGTAATAAAAACAAACAAGAGTGCTATATTCGGTCATGCCGAATCTTATATACCCTTCACAACGTGTTGTCATGCAATAACAATTGTTTATGTCACCATTTATCTCATATGAAATACGTACATACAAAACATACATATATAAAAACATCCCATTGTAATATTATACATTTAGTTTACTTATGTGCTTAAAAAAAAATAAATTAAAAGAAAAATTAAAAATAAAACAATAAAAATTTGAATAAAATATAAAATAAACAAATTTTTTTGGCTCACTCTAACCAGTATACCACGTTTGTATGTATGTGTAGATAATTGATAATTGTAGAAATTTAAAACGGAATGACAAACCTATATATACCCTTTTTCACTGTGTGAAGAGTATAATAAGTAAAAGAGAACGAAACTTGGGCAAGTCAGTTGCTGAGTCTGAACATGAAAGCAAGTTCAAAGAAAAATAAAAGAAAATAAAAAACTAACTTGAGCAAGTGACTTGCCTAGTCAGAAAGGGGTGATAGAATGCGCATCACGAAGAAACAAAATTTCTTATGGCGGGTTCTAACATTGGAACCCGCTCTCTTCATTACGAATTGCTTTCTTAAGCTTAGTCTAGACGGTATGATGAATCAGCATATGTTTGCTAATATTTATTTGCTTTAAATAACAGCAAATGTCTCTGTTAGAATATTGAATATGATGGTCGTTTACACGATATGCTGAAAGTACAAAATTTTTTGAATTCATCATACATCAACAAATGATATTTCAACATATGAGTTATCATACAATTTTTGTGTATACACGGTATGTTGAATTTCGTTTAATTATGTATGTTAATTCGTATTAACATTTGTTTATATATTTGTATATGCCAAATAAATTTGACAATACCCTTTTTTGCGGCAATTATATTTATATGTATGTATGTGATAATAAAAAGAATAATCTGAAAAGGTTTATCTTTTATTATTACAGTCGAATTTTATGTGAAGAAAAAAATTCTAATTAAACTCAAACCTGAGTAAAATTTAAAAATACTAATATAGAACAAGAAATTTAACAACTAAAAATTAGGAATTACAAAATACAAGAACACGGAACATAACATCATGCATTGTTGTTCAATCAACATTCTGTTGAGTACTGACCAAACCAAAAATAAACAAATGGTTAAAAGAAACAGCGCTGTCAACTTATTAGTTTTATCAATGTTTTAGTGCTTTTTTATTGCAAAAAAATTTTGAAATTCAGGTGTTTTGTTTTTTCTTTATACTAAATTTTAAAAAAAATATCGCAAGTAGAATTTACGAAAATAATAAGGATTGATAGTAAACAATGTTTATATTATTGCAGATTGCTAGCTTATTATTTTTTCAACCAAAAACCATAATAAACATTAGTTATACATTGATTATTTTATGTTATTTATTATTATTTAATTCCCATACTTATTTCTTGATATCTTATATGGTTTATAAGAGAAATGAAACTAAAAAATATATTAATATGCAAAAATTTTTTACAATTTACAATTTTACAAAATAACAATTGACCATGATGTAGTTAGTATTCTCATAAGTAATCATATAGTAATGTTTATATTGATAGCATTATAATTTAAAGGGTGATATAAAATTTATTTTGGCTTTATGTTTCTTGTTATATTTACTTATTATATTTTTACACGGAAATTTAGAATTTTATGAAATAAATAAAATAAAAAAGTTAAAAATTTTGAAAATAACGCTTTTTTATATGTTTTGATGCTTTTCGAAATTTTAAAGTTAGCACCAATCTAAACAATAATTGTGAAACAGTCATCTATTGCTTTCGCTATCTTGCTGATGGCTAGAGCAGGCCAAAAGTAGTAATAATATAAAAGATAATAACAAACAAAAAAAGGGGTTGCTGTTGGTAAAATTTTAGTGTAACTCGTTGTGGTAAGAATATATGATATAGGAAACTAACTTATCGTATTTAATTAACTAAAAGCCTAGGTGTTTAATAAATGATATTTACATCCAATACTTTATCACCGATCAAAGTGTGATCAAAAATTCACATCAACCATTTTGCCTAAATAACTAATGTATAACTTACAAATTCTAGCAAAGAATATAACAAATTAGGCAACACTGCAACAATTCTATATGATACTACATTTGCCATATGATGAAAAGCTGAAATACGCTTTTCAACAAACAACAAATCTGTCTTCATACGTAGGAAATTTGTCTAGCATTAAAAATATGCTGTTTACAGGATTTGTTGAAATCGTCGACAAACATTTGATGGCCTTGTTAAAAAAGTGTTAGCAAATGATGTTAATCATACGTATGATGAAAAAATTTTGCGTTTACACGATATGATGGCACTTGTAACAAATTTTTAAGCACAAATTTGCTGATTCAACATATCGTCTAGACTAAGCTTTATAGTTTCGCTCACAAAATTTTGTCCAGGTATTTTGTTGTTGGTTTCTTTATTCATATATATTTACTATGCATTCACAAAATTTTCTAAAGGTAATTTGTTGTTGGTTTCTTTATTCATATTTATTTACGATGCACTCGTTTAACATCATGCGTTAGACAAGGCAGCAAAGAAACAAAAATACGAACACGTGTTTGTCTGTTGTTTATGCATGTATGTATGGATGTGTTAATGTTCTTTAAATAAAGAAATGAGAAAATATAAATTTACATATGTATATAAAAAGGAAAAATAAATTCAAATATATATGAGCAAATATTATATTGAAAACAAATACGCACGACTGTGTTACAGTAGCAAAAGCACATATATATTGTTGTTGTACGAATGAGATTGCATCAATTGTGATCGAATTTTATTTGCCCTTCTTAGCGGAAATTTTAGTGTTCGTGTAAATTTTAATTGATTTGAGATATGTAATTTTAATACAATGAAATTTATTATAGGTGAAAATGTTTTTTTTCAAGCATTTGAATTTCACTTTAGGTATTTAAAATAAATAAATAAAAATTCGATGTTTTCTAATGTATTACAGATACTTTTACAAATTGGAGTTTTCAAAAAAATTTCGCCTATTTTCAAGTACACTCAATCTTTATACGTACATGTAACTCTAGTGTGATATTTTTTATTTTAAAGTGTAATTTATAATTTATTTTAGCTACTTTCTTCTTTAAAATTACAATTTTTATTAAAATTGCTGTCACTGTTTCGCCAATAATTTGTTGACTCGTCAGGAAACAAATAGTTATTTTGTAATAAAAGAAAAGGAATTTCAATTTTATGTAAGAAAGGCAAAACTCAATAAAAAATACTTATGTACCTGTTGCCTGTACTGGAAATATTTAACCGTCTCTTAAAAAAAACCTACATGCAGTAAATGTGCAAAAACCTAGCTAAACCGAAGTCAGGTGGAATTTTTGTATTGTTGTTGTATTTTAAGAGTCACAAATCGTCAAGGACACTTCGCCCGAAAATTTTTTAGTGATTTTTTAAAGGCTCTGCAGCTTTTTATTTTATTTTGAAGCATTTCATAACACATTTCAGTTTCAAAGCTGCAGTGAAACATTACGTACTGTGTGTCTAGAATTATAATGAATTCGAGTACAAAAAAGAAAAATAAATCGTCATCGGGCATAAAATGCTGCGTAAAAAAATGCCAAAAGTCGAGAAGACATTTTAAGGGCTTAAAAATGTTTAAATTTCCTTCGCCGGATATGATACTAGGTCAAATTTGGCGAGAGAAATGTCGAATTCCTGAGAAGAATTTTAATAAATATCTTTATATTTGCGAAAATCATTTTTCAAGTTCATACGTTGGGGGGAAAAAGTAAAAGCTGCCGCCATTCCAACTGTAGATATTGATTAAATGGAGGAAGAATTGGAAGATTTTAACGCAGAGTTCAGGTTCCCCCCAAAAAATTTAGATTGTGAAAATATCGAAGCCCCCTTCTGCTCAAATTGCGAAAATCAAACTTTACTTGCAGATCACTACCGGAACAAATATAGTAATCTCAAAAATACAAAAAAATTTTAAAATCAAAGCGACACAAAATATTAAAAAGTTAAATCGTAAAAATATAAAAAAGTCTTATTGAATCGATTGATTATTTACAAAATATAAGCGCAGAAAGCAAAATTTTTGTAAGCTTTTGTTGCGCTCTCGGCCAAAGATATATTCTGAAAATGTAAAATAATTAGCTCAGAACATATTTTACAAATCTCAATCCACATACTTATTTCTAAGGGACAAATTAAATTTGAGTCTTCCTCACATTTCCACCTTGAATCGGTGGACGCCGATTAAATTTCTTCAGCCCGGCTAAAAAAAATAATGCTTTTGAATTCGTGAGGGAAAAATGCTCCCAGTTGGATAACAGATGTGCTAAGCATATGGTTTTAGTTATGGATGAAATAAGCATAAGAAAAGAGTTGAGGTATAATAGAAGTCTAGATTTAGTTGATGGATTTGAAACAACTGGATTTGAAAGGACTACTAGAATTGCCACTCATGTATGTGTTTTCATGATTAAATCTATGTTTCCTAATTTTTAAATCATTCTTAATTATTTTATTTCCTACAACGGCTTATCTGCGGTTACTTTAAGTGAAATAGTTAAAGAAAATTATAATATTTTAAAAAGCATGGGTATAAACGTTCGTGCCCTTGTATGTGATCAAGGCTCGACTAACAAAAATGTTTCTCCAACCTTAGAGTATCTGTGGAAAAGCCGTTTTTTGAAACTAATGATCAGAAAGTTTTTTGCATGTACGATTTCCCCCATTAATTAAGTCTTTGCGGAATGGCTGGATAACGTGTGACATAAAATCACCGGATGGAACGGTAAGTTTTCAAAACAAAAACAAAAATGTGCCCAAACACATTTACCCTAACTGTTTTGAAAAAATGCGTGCAAAATTTGCAACACAAATTTTCAGCAGAACTGTTGCGGCTGCTATCAAAACTATTTCCGAAACCACAAAATTTGAGATAAATTCCACAAAATTGGCCTTATCAACAGCTCAGTTTGTGGAAAAAATTGACAAGATTTTCGATTGTCTTAATAGTGGCTCCCTATATGGTGATAACTGCTACAGATCTGCAATTCAGCTTAACAGTGAAGCATATAAATTTATTGATTTTTTTTTGCAATATTTAGAAAATGTGGTGTTTCTGCAAATTCTTTGTTGGATATGTAGCATTTAAAGTCATTCCAAAATTACAATGCCAAAAATGTTGTGACGAATTGAGAAAGAAGGATGAAGTTCTAACAGCACCAAGCGAGCTTTTTATACACTTTAAAAATTATCTGTCGCTTACAGATTTTGGAAGCTTAGCTGCTCCATCAGATAAACTAATGGATGCTAGTAAAAGACATATTTTAATATTTGATATGATTTTTAAATCTGAGCCCCAAAAAATTGGTATAAAATCTTTTATTATTGAGTTCTGTAAACGCTTGACTCTGCAGTGGTTTGCCGACGCTTGTTCTCAACACAGAATAGAAGTTTTGGACTTTCTACTATTACTACTCCTCCGAAAGCATTGCTCTTGGTCTATAGAAAAAGGAAGTTCCAAGGAAAAAAAATTAGCAAGCGAATTATGTAATTTATTAAAGTATAATAACTTTGTTAATTTTACAAGGGTGGTTCACATCCTTATTGAACACTTTTTGATGGCAAAAATTAATGAAGTGGGAAAAATATATCAAAAATTATTTATTCTTAACAAAAATACATACAGAGTTTGTTTTTATTTTAATTGTTTTATAAAAAAACAACTTATTCATTTTCCAATATTATTATTTAATTTATTTTTAAATGAATAAACTTTTCAACATTCTGTTTGTTCTAAAAAAAATAATACATAATTCTCAACTCTAGTTTTGTTCGCATTTTATATAAAGTTTTATTTATTTAAAATACCTCAAGTGAAATTCAAATGCTTGAAAAAAACATTTTCACCTAAGTATAATAAATTTAATTGTATTAAAATTATCCCAAATCAATTAAAATGTACACGTACACTAAAATTTTCACTAAGAAGGGCAAATAAAATTCGATCACAATTGATGCAATCTCATTCGTACAACAACAATATATACAGTGTCCGACAAAAGTCTACGTACGACCACAATTTTTGACATTTTAGAAGTCTTAAAACGTTAAATAAAAAACTAATGATGCAGTTTAGTTCTAAATTCAATTTTATTAATATAAGCAAAAAAAAATATATTTTCCAACATTAACTTAAAAAATTATCCAAGAAAAACAATTAAAATACGTTGCCAAAAGTCTACATACGACAAACAAGCAATTGTTACTGTTGAATACTAACAGAAAAGTGTCGTTATTTTTTTTTACTTCTGTTATGGCGTTAAAGGATTGATTTACATATATTCTTTTTAGTAGTGAACTAGAGTGATTTAGTTAATATTAAAACGGAATAATGGCTTGTCGCAAAGAAATTTCAATTGAAGTAAGATATTTATTTGTAAAGTACAGAAATTAAAAAAAATCATTTGGTGAAATATCAAAGCTATTAAATGTAAGTAAATCTACTGTTCAAACAATATTTAGCAATTATAAAAGCACTGGTAGTATTGAAAGTAAGCTGCGTAGTGGTCGTACAAAGAAACTCAATCGAAAAGACGTTAGTATTACTTTAAAAGAAGTGGACAAACAGCCTAAGGTGAATGCTTCGAAACTGGCCGAAGAGCTAGCCGGAAGATCAGAAATAATTGCACATCCACGAACCATACAAAGGACCTTAAATAATAATGGTTACCACAGCAGAACTCATAGAAAAAAACCCCTAATAAGTGAAAAAAATCGTAAACTTCGTCTGAGTTTGCTAAAAAGCATATTAAAAAGGGATTTGATTTCTGGAAACGAGTTTTATTCACTGACGAATCCAAATATAAGATATTTGGAAGTGATGGGAGAGATAAAGTTTTGCGAAAAATAAATTCAGCGTTGGACCCTAAAAACTTAGTTACTACAGTTAAACACGGCGGAGGTATTGTAATGGTTTGGGGTGCTGTGGCTGCTTCTGGAGTAGGAAACCTGGTTTTTATTGAGGGTAATATGGATCGGTATCTATACAAATCTATTCTAGAACAAAATTTGAAACAATCGGTTGATAATTTAAGTCTTGGTGAAAGTTGGATATTCCAACAAGACAACGATCCGAAGCATACGGCGTTAATTGTCAAAGTTTGATTGCTGAACTATGCTCCACGACAGTTGTACACACCACCACAAAGTCCGGACTTGAACCATATTGAGCACGTGTGGGAGATACTACAACGAAAAATCCGAAATCATAATATTACTAGTGCCCCAATGCTGAGACTGAAGATTCAAGAAGAATGGCAAAATATTTCATCTACAGAGTTAGAAAATTTAGTTAATTCGATGCCAAGAAGGTTACAGGCAGTCATAGATGCCCATGGTGACCCAACTAAGTATTAATTTTAAAAATTAGTGGTAGTTTTAAATACTTGAAATAAGTTTTTATGTTATCTTGAATATCGTATGTAGACTTTTGTCAACGTATTTTAATTGTTTTTCTTGGATAATTTTTTAAGTTAATGTTGGAAAATATATTTTTTTGCATATATTAATAAAATTGAATTTGGAACAAAACTGCATCATTAGTTTTTTATATAATGTTTTTAGACCTCTAAAATGTCAAAAATTGTGGTCGTACGTAGACTTTTGTCGGCCACTGTATATACTTTTGCTACTGTAACACAGTCGAGCGTATTTGTTTTCAATATAATGTTTGCTCACATTTATTTGAATTTATTTGACCTCTTTTATAAATGTTATTTTTTTTTCTCATATCATTGTTTGAAGAACATTAACACATCCATACATACATGCATAAATGCATAAACAACATACATACACGCGTACGTAGTTAAACGTCTGACTGACAAGAATTTGTACAAAGAAATGAAAATATCAAAACATAAACAAACATGCAAGCTGAAGTATTTACAAACACACGCAATTACGTATGAGAGCGAAACATTGTTATGCTCTTTACTTTTGCTTCTTTCCCTTTTGCCTTACCGACCGCCTCATTAAACTTTTTTAAAAAATATTTCAATTTTGGGCCTTCATGCGCATTCTATATGATTTATATTCTTTGGTATAACTAAAGAAAAATAAGTGATTTGGATAACTTCAAAAATATTTAGTGCCAAAAGAAAACATACTTTTGTACAATCAAACAACCCTCATGTGCTTTCGTGCCTTAACTGAAACAAAACACACAAAAAATACAATAACACAACCTGCACATAAGAAAATATAATTGTAATAAAATATGTTGTTCTAACAATAAAAAAAACATACATATGTACATTTTTTGAAAATTGAGATTATTAATTTTATAATAAAATGGGTGTTATAGGTAATAGTTTACAAACAAAATGTGATACAACAAAAAAAAAAAAACATTCAAACCCAAATGTAAACCAAGCTTGAACAAAAAAAAACTCAAGTAAAAACTTTTAAAACCAATAAAATTCTTGGTTGATTACCAAAAGAAAATACGAAATATTTTCATCTATTTGTTTTTTTTTTTATTCTCTTTAGATTATTTTGGAAGACATCACCAGCAGCCGAATGCAAACAACTGCATCAACAACAACAAATCAACAAAACATCATTGGTGGGGAGGTACCATCCGCAACAAAACTCCGATTCCTGCAAGGATACGTAGTGGGAAGCGGTGTGCGGATATGATGCTCATCAAATTCTAACGTGGGGAACTCCCATGACCCTGAAATAGAGTTTTACACTCTACGTTAATCTAGTCGGGACTTAATAACAAAAGAAAAAAACAGGAAACATAAAATTTTGTGCTTTATCTGCATTCGCAAAAATATTACATCTAATCCAAACTACCTACGAGCAATGGCCAACTAATAACTTTTCTCAGGTAAGAAAAATCATAGTGACAACCCATTTTAGAAGAAAATCTATTTATCAAAAATATGTGTCCATTTATTAGACAATAGTATAAAAAAAAACTTCATAATATCTAATTTTTCATTTAAAATTTTATCCTAGATTTTCAATAACAGGAGTATGCCCCTATTATTTCTCCCTATACTCAAGGCAGCTCTAAGAATTTGGACCAATCTCGTGGACGCTTTAAATTATCAAAGGCCTTGAGATTCACTTGTTCCATTATAACTTACGGGAAGTATTCCTACAATCTATACGTACTATAAGCATTTACTTTGTGTGTCCTCATATTTATCTTACAGGCTGTTTTCCTCCTTAAACACAATACTGATACCATCAAAAAGAAGTTAAAAGCTATAATAAAAGTAAAACGGGACATCACAGTAAACACAAATATCGTAGTGGAAATTCGGATTACAATTACTAACTTATATTGCACAACTAAAAAAAAGGTATGTATGTTAAACCTAACTATTACTAAGAGGTACTAGAGAATATCACAGATCGTAAAGTAAAATTGCATGACTCATGTACAATTTAGGACAAAACGACATATAAATTATCGTATAATTAATAAAAATAAATAATTGTCTTAAATCCTTATATTGCACTTGAACTCAACTTATACTTTGATATCCTTAACATGATATATGCCTATTGTTTTTCCCTCCAAAGACTCAAGCTCATACAGGTCGCACCATTCAACACTTTAGAAACTTTCGGCAGAATTTTGCGTTCAAGTTTTTACCAAAATTACTTTGTACCATGTTTCTACGGTAGACTTCTTGTCCGGGAATAAATTTTATTACTCTAGCTCTTCTGTTATATCTTTCGGCATTTTTCTCGTACGCTTTGGTCATGTTCTCTTTTATCTGCTCTCTTATGAGTTCCATTTTCTCATTGTGTTTCGGGATGATATAGTGATCAGAAATTGATTGTAGTTTTCGGCCTAATTTCTAATCAGCTCCACTTGAATACATGTAGTTTCCGAATAGTGCAAATAATGGTGTATGCCAATGGCACTATGGAAAGAATTACGCAAAGCACAATCTATTTCCGATAAATAGAGATCCCAATCTCGGTGGTCTTCATTTAAATACGCTCGGATGGCTGCTAAAATACTTTGATTGACTCTTTCGGATGCATTGCTACTCGGTTGGTAAACAGGAGTCTTTATGTGTTGAATCTTATATGTCTTAACCAAGTTTTGGAACTGTTTAGAAACAAGTTGAACTCCATTGTCCGTATGAATTATGTCCGGTACACCGAATTTGTGAAAAACTTCATGGATCAAAAACTCTACTACATTTCCTGCTGTTGCTTCTTTCATTGCCTTTATGAAAGTATATTTCGTCAAATGATAGAGTACAATGAAAACATAACAGTTTCCACTTTTTGATCTTAGATATTTACCTAGGAAATCCAGATATAACTTCTGAAGGGGGCGATCTGTTACCACTTGATTTCCTATCTCGGGACGAAGATTTTGGTTCGATGGCTTAATTTCTTTGCAAGTCTCACAATTCTTTACGTATGTCTTCACCTGCGTAAATAATTTAGGCCAGTAAAAGAATCTTCGTAATCGTTCTAACGTTTTTACAAAACCCCCGTTCGCAGCTGTCAAACTTGTGTGGGCTTTTTCTATTAGCGCATGGGTGAGACTTGGTGGAATCCAAATTTTCCACTGATTTTCCATTTCACTACTACGACCGAAATCTGTTTTTTTGAAAACGAAATCATCCTCTATTTTCAAATCGGGCAAGCTATTTTTATTTTCGTTTATGTGTTGAATCAAGCTCATATACTCGTCGCTTTCAAATTCGGTTGTTTCAAAGTCAAAGAGATCTTCCAAATTTGTCTCTTCTACGTTCACTTGTTCATCTATCAAACGTGAAAGCATATCGGCCACTTTATTATCTGACCCTTTTCGGTGTTCGATGTTAAAATCAAATGCTTGCAACTGAAGTGACCATCGCGCCAGTCTTCCTGTTAAATCTTTCAATGACATTAGCCACTTCAGGCTGGTGTGGTCTGTTACCACAGTAAAGGGCATCATTTCAACATATGTGCGAAATTTTTTTATTGCCATCACCTCTGCGAGACATTCCTTTTCGGTGACACTGTAATTTTTTTGACACGCATTTAATTTTTGGCTATAAAAAGCTATTGGATGTTCTTCACTCTTGACATCGAGCAACACGGCCCCGATTCCATGATTGCTTGCGTCACATTGTATCCAAAATCTTTTTGTAAAATGTGCATGTCTTAAGACCGGTGCTGAAATTAGCGCTTGTTTCAAGTTTTCAAATGCCTCAATAGCCTCGGGAGTCATTTCAAACTTTTTATCTTTTTTAATCTATCCGTTAAAGGGGCTGCTATTGATGCAAAGTCTCTTATGAATCGGCGATACCATCCAGCCGTTCCTAGAAAACTACGCACTTCACGTGTTGATTTTGGTATTCTAATTTCTTTGATCGCTTTTATTTTCTCAGGATCGGTTTTCAAAATTCCACCGCCAATTATAAATCCCAGGTATTTTAAGTGCTGGAAACAAAATAGAGATTTTTTTTAAGTCTATTGAAAGATTAGCTCTTCTTAAACACGAGGCTACTTCCTCCAGGATTTTTAAATGTTTTTCAAAAGTATCAGAAATTACCACGGGTCGTCGAGATATACAAAAACATTATCTTTCAGTTTTTGCGGTATGACTTTGTCCATAAGTCTGCAAAGTCTCTGAGCGGCATTGCATAACCCGAATGGCATTACTCGAAACTGGTAAAGTGGCCAACCTGCTACGGTGAACGCTGTATAAGGCTTACTCTCTTCATCTAACTTTATCTGCCAAAAGGCGAATTTCAAATCAACGCTACTTATAAAATAAGTCTCGTCGATTCTGCTTAATATCTCATCTATGTTTTGTAATGGATAAGCATCCTTGATGGTGATCTTGTTTAATTTTCTGGGGTCAAGACAAAATCTATTTTTATCTGTTTTTCCAACTACTGTTGTCCTGTTCGACCAGGGGCTTTCAGTCTCTTCGATGACATTTAAAGCAAGCATTGCGTCTATTTCCTGATATACTATTTGTTGTACCGCTGGAGATAAGGGGTAATGTCGGTCCTTAAAAGGCACAGCACCTTCTACAACGTGCAACCTAATCCCTCTTTTTCATATGCTTTTTTTTTCAATTACTCTTTCTAATTTTCTTCGTTGACCTTCATCTAACCTATGAGGATTGATCCGTGACTTTAAAATCTTCCTGTATTTTATCCAAGTCTAATTCGTCTACCTCAAAAACTTCAGGGGCTAGGCTAAAGGCTTTTCTAAAATCAACACCTAAATAAGCCTCTTGCTCTAAATCGGGACATAAATAAAAAGATAGCTGTTTGGTTTGATTCTTAAACATAATATCTAAATCTACTTTACCTAATAATTTATGAAATTTTCCTGCTGCTGTCGATACAACAGAAAATATCGGCTTTAAACTAATTCCTAAATTATTTACCAATTCCCTGCATTCCTTACCTAACAAACTAATTGAGGCTCCTGTATCCAATAATTCTTTGATATATCTACCCCCTATGCAAATATTAGCAAAAGCTCTATGTTAATTTTCTTCATTTGCTGATCGTATTGCTTCAATTAATAATTTCCTAAATTTTCTCTTCTCAGCAAATTTTTTCCTTAGTTTAAGTATACGGTGAGATATCCTATTTTTAAACCCTATAGCTTCATTAAATATTCTATCATTGACTCTTTCATAATTAAGTTGACGTTCTTCCAGTGTTTATTTGTGTCGCAATTGGGGTATATATTTATTAAAATTTTTCACGATTTTAACTAAATTAATTTTTTTTTTATTTACTACTGATTCACCGGCGGGTTCTCCCTGGAACGATGGCTCCCCGCTATTCCCTCGCTCCTGGAAAAATTTCGGGCTTTACAATATGCACAATTTGGAGCAATTACATCCGGTTTACCACACCGAATGGACAGTCAATAAACATATGACCGTTTTGTCTACAGTTCCAGCAAACAATTGGCGGTTTATTATGGGTTTGTAACTTCTCAACATTTATCGCCGCTATTCCCTCATATGGTTCAGGTTGGTCTAAAATATCACCCACTGGTTTTTCCAATATTTCGTTTACATGCCTTGAATAGCGATTTATTGGACCAGAGGATTGATGTATTCTGGTGTCTTTTTGGCAGAATATTTTCTCCGCCTCAACACACTCACGTCGCAACTCCTCTACTGAGCTAACTACCATTGGGTAAACTCTATTTCTTATTTCGTCCCTTAAATTTTTCTTAATTAATCTTATCATCTCTCTTTCAGGCATTGATATCTCCAAACGGGATCGCATCTGCGTCATTACAAAAAAAAAGGCATCTATTCCTTCTCCAGGTTGTTGTTTTCTCTCAACCATCTCGGTCATTAGCTCAAAGCTGGATCTCGTAGACTGGTACTGCTTTAGCAAGGCTTCTTTCAACGTAGCCCACTCTGAAACGTAATTTTTTTGCAGGAACAACCAGTACCATTTTTCTGCTACGCCTTTGACAAACAGGTGGAAATTGTCTAATACCTCATCCTAAGATGCATACTGTCTTTTTGGACGCTCGACACGAAACACGAAATCTTCAACTGACAGCTTGTTACAATTTCCGTCGAATTCGAGACCCCATTTATCTATTCGAATTCGGTTGTATATTCTAGCCCTCTCGACTCTATTATTATCTACGGATGCTCTTGACGAATAAGCTGAACTCATAGGCGAAGTCTCCAAGACATTAACTGAGCCGTTGCTGTTTCTTAGCCTGCTTGGGACAATTTCTTCACGCAGCTTTTTATTTTATATTGGGTATGTTGCAGTATTAAGCTCATTTTACTAACAGTTTCCGTTAATTCAGAAATTTGTTTTGGCGTTAATTTGTGATGATACGATCTGATCTGCAGCTCTACTAGTGGGCTCACCATTACATCTTGCAGCCATACATTGTTGAACCGAGATAGCTTCTTGAGCCCTCATTTCCCTACACACAGTAGCACTTCCCGACGGCTGGTTTACGTTTACGGTTTGCGATTTATCGTGAAATTGTGGGTCAAATTGATGCCTGCTCATCTCTATGTTTCTAATAGAACTTGATTTTCTACTGGGATTATTTGACTTATAGGCCTCACTAAAATCAAAAGGGTTAGATCTATTTAAATAAATTGGATCTTTCTCTTCATTTTTCCAGACTCAATGTTTACAGGACCTGGGGGCATCCCTTTATAAACTAAATATGAATAAAAATACGCGTTTTTTCTTTCCTTTTCAATAATATATATATTTTCCCTTTTTCTTCTAGCCAAGACAATATTAACGTTGGAAATTCTAAATAGTGATCTGGTATTCTAGTTTACTCTGAGGTCAACAGCAACGTACAAACACATAAACATTAAGTAAATTAATATATAACTTATCTATCACAATTCGCAATATACTTATATATAATAATCTCTATAATACTATTTTGGGTGTGGCATGAAATTAAGTATCGTTTGTCGAAGTGGTTATATTAATAGTTATAAGTCCATAATATGATACGCCAAAATTAAGTCAAACAAAACAAAAATTACTCAAAATAGAATTGTCAGTATTTGCTCTCATACGATCAAAAATTCTAAAAAAAAAATTTGAGTTATGAGCAGCCTGTCGGTAATAGTCGATACTACAGACCCCATGATTTTACTACATAGGCGGCTATCAGAGCTATCACCGGCAAGTACTAAACTAATAAAAACAAGTAAGAGCGCTATATTCGGCCGTGCCGAATCTTATATACCCTTCACAACGTGCAGTCATGCAATAACAGTAGTTTGTATCACCATTCATCTCATATAAAATACGTACATACATATAAAAAATATACATATATAAAAAACATGCCATTGTAAAATTATAAATTTACGTATGTATGTTAAACAAAAAAAATAAAAAAAAAAATTTAAAAAAAAAATTTAAAAAAAAAAAATTTTAAAAAAAAATTAAAAAAAAAAAATTTTTAAAAAAATAATTAAAATATATATAATTAATGTAAAACAAAAAAAAATAAAAAAAAAATTTAAAAAAAAATTAAAAAAAAAAATAATAAAAATATAAATAATATATTAAATAAAAAATAAAAAAATAATAAAAAAAAAAATTAAAAAAATTTTTAATATATAAAAAAATTTTTTTTTTGGCTCAGCTGGGATTCGATGCCACGTTTTCTCTAAGCAGTATACACGTTTGTATGAATGTATGTTGTTGTTGTAATGTTGTTTTTGTGAAAAAAAAATCGAGGTGGTCGTGGGTTTTTGCTCATATCTCAGTTGTTTATGTGCCGATGTTTCTGATTTTCAAAAGCGATCTACTCCCGAATATTTCTGATATTTTAATACCTCACCCGGGTCCAAGCGATGTCGGGGGGCTTCAAAAAGTTGATTTCAACATACACACGGACAGACGGTCAGACGGACAGACTGACAGGGCTTAATCGACTTCCCTATTCATAAGCTTTCAGAAAATATATACTTTATGGGGTCGGAAATGAAAATTGTAGAAATTTCACACGGAATGACAAACCTATATATACCCTTTTTCACTGTGTGAAGGGTATAAAAACTGAAACTACTTTATTTATTTATTTATTTATTTTTATTTTCAATTCTATACACAAGACTTATAGTCTCTTATTACAGTATAGAATGCTTTAATATCAAACAAAATAAAATATCATAATACATCTAGACTTATTTGACTAAGCACAAAAAAAATGTCTAAGCTATCGTGATTATTTTATACAATGATCTTGTTCGAAATACATACTTGCTTTCATAATAAATTAAACTTATCTCCATTTCTGTACTACCTTAGCAAGACTATTACTTAAGGGCTACAAAATAGGATTTTATTTCATTTATTATGTTAGCGAATATTTCGTTAGGCTATTAAACAACTAGTAGACTATTGTTACATGTGTTGGTGTCAATACATGTACCACGCCTACAGTTTAGGACATTTTCATTAGAAAATACCTTAGACTGTCTCATTCGTTTGGGCGCCATTTATGTTACAGCCGTAGTGACCAGCAAGGTTGCCGTCCAGCTCAAGTATTGGGCATGTCTCAGATGGTCCCAACCCTCTTCACTAGGTACGCCGTACATAAAAAACTTATAATGAAAACAACAACAAAAAATACATCTGACAAACACAAGTTCTCCTTTTAACTTTGGCGACTCTGTATGGACCTATTTTAGAGCAGATCTTGTGCCCTACGATTGCCCACCCAACCATGTCACTAAGAGGTCCTCCAAATATATCATTTCGTGACCCAAAACCTACTCGACTTTACTACAACCTTAACTCACCTTCATGCCTTTATCCCCTTTAACTTATTCCAAACAAATAGTTTCTTTTCCTTTACGTTATAAACTTACATACCACTAAATTTATTAACAAAAAAAATTTAAAATTTTTACAATTTTCGATATCTGACACCTAAACGCTTACAATTATCCACAAATACTAATTACAAACAAATCTTATATATATATAATTGGTTTTCTTTTCGACTTCTATTCTATTTAGTTATCGTTTTAGGCTGAAATCAACTGCCATAAATTAATAAATACCTTCTTATTTGTTTTCCTTCTCTCAATACACCTGAAGGAGCTCCCTAAGGCTAACAAAATTATCTCTACAAAGCAAAACAATTGATTAAAACCTATACCCGGTCTATTAAACTACATACAATAGCACCCTCTATGATTTATACAAATAATCCTAAAATAAAATAAAAATTATTGCCTACTCTATGATTTACACAAATGATCTTAAAATATAATAAAATTTATTGCCTAACTTAAGGATAAGGTTATCCGAAAATATATATTCAACAATACCATACAACTACGTAGAAAAGCACTTCTAATAAATTATACTTATAATTAGAGAACTTATATTCATATACAAATAAATAAATTATAATATATTAACAACAAACAAAACACACACTTAAAGGACTCAATTTAGGTTTTACTCATAAATTTTCCTGTTGATTTTTTTTATCCTCCTTCCTCCTTAATATTTTTCTTTTTATTTTCCTAGCTAACTACATAACAAAATTTAATGGAAATAAAATTTTCGCACTTATCTTTCCTTTTTTCCTGCGATTACCAGTCACTTGAATACGCCAACATCCTAGAGACAATTCCTTCTCAAATTAGCCAGGAATTTTCTTGAACTCTCTCTTCCATTGGCACTTTACTTTATTTATTTCCAAGTAACAGAATAAAACTATTTAAAAAAATATATTCAAGATTTGTTTTCACCTATTTTTGATATTTTTTATTACCTTTATTTCTGAATTTATTTAAAATTTTCAATCCTTCAAAGATTAGATCCCAGAAATGTATATGTATATATATAATTATATTAATTTTGTTTCACCAAAGCACAGATTTTCCTTCTTTTTTTCCATCGATTATTTTTCTTAGAACTCACAAATTACCGATTTAATAAAAACAAGTAAGAGCACTATATTCGGCTGTGCCGAATCTTTTATACCCACCACCAATTTTGTGTACATTTAAAGCACATTATTTATTATATTGTTAATCATTATGGAATAATCTCTTTATAATAAAATATGTATCACTTTCTTTGTAGAGGGTGGTTAAATTTTAAGGGCCCATGTTGAAGGTGAGCCACACAAACAACAAGTTTTTTTTTGCATTTCATTTGACCTTTCTCAATCTCAGACTAACTTAATTTGAACAGTGAAAAAGAACGCAAATGAGCAACGCATTAAAGTTATTCAGGTTTTTTATAAAAATGGGCGTTTAAATCAAAATGCATTTTGTGCACTTCGTAATTCTTTTGATCAACATAATCGTTCAAATTCGTCCACAATCGGGAGAATTGTAAAATATATTTAAATTTCTGCAAAACAGGTCTGTATAAAATGTTAGAAAATCTGTGAATGCCTTCTTAATTCGTTGAATGGGAACCATTGCTGTTTTTTTGCGATAGTGTGGCAAAACAATTGAGCATCAACATTGTCATTGAAAATTTGGACAATCAGATAGAGGAAAGGCGCCAAGGATGGGGGGGGGGCCATTTGGCCGATATTTTGTTAAATACATAATTGAACCATACAAATATTATCATTACAAAAAGAAATAATAATAATTTCCTCAATAATTTGTGTTTTATTTAAATTCAACATCGGCCCTTAAAATTTAACCACCCTTTATAACTTCGATATGCTACTAAAATGCTTTTCTAAATGTAGTCTTTCAATGAAAGTGGGCGTTAAAGTAGGCGTGTCAATAAAGTTTCTGCTAATAAATACAACTTAGATATTTCAATATAGTCCTTTGTTTTCCCAAAAACTTTGTCAATAGAGAAATTAGATGAATTTAAGATAAACCGTTATATGGGAGGTAGGCGTTAAAATAGGCGTGTCACCTTATCTTTTTGGCACAACAATTACATTGATTAGAAGAATATATGTAGCAAATTTCATCATCATACCTCTAATTTTGGCGGTTTTATGAGCTTTTAAATTTCATTAACGGTAGATAACGTGAAAAGTGGGCGTTATAGTAGGCGTGTCAAAGTTGTTTTCGCGAATGAGTACAACTTAGATGTTTCAATATAGCCCTTTATTATTCCAAAATCTATGTTAATAGAGAAATTATATGAATTTTAGGTAAAACGTTATATGGGAGGTGGGCGTAAAAGTGGGCGTGGCACCTTAATTTTTTTACACAGTAATGACATTGGCTAGAAGGATATACGTAGCAAATTTGATCATCATACCTCTAATTTTAGCGGTTTAATGAGCTTTTAAATTTCATTAACGGTATATAACGTGAAAAGTGGGCGTTATAGTAGGCGTGTCAAAGTTGTTTTTGCGAATGAGTACAACTTAGATGTTTCAATATAGCCCTTTATTATTCCAAAATCTTTGTTAATAGAGAAATTATATGAATTTTAGTTAAAACGTTATATGGGAGGTGGGCGTAAAAGTGGGCGTGGCACCCTAATTTTTGGCACAGTAATGATATTGCCTAGAGGGATATACCTAGCAAATTTTATCATCATACCTCTAATTTTGGCGGTTTTATGAGCATTTAAATTTCATTAACGGTAGATAACGTAAAAAGTGGGCGTTATAGTAGGCGTGTCAAAGTTATTTTTGCCAATGAGTACTACCTAGATGTTTCAATATAGTCCTTTTTTATTCCAAAATCTATATTAATAGAGAAATTATATGAATTTTGGGTAAAACGTTATATGGGAGGTGGGCGTAAAAGTGGGCGTGGCACATTGGTTTTCCGTTAGAACAAAGCATTTGGCCAAAAAGCCTTGTGTGCAAAATTTCAGGGTCGTACAACCAATTTTGTTGCTTTTATGACGTTTTTGTTTTTAAATATACCGAAAAATACACTGTGCGGTATAAATTTTCGTACATTTTGATCGATAACTCCTTTCCTAATGCATAGATTTAGATAATTTTCGGGGACAGATATTGTTCTTACTAAGGAAATATATATTCGAAGTTTCATGGGTCTACGTTTCCATTTTATTCGATGTTCGAAGGACAGGGTTTTTTCGACCTACTCTTGCTTTTCGAGCTATAACTCTCTTCCTAATATTCCGATTTAGCCCATTTTCAATACCAAACAAACCTTGTCTATAAGAAAGATTCTGGCAAAATTTGAGCCCTCTAGCTTTTTCGGTGCGACCTCTATCGTGCTTTCAACAGACGGACAGACGGACAGACGGACGGACATAGCTAGATCGTCATCAAATCAAACCCTGATTCAGAATATATATACTTTATGGGGTCTAAAATGGATATTTCGATGTGTTACAAACGGAATGACAAAATGAATATACCCCCACCATTTTTTTGGTGGCGGGTATAAAAAAAGATATTCTCACATCAATGCTTACGACTTGAACCTTATTTGATTTCTGCTAGAGCCATTTTATGTTACAAAAAATTCCCTGACTGAACTTTCCGAAATTCCAAATTTTCCTGATAAAATTCTGGCGCTTGTATTCGGTATTTTGTTCCCTATCCGGCTATCATAAAAACTCGCAAGATGAAATATTTTACTGATCATTTATTTAAATTCAAATTTATCTACTTTCCCACGGTGTTTCAGCCGGGACTCAATAATTATATTAATAATAACTATTGTATAAGGTGAGTATAACTAAAGAAAAATAAGTGATTTGGATAACTTCAAAAATATTTAGTGCCAAAAGAAAAAGAAAACATACATTCTGTACAATAAAACAACCCTCATGTGCTTTCGTGCCTAAAGTGAAACAAAACACAAAAAAATACAATAACACAACCTGCACATAAGAAAATATAATCTACTAGAAAAGCCCGGCGCGCGTTGCTACGCCCGTTAATGAATCGAAATGCATTCTGAATTTTAATTGAATATCAAGTGCGAAAACCTAAAAATTATAATTTTTTTTATGGGCGTGGCCGTGCCCACTTTTTTAATCACGAAAATATAAAGTCATGACAGCTCAATATGTGTGCAAAGTTTCAGAAAAATCGGTCCAGTGCGAGTATCTCAAAACTAAAACTTTTTTAGGGGCGTGGCCCCGCCCACTTTTTTTATCACGAAATTATTTAGTCATGACAGCTCGATATGTGTGCAAAGTTTCAGAAAAATCGGTCAAGTGCAAGTAGCTAAAACTGATAACTAATTTTTTATGGGCGTGGCCCCGCCCACTTTTTTACACCCATAAACACTCCCCGGTATGTGTACAACAACTTACCAAATATGATGAAATATGAAATATGATGATAAAATTTGCTACGTATATCCCCCTAGGCAATGTCATTACTGTGCCAGAAAATTAAGGTGCCACGCCCACTTTTACGCCCACCTCCCATATAACGTTTTACCTAAAATTCACATAATTTCTCTATTAATAAAGATTTTGGAATAATAAAAGGCTATATTGAAACACCTAAGTTGTACTCATTCGCAAAAATAACTCTGACACGCCTACTATAACGCCCACTTTTCACGTTAAATACCGTTAATGAAATTTAGAAGCTCATAAAACCGCCAAAATTAGAGATATGGTGATAAAATTTGCTACGTATATCCCCCTAGGCAATGTCATTACTGTGCCAGAAAATCAAGGTGCCACGCCCACTTTTACGCCCACCTCCCATATAACGTTTTACCTAAGATTCATATAATTTCTCTATTAATAAGGATTTTGGAATAATAAAGGGCTATATTGAAGCACCTAAGTTGTACTCATTCGCAAAAATAACCTTGGCACGCCTACTATATCGCCCACTTTTCACGTTATCTACCGTTAATGAAATTTAAAAGCTCATAAAACCACAAAAAATATAGGTATGATGATAAAATTTGCTACGTATATCCGTCTAGGCAGTGTGTTACTGTGCCAGAAAATTAAGGTACCACGCCTACTTTTACGCCCACCTCCCATATAACGTTTTACGTTTAACGTTTATAATTTCTCTATTAATAAAGATTTTGAATATTAAAGGACTATATTGAAATATCTAAGTTGTATTTATTAGCAGAAACTTTATTGACACGCATACTTTAACGCCCACTTTAATTGAAAGACTACATTCACAAAAGCATTTTAGTAGCATATCGAAGTTATAAAGGGTGGTTAAATTTTAAGGACTGATGTTGAATTTAAATAAAACACAAATTATTTGGGATATTATTATTATTTCTTTTTGCAATTATAATATTTGTATGGTTCAATTATGTATTTAACAAACTATCGGCAATATGCCCCCCCCCATCCTTGGCACCTCTCCTCTATCTCATGGTCCAAATTTTCAATGACAATGTTGATGCTCAATTGTTGGACACGATGATGAGGCGAGGTTGATTGCTCTTTTGCCACACTATCGCAAAAACCAGCAGTGGTTCCCATTTAACGAACTAAAGAAGGCATTCACAGATTTTCTAACATTTTATACAGACCTGTTTTGCAGAAATTTGAATATTTTTTACAATTCTCCCGATTGTGGACGAATTTGAACGATTATGTTGACCAAAAGAATTACGAAGTGCACAAAATGCATTTTGATTTGAACGCCCATTTTCATAAAATACCTGAATAACTTTAAAGCGTTGCTCATTTGCGTATTTTTCCACGGATCAAATTGAGTAAGTTTGAGATTGAGAAATGTCAAGTGAAATGCAGAAAACAAATTTAAAGACTAGGTGTAGTGGACCTTCAACATGGACATGAGTAAGCTTGAGATTGAGAAATGTCAAGTGAAATGCAGAAAACAAATTTAAAGACTAGGTGTAGTTCACCTTCAACATGGGCCCTTAAAATTTAACCACCCTCTACAAAGAAAGTGATACATATCTTATTATAAAGAGATTATTCCATAGCGATTAACAAAATAATAAGTATTGTGCTTTAAATGTACACAAAATTGGTGGTGGGTATAAAAGATTCGGCACAGCCGAATATAGTGCTCTTACTTGTTATTATTTCATTAGGTCCCTTGTATGGGCTTTGATTTCTTTTTCTAGATTCTAATTTTAATAATACTAAGTCTCCAATACTTTACTTTAGTGTTTCCGGGAAAAGACATTTTCTTATTCTTGTGACGCACGCAGGAAAACTTTATTAAGCGAAGCCACCTGCCGCGTTCAACTGAAGAAGAAAACCCGTAAGCACGGCCGCAGGCCGCCACGCGGAAAAACTTTAGTATACGAGGCCAGATTACAATACTTAACTTTAGTGTCTCCGAGAAGACATTTTTTTACAGAATGTTATTATTATTGGAATCTGGCTTCGCATACTAAAGTTTTTCCGCGTGGCGTCCTGCGGCGTGCTTACGGGTTTTCTCCTTCAGTTGAACGCGGCAGGTGGCTTCGCTGAATAAAGTTTTCCTGCGTGCGTCACAAGAATAAAAAAATGTCTTTTCTTGGAAACAGTAAAGTTAAGTATTGAAATCTGGCCTCGCATACTAAAGTTTTTCCGCGTGGCGGCCTGCGGCCGTGCTTACGAGTTTTCTCCTCCAGTTGGACGCGGCAGGTGGCTTCGCTGAATAAAGTTTTCCTGCGTGCGTCACAAGAATAAAAATTAATTAATTATAAAAATAATTATAATATTCTGAAAAAATATGGCTTTATCTGTCATTTGCGCAAAAAAATATTGCTTTATCTCTCATTTCACAAAATTTAAAATATGGCCTTACCTCTCAATGATTGGGCAATAAGGCCATTATGGCTTGATCTCCCATTCAATTGAGCATTAAAACCATCATGGCCTTACCTCACATGGTATTAAAGCACCCCCCCAATTTATCACTCACTATCTTTTTGTTAAGTTGTCGAAAATTTACTACTAGTCTCCATTTTTCCTTTCCGGTTTCGCTCTTTTTCGGTACTACTAATAAAGGTGAATTGTACGCACTGTTTGATGGTTCTATTACATCATCCTCTAATAATTTTTGTACCTGTTCGTTTATTTCATCATATTGTGTGTGTGGTAATCTATAAGTTTTAATATATACTGGCGTATTGTCCGAAACCTTTAAGTTTTGTGTATAAAAATTATTTGAAGTTAGTGTCTCTCCTTCTAAGTGGAAAATGTATTGGTAATTCTCAAAGATTTTTATCAATTCCATTTTCGCTTTTTCGTCATTAACGTCAATTTTCAAAATATCAAGTAACCTTTTAAATCTTTCTGTATTAACTTTTCCTTTGTTTGTTCTGTATGATTGTGTTACCAAAATGTAATTTTCCAATGGTTCTATTTCAAAATTAATATCTTCTAAAACTACATCATTGTCTGTTGTGTTTAGTATCTTGACATGGTGATATCCATTTCCTATTACTATTGTATTACTAATGAATATTCCTGGTTGAACTTCCTTGTTCAAAATTATGCTATCTTCTTTAATATTTAAATTTATGGGATGAATACTTTCTGATCGTTTTTCCACTTTTATGCAATAATTTCTGTTTATCCATGATTTCATAGGTATTGTAATTTCCTCATTTTCTAAAGTAAGTGTTATTGTAAATGTTTCATAGTCAATTTTGCATAAGAACTTCGTAAAGAAATCTCTTCCTAAAATTCCGTCAGTTGGTATTGGAAAATTGTTGTCAATTATGTGAAATTTATGTTTCCTACTTATGTTATTTATAGTGAAATCTAGTTCTGATGTTCCTATAGATTTAATTCTCTCTGTTGTTATTCCTGTAAAGCTATTTGATTGTTCCCTGCCTATGTTTATCGAATCTTCCCTTAATTTGTTTAGTTTACACAAAGAGATGTCTGCTCCTGTGTATATTAAGAATGTGACTATTACATTATTGCTGAGTTCAAGTTTATAAAATTTGTCAAACTACTAGATATTTAGAAAACGTTACTTAATCTTCCTATTGGTCCTCCGGATGGTGGGTTTGTGCAGTTCCTTGACTCACATCCGGAACTTGGTAGTTTTCCTGTACGATGTGTACATTTCTACGGTTATTTTGAATGTTATTTCTATTATTGTTATTAGAATTATTAGTTCTGTTACTAGCGTTCGTATTTCTCCGATTTGTTCCGTTGTTGTTATTAACAACATTGTTCCTTCCGTTATTCCTGTTCGCATCGTTGTTGTAATTGTAATTATTTGTTTGTCCGTTATTGTTGTTAAATGGTCTGTTATTATTATTATATCTATTGTTATTCACTCTGTTATTGCCATTTCGGTTATTGTCGGGGTTAAAATTATTTCCTCTGTTATCATAATTATTGTTTTACCTATTGTTATTGTTCGTATTTCTTCTGTTGTCTTTTCTATTTCTATAATTTGAAAAACATAGCACGTGTTCATTATTGCCAGAGAATTCCTTTTCTAGTTCCAAGGCAAATTGTAGGGCTTCATTGAGATTCTTGGGTCTAGATGCAAAAATTGTTGGTTTAAGTTCTGTATTCAAACCATTCTTAAATACGTTTAATGCATAACTTTCATTTAGCTGTTTGATAGTATTAGATTGTGTAGTATTACAGTTCTGTATCTCTTTAATTTGTGGTTCGTTCAGTTCGGCTATCAAATTTAATAGTTTCTTATGGTATGTGCTTACATTCATGGTTTTCTGTGAAAAAGTGCTAAGAGTAGCCTGTATGTGTGAAACGGTCTTCGTCGTTTTGTATCTGCTAGAAAGTAGCGTTTTTAATTCCTCAAAAGTTGTCGGTATCGATATTCCTAACGATGTTCTTACCAAATTAGTCAATTTTAC
The DNA here is from genome assembly GCA_941918925.1 of Phyto melanocephala. Taxonomy (NCBI): domain Eukaryota; kingdom Metazoa; phylum Arthropoda; class Insecta; order Diptera; family Rhinophoridae; genus Phyto; species Phyto melanocephala. The sequence continues at coordinate 46,200,879 of OW799237.1, forward strand.
ATTGTAAACAAATGTTAATAGAATAGGCTTTTGTCCTGGTGCCAAAGTATTGTTGACCAGTTCTACGATTGTAAGGAAGGTATTTAATTCTCTGTAAACTCAGGTATAACCTTTATCGCGGTTTCCAAATTAAAATTGGCCATATTTATTAATTTTTGTTTTTGACAGATGGGGTTTTCTATACCAAGGGCTTGTTCAAATAGTGTCTTTGCCTTAAAGTAGTATTTATTAAATTTTTCGGTATTGTCAGTTTTGTCCTCTGTTACTATTTCTTCCTCTAATAAGTCAATAAATTCTTTCTTCAGTAATTCTAATTCTTCTAATTTAATTAATAACGTTGATTCCCGATAGCCTCGAGTTCCTGCTTTCTTAAAATTTATAATTAGTTTTTCTATTCTACTAAAGATTGTTTCCATAGGGTATTTAAATTTTTATTTCTTATACTTGAACAACAGCTTTCTTTTGTACATAATTTTTAAAATATTTGTTTAATCTATAAATTAAATATATTGCAGTTATTATACAAATTAAAATAAAAGTGTCGATTCTAATAAGACTGCCTAGCTCCATATTTTGGTTGTTGCTGATTGCACCACCGTTTAAGTTCTCATTGATGGTTACTTTTTGTTCATCTTTGGACTGTTCCATTCCGATTGTTCCAATTGGCGGAGTTCCTTATACAATTGACGTTTCTTCTCACAAGAAACTATGCCCATAAGTCGTCGGATTTCCCTTTTTTTGTTTCCTAAACGCAACTTTATCCCACCTCTTTCTTCGGGGTGTTTATTTCCTATGGTGCTGGTTTTGCTGATGTCCTCCTTTTATACTCTTCTATGGTTATGGGCATAGGGCCGTAATTTGTCGGTGTTGGAGTATATTCGGGGCATTCTTCTGTACCTCCTTCGGGTATGTATTCTTCTAAATAATACTTAGAAAATTTTTTTCTATCTCTTCTTGTGATGGAGTTGTTTCGAACGACATCAAAATTTTAAAAGAAATTCAACGTAAGAATAAAGAAATTGATTGAATTCTAATTAATAGAAAATAAAATTGGTAGAATCGTGGTCTGCAGGATCGCCATGTAATGTATGTTTAATGTGTGTGTAACAATTTTGCTAGATTTTTAGAATGTTGCTTCTAGCTGCAACACGTTTTAATTCTTCTAAGTACCTTTAGAGTGCTCGGGTAGAATATAATGAGAAGACTAGTTAATTTGGTTAAACTAAAAAGTATTCTGATTTTTATTTGACAATTTGTCTGGTATATATACTAATTTTATATTTACTATTTCTAAATCTAATTTTATGTTTTTCCTTTTCTATTCTATTGTATGACCCATTTAATTATAACACTTAGTTTTCATTGGTCAGTATTCGACTCAACATTCTGTTTGAGTTACATATGGCATGATCCAATTATCACTCAATATTTCGTTAGCATTATTTGAATTGTATGTAGAATTGCATGCATTGTAATATTTCAAGTGCTTTGACCCTTTGTTGAATCACAAGCATTCGTGTTCATTGTGTTTAAGGTTTTATATTACAAAAATATAATTTGTGTTTAATTTTGTTTTCAATTTGAAAATGTTTAAAGTGTGTCACTATTGTGTTTAAGGTTTTATATTTCAAAAATATAATTTGTGTACTCTTGGGTAGTTGTATGTGTTGTGACAAATACACTACAATTTATTCAACTGAAAACATTAAACAAAATACACCAACATTGTCATGGTGGCTTCGCTTCTCCGTCGTTTCTTATTTGGGTTAAGATTATCTTCTTCCTTTAATTGTCCCACTAACGGTTATCAGATGGTAATATACTTCAAAGTATAATTTAATTTGTGCGACCACAAATTTAAACGTGAATTCAGTGTTCTTCAATCTTAGGTAATGTATTTTTAGCTCTAATTAGTGCAAAAGCAAATTCCAGGAACTTCAGTATTGCCTTGATATTTACGTTTTCTCTGCAAATTTCACTTTAAAGTTCTTCGGCAATGAACTTCATACGTGAAATGTAGTTTAGGCTCACATGGTGCGTTTACCGCGAGAGTTAATTTATCTCTTGTTTGTTTTGTTTTCTTTGAAGTCAGTATTACAATTGAATTCTTTATTATTTTTCATATTTTAATTTATAACAATTCTTAATGTATAAAATTGATGACTCGAAACAAAGACAAATTTTAATACGTTTAAGTATGTGTGGATGTATGTAGTGGCTTAGACAGGAAGTAAGTGAATGTTTTGATTTTGCTTACTCAATTAAATGGAAACATATAAAAGTGTATCATAATGTTTAAAATTAAAGGGAAAACATATTAAAGTAAAATAATAAGAAATAGTAAGTATGTCAATAGAATTTATAAGAATTTTAATAGTAAGTATGTTAGTAAAATAATAATAAAAATGTAAAGGTAAGTAATTAATAAGAATTTTAATAGCAAGTAAAAATAAATGTAAATAAATAAATAAAATGTAAATGTAATAAAATGTAAATATATCAATTTATTGTATTGCTATTGCTGTATTGTTGTTGTTGTATTGCTATTGCTGTATTGTTGTTGTATTGCTGTTGTTGTTCTTCGGGGTTTTGAGGGTGGTTTATGTGATAACATAACTCCTCCCCCTTTAGAATAGAGTGATGGCCACAGTGAATTTGGTGAGAACAGCAAGACATCAGCTGGTTGGGGATAATATCTGATTTTTGGGTTTTTCCATAACAGGATCAGACAAGCGAAGGTTATGATGCCGGATATCCATATTGTTGCTGTCAGTATGCCCCGCTTTGTATTGTATTTTTTCTTAATCGTAAGATATCGTTTTTATTGGTGAAGCTGTAGTCTTTTATTTTTTGTAAAGTAAGGGTATCTGTTGTCGATTCAATCTGTATTTTGTTTAAGTTTGGTGGTGCCACAAACATTGTGTCCCAGTGGACGTGCGGGTTGTCTCTGTAGGTTGTTCCTGCTATAGTGACGGAACAATTTTCATAGTGAAGGAGTAAAGTGCCTCTTATTGTAAAAGTTTTTCTGCAAGAAGAAGTTATTAATATTTTTTCAACATTAATGATTATTATATAGTTGTCTTCCGGCTGGAAGATAGTTGAAGTGATTCCCACGTCATTTACTGGACATCTTGGGCTTTGCCCATCCAATATTCTTCCGATGCATTTTGAGTTACTAGTTTCTTCGAAATCATTCGACATTTTTCAATAGTAAGTATTCTTAATCTTTGGGCAAATTTCTGTGTAGTACTGGAGGTTGTGTTCACTGTAACTTACATAGGGTTTAGTTTTAATTAATTTTGTTTGGTTTGTCGGAAGAGGAATGAGGTGATAAAGTAAACTTGTGTCTTTGGAAAAATTTGGAAGTTTTATGTTAAAGATTAGGTTGCTGTTATTAAAATATGCTTGGAGTTCTAGAAGTTCGTAAAGGTTACCATCTGAAACAAAATCTACATTCTGTGATCTCAAATGGTCCCTTATCTCCCTTAGTTTATCTGGGTTAAGGATAAGTTTTGATATTACACCAAGCCTAGCAAGCATTAGGGCCTCGATTATGTCCGAGATGTGATCTACTAACAAATCTATATTATAATTGAGCTGATTCATATATTGAATTTCCGCCAATGCATCATTTTCCTTCCGAATACTATTAGATGTTTCGGTTGAAAGTTTTCCTAGAAATTTTGTAATTGTTTCTTGTTTGTTATTGATGTGGTCTGTTAAATTTCTAAATCTCTGCACCATTTATATATTTAAGCCCTTCTGACTCTCCGTAATACTAACCGAATTTGATGCAGTTTCCTGAAGTTCCTGGATTTGTCCGTTTATAGTCTGTGCGTCGTTTGCGTCCATATTTCCTGTAATATATTTAATTACAGAACCTATGCCGTTAAATAATGCAATTTTTGGTCGTTTGTATGGGTTCAACGTCTGCAGTTTATTCTCAAGTCCCTTCAGTCTTAGTCTACATATTTCAGCGGCATCTTTCAATGTGCTATGTTTTCTGAATGATTCTATGGTGTTAAATAATTTTGAAGTTTGTTCATTATAGTGTTCTAAGTCTATTATATGTATGAAATTAAAATGGTTTTGGATCGTCCTTGCTTTACCCACCCTTAGGGCTATCATAGTTTGTTCGTTGTCGAAATTCCGAATTTCCAATATCTGTCCGCAAATAAGAGGTATGCTGTAAATATGGAGTTTTATGCCGGTTATTTTCTTTTCCTAAGTTTCATTTTCGACTTGTGTAATTTCTTGTTATTAGTAGTTTGTATTGTAATAATATTGTCTTTCGCTACCTTATGTTTAGAGAATCGAGGTGTTAATTTGTTCCTTCTACATTCTTTCCTATATATTTCCTCATCCACTTTTCTATTTTCCGGGTTTTCCCTAGTCTTGTTAAGGTTATTAATATTTTTTATTTTCGCTTTCAGAACTTTTTCCTTGACAGAAGGATAGAGTTTCTCTCTGAATTCATTCAACTTGGTCAAAAACTCATGTTTATTGTCATATTTCATTTCCCTTGGGAAATTATATGGTCTCTCAAAGAAAAGTTCGTATGGCGTAAATTTAGTGGATGAATGAATGGTATTATTGTAAGTCATAAGTGCTTCATCTAATATTTCTTCGTGACCTACTTCCATTTTCTTTGATATTCTAATGCCTGTTATGATTCTATAAATTTCCGTTAAGGTCGAATGTATTCTTTCCACCGGAGAATTACTACTTGATTGTTGGAATGATGTAAGGTGAAGTATTATTTCATATTGTTTGCAAAAATCTTTAAAAATATTTGAAGTAAATTCGGTACCTTGATCACAAACGATTTTCTTAGGTATTCCCAAAAGGTTCATAAATGATTTTAAGGCTTTGAGAACACAAACGCTAGTTCTTTATGGTAGGGTATACCCTGCCGCATATTTCGAAAATTTATCTATGATGGTTAAAATGCATTTACTATTAATAGTATATATGTCGATATGTAAAATATGCAGTGGTTCATCAGGTGTTTCTGTAATTTGAAATTTTAATTTCGGTGGATGTCTGTCATATTTTAGGGTATTGCAAATTTCACAATTATTCAAGGTTCTATTTATTGTAGATTGCATAAACGAAAAATAGTATTTCCTTCTTAAGTATTCATAGGTCTCATTAATTCCCCTGTGGTTTCTATTTTCGTGAGAGTTTCGAATCAATTCTACTTGTTTATCAGTATCAGTAATATCTATTAGAATTTTTGTGCAACGGATTATACGAAACTGTTTCCCATTCGAAAAGTATCTGGAATATACTAATTGAATCGTTCTGAAGGTTAATTCATCTGAAAATATTGCAGTTAGTTTGCCTGAAGGAATGAATTTTTTAAAGATTCGAATTATTGTATCTTGGGAGAATTCCCTTTCTTTTATAGTTCGACGTTGTTTATTTCTGAAAATAGTTTCAACTGTCCTATTTGGTCCGTTGTTCGATTTCTCCAATAAAAGTTGTAAATTGAACTCATTCAAAGGTTTTTCCAAAATTGGTATGCCATCATTCAAGTTTTCGTCACAAGAGTGTATCGTAGATAATTGGCTCGAAGTATTCATATTTACTTCGGCGACGTTATTACCGTCTAATCTAATCCTACTCAAGGCATCCGCATTGCCGTTCAATTTTTCCTTTTTATAATTTCATAATCATACTCCTCCAACTTCAAACGCCACCTAACCAATTTGGAGCCAGGTTCCTTAAGACCTATTAGCCACGTAAGTGGCCGTAACTATTTTAAACTTTCGACCAAATAAATAGGGCCGAAAATATTTAACCGCCCAAACTATTGCTAGGAGTTCCTTTTCAATTGTGGAGTAGTTGACCTCACTTTCGGAAAGAGTTCTACTTGTGTAGCAAATTGGTTCATCGCTACCAATGTGTCCCTGAGAGAGGATTGCTCCTAGTGCAATGTTACTTGCGTCAGTCGTGAGAATAAAGGGCCTTGAAAAATCAGGGAATTGCAATATCGGGTCATTCATCAGAATGTTCTTGCAGGTTTCAAAAGCTTCCACATATCTGTCATCCAATGTTATTTTCCTGCCTTTTTTCAAACACTCTGTCAATGGCTTTGTGAGTTTTGCTAGATCGGGAATAAATTTCCTGTAGTAACTCAGTAGACCTATAAATGACTTTATTTCACGATTAGTACGTGGTATTGGGAATTTTTGAATAGCCTCGATTTTTGTTGGATTAGGTTTTATGCCCTCCGTTGTAATTATATGCCCCAAAAAGGCTATTTCCTTCCGGAGAATCTCCGATTTATCAAGTTGAATTTTAAAATTAGAGGACCCCAATCTTGAAATAGACTTTTTCTAAATTTTCAATGTGTACCTGGAGGAATGTTGGGAAAATGATTAATCATCCAAGTAAACTAAACAGATTTTCCCTACCAGGTCCCTCAAGACATTATCCATAACCCTCTGGAAAGTTGAGGGTGCGTTTTTTAAGCCAAAGGGCATTCTTAGGTATTCATAATGGCCTCCTTCTACAGTAAAGGCTGTTTTTGGGATATCCTGTGGACTCATCTCGATTTGATGAAAACCACTAGCTAAATCCAGAGTAGAGAAGTAGAGACACTTCCCCAGTTTATCCAAGATTTCCGAAATATTTGGGAGTGGGTATCTGTCCGAGATAGTCTTTTCATTCAACTTTCTGTAATCAATAACAAGTCTCCACTTTACCTTTCCTGACGTATCTTTCTTCTTTGGGACAATCCATACTGGAGAGCTCCACGGAGAAAAGCTCGGCCTAATGATTCCCTGTTCTAACATATCTGATATTTGTTTTTTCACTTCCTTCTTATGAACAAAGGGATATCTATATGATTTTGAGTGGATGGGGATATCGTCTGTTGTCTGCATTTTGTGTTTTATTTCGTTTGTAAACGTCAAATTTTGTCCCTCTCTATAAAAGATACCGTCATATTTAGTACATAACCTAAAAAGTTTCTGTTTTTCCTCATTATTAAGATGCTCTGTGCGGAGTAGTTCAGGTAAATTTTTAATTCCGTCATTGATTTGTCTGTGGTTAATGTTAAAGTTATTCAATTCAATGAAATTTTGTGAATTATATGCGTTTGCCTTAATGGGTTGTTCTAAGAAAATCGTTTGATCACTTCCAGTGGGGTTAACCACTTCTACTATGCTAAACCAATTTTTCGCATTATAGATACCTGGGGAAATAAGCAGACCAATTTCTAGGGTTATCGTATTAACAATTATGTCCCCCTCTTCAACGTCAACAGGCAGTTTCACTAATTGTTTCGATTTTTCAGTTATTATATATTTTCCCGAAAAAAAATTAGGTTTCATTTCTAGGAGTATTGTCACACTCTTGGTGTTTAGTATTTTGTTCTCTAAATCGATTTTTGCTCCTATTTTAGTAAGAGAATCCAAACCTAACAACCCGTCGAAATAATATGCTGTCTGTCTTTAAAGGCTGATTGCCAAAAATCCTGGTTGTCGTCAATATTATAATTTACATATTGATACAGATTTGTCTTATCCGTACGATCAAAGTATGGAGCCTGATCCTCATTTCGAGGACTCCTAAACTCATTGATGTTGATCATTTCGTTCCTGCCTGTTATCCTACTAAACCGAGTAATTAGGCTTGTTTTAAATTTATTGGTACCTCTTTCAATTCTTGAAAACCAGCTGATTGTTTCCTTTGGTTCGGGTGGCGGCTGTGATTGCCCCCAATTTGCCTGTTGAGAAAAGCTATCAGAATGTTGGTTAAACTTATAATCAGGCGAATTCCTGTGAGGTGTTTCGTTGTTCCGGAGGGAAAAATTCCTATTGTTATTGCCTAGATTCGGCTCAAAATTGTTATTATTATTAGTATAGTAAGGTCTTACAGAATAATTAAAATTCCGTTGAGGTTGATAATAATTTCCCTGTCTTGGTCCGGTATTCGTGTAATTGTGTGAATATCTCCGGTATGGAGTGTATTGGTTGCCCTGTCTCTGTTGGGGATATTTTAGCGTGTTCAAATTGGACCTAATATAGTGAATGTTCTGTTCCCTAATGCAGAGCCGTTGGCAATGATTCTGGTTTCATTGTTCTAATAGTAGAACCCATAGGTTTTCGCAGACCTGATCGAAATGCGTTTAGACACATTTCGGCGAAGAGATCTCTCTTTGCTCTGATAACGCTATCTTCAGATTCATGAATAGATAGGTTGTTCGACAATGCCGATTGAATCTCCATGATTTCGCTATAGAATCTCTCAATTGGTTTGTTGTACTGTTTCAAAGAATGGAGGTCCCTTATTAGGGAAGTCTCTGTCCGTTTGTCCGAGTAGTGTGAAATTAAATTTCCCCGGATCTCATTCCAGTTAAGGGATGTAACTTCATTCGCCGGGCCGTCTATCTTGTTTCTAATAGCCCTTAAAAGAATCAGTCCTTGAGGAGTGTTATCGGCTCCTCTAATGTGGAGAAGTATTTCCTCCACATTACTTATAAATTCATGGAGTAATCTAGGATTACCCTCGAACTTAGGTAGATCCTTAATTGCGTCCGGAATTCTTAATGAATTGAAAATGTCAATGGTTTGTATGGGTGGTTGAGTCACTGTTTCTTTCTGATTCCCATTACCCCCGAGCATTCTAAAATCCAAGCTTTTATTTTCGGGTATAGTAGAAAGACTTTTTGATTTAAAAAGTTTAGAATAAGGAAGGAATCGATGTTTCCCGGTCATAAAAATTCCGGTTAAATGCCTTATCACTTGATTTTCGATAAATAATTACACACTTAGTTTAAACCTCTTTCCTAGTTTTAATCCGTCTGATAATATTTATTCTATCTAATTCCTTGTGTTGATAACATTTGTTAATAATTGCTATCCTATCTTCGTATATTTTTCATTTCACTCTTTTGTTTATATAAAACAGGGTATGTATATGTTGATTTCTTTATATTTCTGTATTTTTCTTTTATTAATATATTTTGAATATTTAAAATTTTACTATCATACGTATATATATTCTCCTACAAATTTTTTTTCAATAATAAATATTTTCTTTTACTTTTGTCACACAACACAACAACACAGTACTTACAGAGCTCCTATGATGATGATCCCGTACATGAGTGTGGTTCTTTCTCCAGCAATTTAAGGATTGAAATCCTCTAGGTTAATTGTGATTTCCTCGGTTGCTTATGTTGACCTGGTGTCGATATGCCTTCGATACTTGTTCTTCGTACAATATTCCTTTGTATGTTGAACAGATAGTCGTTGTTATTTGAGGTTTATCCCTGTTAGCCTAGTGTCGATATAAATTCGGCACTTGTTTCTCTTGAATGTTGAACAACGGCTGTGGTTAAAGGATTTATTTAATTATATATTTTCACAATTATTCCGATTTGCTGGCCGTCGACTGCGCCAGTTAATTTATCTCTGTTCGTGAGAAAAAAATAACGTTTGTTTTCTTTGAAGTCAGTATTACAATTGAATTCTTTATTATTTTTCATATTTTAATTTATAACAATTCTTATTGTATAAAAGGCTCCACGAAAAGCCCCCCAATGAAATAACGCCCAAACGAAAAATGAAATATTCCCCAAATTTTTTTCATACATTTTTGGGTGTTATTTCATATGAAATAACTCCCAATTTTTTTGTGCCGTCTTTCATTTTTTTTGGAAATTATTTCATTTCTCATTTGGGGTTTTCAAATTATGAAATAATCTCCAATGAAATAACACCCAACAAATTTTTAAATTCGGGGCTTGTTTCATAGCGTGTATAATTTGGGTGATATTTCATTTTGTATTCGGGGGTTATTTCATTTTTAAAGCTTTTGGTTTTGGGTGTGCTTGTAAATAAATTATATAAAAATAGGCCTTTTACAAGAAAACTTTTAGCCTGTGAATATATTACAATATCTGTTTAAATACATAAATGATAACGTTCTGGATTTGGATGGTGCGTCCTTCGTGACAGACTACGAAATAAGTCTACGGACGGCAACAATGATTGTTTTCCCTAAATCAAAAGTAATCGGTTGTTGGTTCCACTTTTGCCAAGCAGTAAGGAGGTCCATAATAATAAAGTGTAACCAACTGGCAGCATTTGTACATACAACGTATATTTTCTCCATTTTGATTTCATGAGCAACCATTTTGTTTTTTTTTTACCATTCCTTGCGTATAATGTATTAAGTTTATTATTTATGTATGTACATGAAAATAATTTTTTGGTAGTTCGGTTTCAAAAATAAATATATTGGAAATATTAAACAATTCTTTGTCCATACTTCCTCACATCTCCATTACAGAAAATTACTGCCTTCTTTACAATATTGTAACTATAATAACGTCTCCCATGAGTTGGATTTTCAAGCCATTCGTAAAGTTTTAGGATAGCTTGTTGGTGGCTGATCTGATATTGCTTCCATCGTATAAGGGAAATTTACTGCACTGGACTTAGTTCATTTACAAAACCAAAAGTAGTCACTATTAAACGAGCTTTGTATGTTCTTTCACCAAAAAAAAAATGATTTTAAATGCTGGCACACTTTCGAAGTTGCATATATCCGTATTATGAAGAAGACGCCTGCGGGCCTCCACACGATTTATATCAACAAGTAACAGTGCTATATTCGGCCGTGCCGAATCTTATATACCCTTCACAAAGTGTAGTCATGCAATAACAATTGTTTGTATCACCATTCATTCCATATAAAATACGTGCATACGTACACGTTAGAATAAATGTGGCATCGAATCCCAGCTGAGCCAAAAAAATTTTATTTTATTTTATTTTATTTTATTTAATATATTATTTATATTTTATTATTTTTTTTATATTTTTTTAAATTGTTTTAAAAAATTTTTAAAAATTTTTTTAAAATTTTTTTTTTGTAGTTTTTTTATTATTTTTTTCTTATTTTTAATATTTTTTTTTTGTAATTTTTTTTGTTTGGTATGTTTTTTACATGTATGTATGTATGTTGTTGTTGTAATTGTGAAAAAAACGAGGTGGTCGTGGTTTTTTGCTCATATCTCAGAAAGTTATGGGGTGATTGTGCTGAATTTCAATAGTGATTCATTCCTGGATATTTCCAAGAGATTGATACCATATACAGATCTGAGCAACATATAGTTGCTTCTAAAAGTTGATTTCAACCAACACACGGACAGACGGACAGACGGTCAGGGCTTAATCTAATTTCATACTCATAAGCTTTCAGAAAATATATACTTTATGGGGTCGGAAATGAAAATTGTAGAAATTACAAACGGAATGACAAAGCTATATATACCCTTGTGCACCACAGGTGAAGGGTATAATAATTTTGTGATTTTGCTGTTGGTCCATATTGACTTCATGAAATCCTTAATGAATCTGACTCTTTTATGAATTTTGGGCATAATTTCATTTTTGTTGCTGATGGGGTTTATTTCATTGGGGGTTATTTCATTTTCATCATTGGGAGTTGTTTCATATGAAATAACTCCCAAATATTGGGGGTTGTTTCGTGTTCGCTTTGGGGTTTATTTCATTTATTTTTGGATGTTATTTCATTCACTGTTTTTGGGTGTTATTTCCAATTTTTTGGGGTTTACTTCATTGGGGATTGTTTCCTGGGCGTTATTTCATTGGGGGGCTTTTCGTGGAGCCGTATAAAATTGATGACTCGAAGCAAAGACAAATTTTAATACGTTTAAGTATGTGTGGATGTATGTAGTGGCTTAGACAGGAAGTAAGTGCAATGTTTTGATTTTGCTTACTCAATTTAATGGAAACATATAAAAGTGTATCATAATGTTTAAAATTAAAGGGAAAACATATTAAAGTAAAATAATAAGAAATAGTAAGTATGTCAATAGAATTAATAAGAATTTTAAGAGTAAGTATGTTAGTAAAATAATAATAACAAGTAAGAGCACTATATTCGGCTGTGCCGAATCTTTTATACCCACCACCAATTTTGTGTACATTTAAAGCACAATATTTATTATTTTGTTAATCGCTATGGAATAATCTCTTTATAATAAAATATGTATCACTTTCTTTGTAGAGGGTGGTAAAATTTTAAGGGCCCATGTTGAAGGTGAACTACACCTAGTATTTAAATTTGCTTTCTGAATTTCATTTGACATTTCTCAATCTCAAACTTACTCAATTTGATCCGTGGAAAGATACGCAAATGAGCAACGCTTTAAAGTTATTCAGGTTTTTTATAAAAATGGGCGTTCAAATCAAAATGCATTTTGTGCACTTCGCAATTCTTTTGATCAACATAATCGTTCAAATTCGTTCACAATCGAGAGAATTGTAAAAAATATTTAAATTTCTGCAAAACAGGTCTGTATAAAATGTTAGAAAATCTGTGAATGCCTTCTTAGTTCGTTGAATGGGAACCATTGCTCGTTCTTGCGATAGTGTGGCAAAAGAGCAGTCAACCTTGACTCATCATCATGCCCAACAATTGAGCATCAACATTGTCATTGAAAATTTGGACCATCAGATAGAGGAGTGGCGCCAAGGATGGGTGGGGGGCCATTTGGCCGATATTTTGTTAAATACATAATTGAACCATACAAATATTATAACTACAAAAAGAAATAATAATAATTTCCTAAATAATTTGTGTTTTTTTTTAAATTCAACATCGGTCCTTAAAATTTAACCACCCTTTATAACTTCGATATGCTACTAAAATGCTTTTGTAAATGTAGTCTTTCAATGAAAGTGGGCGTTAAAGTAGGCATGTCAATAAAGTTTCTGCTAATAAATACAACTTAGATATTTCAATATAGTCCTTTATTTTCCCAAAAACTTTGTCAATAGAGAAATTACATGAATTTAAGATAAAACGTTATATGGGAGGTAGGCGTTAAAGTGAGCGTGTCACCTAAACTTTTTGGCACAACAATTTCATTGATTAGAAGGATATACGTAGCAAATGTGATCATCATAACTCTAATTTTGGCGGTTTTATGAGCTTTTAAATTTCATTAACGGTAGATAACGTGAAAAGTGGGCGTTATAGTAGGCGTGTCAAAGTTGTTTTTGCGAATGAGTACAACTTAGATGTTTCAATATAGTCCTTTATTATTCCAAAATCTTTATTAATAGAGAAATTATATGATTTTTAGTTAAAACGTCATATGGGAGGTGGGCGTTAAAGTGGGCGTGGCACCTTAATTTTCTGGCACAGTAATGACATTGCCTAGGGGGATAGACGTAGCAAATTTTATCATCATACCTCTAATTTTGGCGGTTTTATGAGCTTTTAAATTTCATTAACGGTAGATAACGTGAAAAGTGGGCGTTATAGTAGGCGTGTCAAAGTTATTTTTGCGAATGAGTACAACTTAGATGTTTCAATATAGTCCTTTATTATTCCAAAATCTTTATTAATAGAGAAATTATATGAATTTTAGGTAAAACGTTATATGGGAGGTGGGCGTAAAAGTGGGCGTGGCACCTTAATTTTCTGGCACAGTAATGACATTGCCTAGAAAGATATACGTAGCAAATTTGATCATCATACCTCTAATTTTGACGGTTTTATGAGCTTTTAAATTTCATTAACGGTAGATAACGTAAAAAGTGGGCGTTATAGTAGGCGTGTCAAAGTTATTTTTGCGAATGAGTACAACTTAGGTGTTTCAACATAGCCCTTTATTATTCCAAAATCTTTATTAATAGAGAAATTATATGAATTTTAGGTAAATCGTTATATGGGAGGTGGGCGTAAAAGTGGGCGTGGCACATTGATTTTCCGTTACAAAAAAGCGTCTCACCAAAAAGCAAAGTGTGCAAAATTTCAGAGTCGTACATCAAATTTTGTTGCTTTTATGACGTTTTTGTTTTTAAATATACCGAAAAATACACTGTGCGGTATAAATTTTCGTACATTTTGATCGATAACTCTTCTCCTAATACATAGATTTAGATAATTTTTGGGGAAAAATATTGTTTTTACTCAGGAAATATATATGCGAAGTTTCATAAGTCTACGTTAAGGCGTTTGGACACAATTCCATTTTATTCGATGTTCGAAGGACACGGTTTTTTCGACCTACTCTTGCTTTTCGAGCTATAACTCTCTTCCTAATATTCCGATTTAGCCCATTTTCAATACCAAACAAACCTTGTCTATAAGAAAGATTCTGGCAAAATTTGAGCCCCCTAGCTTTTTCGGTGCGACCTCTATCGTGCTTTCAACAGACGGACAGACGGACATAGCTAGATCGTCATCAAATCAAACCCTGATTCAGAATATATATACTTTATGGGGTCTAAAATGGATATTTCGATGTGTTACAAACGGAATGACAAAATGAATATACCCCCACCATTTTTTTGGTGGCGGGTATAAAAATGTAAAGGTAAGTAATTAATAAGAATTTTAATAGTAAGTAAAAATAATAATAAAAAATGTAATAAAAATGTAAATATATCAATTTATTGTATTGCTGTTGCTGTATTGTTGTTGTATTGCTATTGCTGTATTGTTGTTTTTGTATTGCTATTGCTGTATTGTTGTTGTTGTATTGCTGTTTTGAGAGTGGTTTATGTGATAACATAACTCGAGCGTATAAACCGCAAACTCTGGAGTAAAACCAAAAATTTTGTGATTTTAAAAAGTCTTATAATTATAAAGGCACCACTTCGTACAATTAGTATTACTCAACAAGTAATTCTGGACAAGACAAGTGTTTATTTAAAAAACAAAAATAAAAAAATTAGCAAGAAACGTAGAAAAATTTAGTGTAAAAGTGAGCTGGATATATTTTGTCATAAAAATAAACGGTGCCATTTCTTACCAAATTAGAAACGAAGATTATTTTAAAAGAAAGGTAGACAACATTGACCAATACTGGACACCCTGTTCAATATGCGATAACTGCCGAGTTTTTTTAAGAAATCCATCTTTATCGAACTCTTAGTAAGTACTATAAATAAAGTTTAAAATATATGTATCCTTTTTTTCACTTCAATCTTTTTTCTACTTACAGAACTAACAAGAAAACTATACAACCTATGCTCTGGAGGGAAACATCGAGCCATGAATCTGATTGCTATTTTTGTACTAAAAATGGTTTTAGAAAGCATATGTATGCAGTGGTCCTACCCCATCATCATTTCAGCCGGTGGATTTGAACTTCCGGTCTTAAATCAAGATAGAAAGTCCCTCCTTCAAAGTCCGTGTGATATTCCACTTAATAACGTTTTATCATCACCAAAACCGTCGTCTTCGAGCATGTGTAGTACCAAAGAATATGAATCATATAGAATGCGCATCACGTACAAACAAAATTTCTTATGGCGGGTTCTAACATTGGAATCCGCTATCTTCATTACGAATGGCTCTCATATAGTTTCGCTCACAAAATTTTGTCAAGGTAATTTCTTGTTGGTTTCTTTATTCATATTTATTTACCATGCACTCGTTTAACATCATGCGTTATGCTAGGCGCACAATTGGGACGAACGACGAATTTTACGTCGCGAATATTCGTCATCAAAAATAAAACACATTTGTGTATATGAGAATGCATACAATTGTGACGTCAGTCGAAGTTCGCTATACGCGGCGCACTCTGCATTAGATTTATTTCTATTTCTTACGCCGGCGAACGACGAACAAATTGATACAAGGTGACCATTTTTTTTTATTAAATTTAGGTTTACTTCTCAACTTTTTAAGAAAATAAAGTAAGTTTTTACTTTAATAATTGTTATATTTTTTATTTTAAAACATTTAAAATAATCATAAAAAAGTTAAATACAAAAATTTGTTTTTATTTGTGTTTTGGGAAATGTTTATTTAAGTTTTTTAAGTGATCTTTTTTTCATATGGTCACACTCAAGGTGGATTGAAAAGGTGACCTTATAAAAACAGCTGATTCATTTTTTTTTACTTTTTTTATTTTCTTAGAGCATAATTGTCAAACCAATTCGCCTTGGTGCCATATATTGTTTATGTTTTTAATTTTGTTTTTGTTTACAATAATTTTTATGTAATTTAGTTTGAAATTAAAAATTTATTTAAAATGAAAAAACATGCAAAATATATAAAACATCAAAATTATTAAAGTGATTGTGTGAAAAGGTTTTTTAATATTAAGCCTTTAAAACCAAAAAAGTGCAGAATTAGTAAGTATACATATAATTTAAAAATGTGCGATTTTCTTTTGATTTGTGTAAATAATATAAATTTATTATGGAATCCGCGTCAAAAGAACTCTTCATCTTTAAAGGCCAAGAACAAATCAAGCCAATTTATATAACAAGCTGTGAGTAAAGCGGATCCTAGAGCGAAAGCATTCTACATCGATCGAAACAAATAGCAGTAGACGGGCAAGACCTGGAATATTAGGCGGGTGAGGCATAAAATTTGGGACGTGATTCAATAATAACTTTTCTTGCTTTTTAGTTCTATATATACACGAAGGGCACAATAATAAACTGGCTATTCAAGTCGAAGTACTTACATATAACTCTTCTTTTTATTTTACGGTTACTTACATTATTGGTTGCTGCGAATGCAAGTTTTTTTAACATATTGTATTTAAAACAAAATATCAGATTCGTGTTCGTGTATATAAATTTTAATATATTTTAATTTAAAAAACCACCAAATGTAAAAATTGTAAGCATAAATAAATTGTAAAAAAGCACAAAAAAATTAAATAAATAGCTTTATGTATTTGCAAATAGACGTTCACTAAGTTAAACTGTTTTAAACTGTAAGTACATACTAAAAGATTAAAGGCACCTTAGAACAAGTAAGATCACTATATTCGGCTGTTCCGACTCTTTTATACCCACCACCAATTTTGTAGTCGTTTATTAAACACATTAATATATTAGTCTATGAATACATGAAAAGAGATGTAAATAACTTTTTTATGTGTTTTTTGCCAATGCAGAATAAATAATGGGTCCGATTATTGATTCCGTTCCGCGGCTGCGGATAAGATTTTTTTTGCGGAAGCAAATTTTGCAATTATTCATTCCGCAGCTGCGGTATCCTTCCGTTGTTGCGGTATCAACTCTACAGTTGCGGTATTGCCATATTATTGATTCCGCAATGTAGATATTTTCCTTCATTTTGCTTACGCACAATTTTTGTGACGGGTAATTAACGGAAAGAACAAAAATGTAAGGAACTGTTTTTTAATTGTGTAATTAATTTATTTGAATATTTTTTATTATTTTGATAGGAATAAACGAGAAAAATATACAAACAAAATGCAAATAGAAGCAATGGTAGATATAATGAAAAAAAAATCAAGACATTGCTTGTGGCTTTAGCCAGCGCGTTCCGGCAAACATTAAAAAATTCTGGGAAGACTTGACGCTAACCCTAAATGGTTGCGGACCGCCTTTAAAGGATTCCAGTGGTTGGAAAAAGGTAGATAGCGTAATTCTATTTGTGAATATTTTTATGTGATCATAACTTGGTTTTAGGTATGGACAGATTACAAAAGTGGTGTAAAAAAAAAATTAACCAAGAATAAACAGCTTTTAACTGGAACGGGAGGAGGTCCATATAAAGAAATTCCGCTAACTGACACAGAACAAGAGGTTAGCATTCTTTTAAATTTAAATACGGTGGTTTATGACATCGCAAATGTTAACAATTTCGGTGTTTCGAAAAGGCACGATACGTCAAGTGTTGCAGAAATAAGTCTGCCATTGGAACCAAATATATGTCCTCAAGAAACAGATTTGCCACTTGAAGAAAATGCGGTTACAATGGACAGTGGAAATAAAGAAACCAGCACACAGAGCAGTTCTTCCGTAAACATAACCTCACGGCCGCATAAAAGGCAAGAAAAGAGGAAAAGACAGAACTGCTTAAAGAGCAGATAAATGTGCA
This sequence comes from Phyto melanocephala, assembly GCA_941918925.1. Taxonomy (NCBI): domain Eukaryota; kingdom Metazoa; phylum Arthropoda; class Insecta; order Diptera; family Rhinophoridae; genus Phyto; species Phyto melanocephala. The sequence continues at coordinate 46,218,750 of OW799237.1, forward strand.
GAAAAAGTTAGCTTCCGATGTCGCATCTGCTTTAGAAGTAATAAAATAGCAAAGTAAAGAAAACCATAAAGCTTTTAAAGATATTAAGAGGGCTATATATACACTAAGCGATGAAAAAAAGAAACAAACAAAAATCTTGGAACAACAGCTGGCAGAAGAAAAGAGGCACAACGACGAAATGAAAAGGTTATTAATGAAAAAGATTGCTCTCAAAGAAAAAATTTTGCTACTTGAAATTGAGAAGCTGGACAAAGAGTTGCGGTAGGATCAATTACCTGCACTAAAAACACTGGTCTGTGAAATTTTATTTAGTATATACATACACACATATATACATACTTGCTACCTGAATTCCAAAAAAAATGAATTGTGATAATTTTTTTTATTTACATACATATACATTTTAAATAAATAAATTTGAATTACAAATTGAAAATTCTGTAGTATTTGATTTCTTATTTCATTTGCTTCTTCACTAAAATCATCTTCAACAGGATCGTATATTGGATCTTCTTCAGGTAATGGAAAATCAAGTTCCTCGTCTGTAATATTGTAATGTAGTCTAATGTTATGAAGTGCACAGCAAATGTTTATGATCTTTGCAGACTTTTCGGGATCGTAATGTAATCCTCGTTCATTATTAAGGCACCTAAAAACAGATTTGAGAACTCCAATAGTTCTTTCTACTATAATTCTTCCTTTAGAATGTGCGGTATTAAATCTAGTTTTGTTGGGAGAGTTAACTGGCTCTCTGTAAGGTGTTAGTAGCCATGGTTGTAAAGGATACCCCTTATCACCTGCAACAATTTTTAAAATTTGTTTACACAACTTCGTTGCTTAGAATTTTTTAATTTACTTACCTAAAACGAGACAATTTCTTCTATTGCTGTATTTTGATTGAAGGAATGTTTTTGCAGCATTTGTTTCCCAAATGTGGGAATCACGGCAACTTCCAGGATATTGTGAAGACACATACCGTATTGTCTGTTCATGATCACATATCTGCATTTACACAATTATAAATAAATAATATACATATATACAAGCCAAGTTAATAAAGATTTACTTACAATCATAACATTAATGCTGTAGTAACCTTTACGATTAAAAAAAAGGTGTTTATTGCAATTTGGAGCAATAATTTTTACATGGGTACCATCGACAGCCATTACAATATTTGGAATACTACATTTTTCATAGAAAGTCATTTTGGCTATTCTTTCCTCGTCTGCGTTCATGCTCATGGATATCCATTTGCTGCACAATAAATTTTCTAACTTGCTCAAAAATTCATCCAGCACTTTAGAAAACGTTGATTGGGCTATGTTCACTTTAAAATCCTTACCAATACTATGCTGATAGCTGCCCTCTGCAAAAAATCTCAAACAAGCGCAAACTTTATCTTTGGCTGAAAGAGCTCCTTGACGACTCCTTTCTGAGCATACAGATTCAAACTCAGACAAAATGTATTTAAACGCTACCTTGTTTATACAAAATATTTTACACACGCATCTAAAATCACATCTAAAACTTGTATATTTTTTCATCAGCTGACACGACATTGTCTTATAATCACTTAAAACAGGGATGTTAAATTGAGTTTGCGGAAAGAGAATACCGCAGGAATGAATAATTGCAATTTTCATATCGATCGATATTTCTTTCCGTTCAATTTTCCTTTCCGCGCGGAATCAATAATACCACCCAATATTCTTAAAATTATCTTCTTTGTTTGTTGAAATATATACATATATATATATATATATATATATATATATATATATATATATATATTTATATATATATATATATAGTATTGAAATTCAAATAACTTTAATGAAGATTACTAATAATTTAATTATACTCAAAATACAGAATAGATGCAATTAATTACACATACATAAGTATATAGATTAACAAAACAGTGACCAACAGCAAAATCAAATTATTTTCTTTTAATTTAAACGTTAAAATAACAAGACCGTAAAGAAAGGAAGGAAAAAAGTGTTAAGCTTTGTACACACGGTTGTCAGATCGTTGCCTGAAAAATTGGTAATAAATGCCTTACAACCGTCTGAACTGGCAATTTTTGCCTAACAATGTTGGCAGAAAAATCATTGTCAGACCATTGACAGGCGGTCACCTGGCAACAATATTGTCAGATATATGACAATTGTCTGAACACCCTTAGTCGCTATTCTCAGAACTTTGACACATATTGTCATATAATTTTAAATTGGCAGATGTACTAGTTTTGTGCATTTGACAATGGCGTCATTGTCATACAAGTCAGTGATGTCAGATGTATAAAATTTTGCTTTTAGTATTGTTGAATAGAATGCTGTTTCTAGGAATTTTCTTGTACTTTCTATATTGTTACTTAAATATGTTCAAATAAAACATATAAATAAAAACAACTGAGAGCGTTAAATTCGACTGTGCCGAATCTAATATACACTTCACCAGCATTTGTTTTATTTTTAGGCACTCGCTTAAATTCTGCAAAAATAACTTAATCCTAATTTACAAAGAAAAACTAAAAGCAAAAAAAAATATACATACATCTGCATACTATAATCAAAGACATCTATACATACATATACTATATAATCGTGAACTTCTATACATACATACATACTTACATAAATGAATTATTATATATGACAGCGCATAAAGGGACCTAAGGGTAAAAAAAAACAATTTTCACTTTTTTTTGATGTGGACAACATCTGAGCATCGAATGAGACCGATCCCTTGCCCCAAAAGTGTTCCCTCCCAGAGATATGCGCGTTTTATAAAAGTGAAGTCGACGATTCTAAGCGCAAATAGAAAGGGACGTAACGGTAAAATTTATTTACTTTAATTTTTTCCCCTACTAAATTAACAAAATAACCTGATTTTACGAAACTACAACAAATTTTTGTTCTCTTATGAACAATTTTAAAAAATCATTTAATCTTTAAAATGGCTCTTCTGAACAAAACCTGTTTTTACCCTTAGGCCCCTTTCTCTATGCGCTGTCACATATGCTTAAAATAGGATTGGCTTATACCGTTGTACGTCATTTTGCAGTGGGGTTGGAAAAAATATGTAATTCGCCATTTTGTTTTGTACGCCATCTTAGATCAAGAATTTTCAAGCCCTTTCATTGGATAACACTATTAAGGGTGGTGTTCATTACAAAAATTTTCTCATATATACAGATCTGTCCGCTATTTTGTTGGCGGCCATCTTTAATTTATAGGTTATACATAATGTTCTTTAATCTATTTGTCAGTTTCTTTATTTTGTGTACTAGAACATGTTTGGGAGAATTTTTAAGAAACGTAGGAATTTTAAGTATGTTTTTTCATATGGCATCACTTTAAAAGGTTATTTCAATGCAACAGCTGTTTTGCAAAACAAAATTATTAATTTTCTTGTATGTTTCTTGTTTTTTTAGTTTTGTGTCAATAATTGGAGAATAAAATGATAATTAATAAGAAAAAGTTATTGTGAATTTAAAGAGGGCGGTACAAAGTATTCCATTTTTAAATCAATGGAAGATTTCAGATTCCCAGACGCCATAGAAATCTAAAATTGTAAAAAACAACAAGACCAAAGCAATTCTGACAACTCATCTAACAATTTTTTTTTATCGTCATCTGACAACCGTCTAAACTTAAAATTTTTTGCCGGACAACATCGTCAGATAAAGTTATTGTTAGAACAATATCTGCCAATGAAATTGTTAGCTTTTTTAATGAAAGTTGACAACTGTCTGAACTGACAATTTACCTTGTGAAAGCAATTCTTCATTGTCATTCCATTGTTAGCATATGTTTAGGTAAAGCAATTATGTCAGATCTAACAACCGTCTGTACAGAGCTTTAGAATTATGCTTGATACACTTTCAAATAGGTACATATACACGGTAATATTGAAACCAGCTAAGTAAGCTAATGGTACTATGCTGTTAAATTAATATTTGACTTCTTGCTCGAAACAAAACTTTAAGTCGGACTTGCCGTTTTCAAAAACGGAGCATATCCGGAAATTTTCATTAATCCTTAAAACTTTCTCTTTCTGGCAGCCGATAATGACTTTAATCTAAACAAAACATTTTTTTAATTAAGATCTTTTATCAAAAAATTTATAGCAGCTCTTATCTTCATACAAGGAATTTATCTCTTTAGGCAATAATTAAAAAAATTAAATTTTATTTAAAAATAATAAAAATCATGTTTCAATTTACAAACGAATTTTTTTTTGTTGTCAAAAATTGACAAAAAAGAATTTAAATTCGCCTTGATCTTGACAATTATGTACAAAAAACACTAACAAAATGCGTGTTGTTTTTTCTATTGTACTTGTTGTAGTTATGCAGTCACCTGATTGATTCGCCTGGTCACACTATTAGCTGTTATACACAAACAAAATTTTTATTATTGTTTAATGCACCAACCCACGACATTCTTTGCAAACGTTTGCTTATACGTAAACAAGTTTTTATTATTACAGAAATTATATTTACTGTTCTGTTGAGTTTCACAAAAAATTAATTTCTTCGATAATTTTTGTTTTTTCTTTGCACAAATACTAAACAATTTTATCAACTATTAAAGATGTTACTTTTTCGTCGTTGTTGTGCTTCACACGACGAATTTGCACAACGAATTTTTACCGAAGAGTTCGTCGTGTTGCGCGAAATTCGTCTTTCGTTCCAATTGTGCGCCGAGCATTAGACAAGGAAGCAAAGAAACAAAATAAATACGAACACGTGTTTCTCTGTTGTTTATGCATGTATGTATGGATGTGTTAATGTTCTTCAAATAAAGATATGAGAAAATATAAATTTACATTTATAAAAAAAGTCAAATAAAATCAAATAAATGTGAGGAAATATTATATTGAAAACAAATACGCTCGACTGTGTTACAGTAGCAAAAGCATATATATATTGTTGTTGTACGAGTGATCGAATTTTATTTTCCCTTCTTAGCGAAAATTTTAGTGTACGTGTAAATTTTCATTGATTTGAGATAATTTTAATATAATGAAAATTGCTGTCACTGTTTCGCCAATAATTTGTTGGCTCGTCAGGAAACAAATAGTTATGTATGTATTTTGTGATAAAAGAAAAGGAATTTCAATTTTATATAAGAAAGGCAAAACTCAATAAAAATACTTATGTACATTTTGCCTGCACTGGAATTATTTGACCGTTTCTTAAAAAAAAACCTACATGCAATAAATGTGCAAATCCTAACTAAACGGAAGTCAGGTAGAATTTTTTGTATTGTTGTATTTTAAGAGGCACAAATCGTCAAGGACACTTTTTTATTTTATTTTGTTGTGAAGCATTTCATAACACATTTCAGTTTCAAAGCTGCAGTGAAACATTACGTACTGTGTGTCTAGAAATTATAATAAAAGTAAATAAAAAACAATAAAAATAACGCAATAAATAAAAACTACTAAAGCAATGAATTCGAGTACAAAAAAGAAAAATAAATCGCCATCGGGCATAAAATGCTGCGTAAAAAAATGCCAAATGTCGAGAAGACATTTTAAGGGCTTAAAAATGTTTAAATTTCCTTCGTCGGATATGATACTAGGTCAAATTCGGCGAGAGAAATGTCGAATTCCTGAGAAGAATTTTAATAAAAATCTTTATATTTGCGAAAATCCTTTTTACAAGTTTATACGTTGGGGGAAAAAAATTAAAAGCTTACGCTATTCCAACTGTAGATATTGATGAAATGGAGGAAGAATTGGAAGATTTTAACGCAGAGTTCAGGTCCTCCCCAAAAAATTTAGATTGTGAAAATATCGAAGTCCCCTTCTGCTCAAATTGCGAAAATCAAACTCTACTTGCAGGTCACTACCGGAAAAAATATAGTAAACTCCTCAAAAAATACAAAAAAATTCAAAAAGTTTTAAAATCAAAGCGACCCACACAAAATATTAAAAACAACACAGAATAGAAGTTTTGGACTTTCTACTCTTAGTACTCCTCCGAAAGCATTGCTCTTGGTCTATAGAAAAAGAAAGTTCCAAGGAAAAAAAAATAAAAAATTTAGCAAACGAATGATGTAATTTATTAAAGTATAATATTTTTATTAATTATACATGGGTGGTTCACATCAGTGATGGTATATGAGCATTTCAGTCTTGTGCCAAAATTTTGGCTAGAAAGTACCAAAATATATTAAAAAGTGCCATAACAAATATATACACATGTGTATTTACAAAAATTAAATCCATTTATTCAGTTTTTTTATTTAAATATTATATTAAGATGAATCGATTATATAAATAAAAAAAAATTCAGACTTCAATATTTAAAAAATGTGTACAGATAAATTATATATAAATATTATTATTTATTATATATGTACATACATATGTATTTAATGTGTAATGCTTTTTAAGAATAAGAAACAAACGGACAGACGGACGTACATAGCTAGATCGTCGAAAATGAAAAACCGATTCAGAATATATGTACTTTGTGGGGTCTAAAATGGATATTTCGATGTATTACAAACGGCATGATAAAATTAATTTGCCCCCACAATTTTTTTGCTGGCGGGTATAAAAAAGAGAGTTAAAAATTATATTTCCTTTGCAGTCATGTGATTTAATCCATTCTGAACATATAGGATATCATTCATTTTGAACTAATACTTTCAGAAAGGGGATTTTGTGTTTTTGTTGCAGTTTTTAGTAGTATTTACAACAGGGAGAAAAGGCATTTATTTCTTTTTAATTAAAAATATATTTCTATAAAAGTTAGTTAAATTATATTTTTGTTATATTTTGAAAAAGTGCCAAAATTTTATTGAGCGTGCCATGGTGCCATTAAAGAACTAATAGTTACAAAAATGGCACAGTTGTGCAACTTTTACCAACAGTGGTTCACATCCGCATTGAAAACTTTTTGATGGCAGAAATTAATGAAGTGGGAAAAAACATATAAAACATTATTTATTCTTAACAAAAATACATACATACATAGTTTGTTTTTATTTCAATTGTTTTATAAAAAAAACAACTTATTACTTTTCCAATATTATTATTTAATTTATTTTGAAATGAATAAACTTTTTAACATTCGGTTTGTTCTAAAAAAAATAATACATAATTCTCAACTCTAGTTTAATTCGCATTTTTTTATATTAAGTTTTTTCTATGTACCTGATATATCTGATATGTTTGTATTTAAAACAAAAAAAAAAAACAAAAATTTCAAATATTAAACTAATATTCTTAATCAGGCTTGAGTTCATATTTAATATTCTTTATTTTTACAAAAAAATTTTTTTTTTAATTGTGATAAATGAAAGAATAAATATTGAAATATTTCATCATCAGCACTCTCTGATCGGTGGTTACATGTTGGTTGTAAATATCATCTATTTAACTCACGGGACTTAAGTTAATTGAATTCGGTAACTAATTTTTAGTTTTTCCTTTTTCATATATTTTACCACAATGAGTTAGATTGAAATTTTTAACCAAACAGCAACCCTTTTACTTTTGTTTGTTATTATCTTTCATTTATATCACTATTTTTGTTCTGCTCTAGCCACCAGTTAGGTAGCGATAAGAACAGATAATCCGTTTTTACAATCAATGTTTATAATCATTTGTTTTATTTTCTGTGAGGTCAGTATACAACGAAATGTTGACTGACCAACAGTGAATGAATGATTTTTTTGCACCGTGCCCTGTGTTTATGCAAATTGAATTTTTATTTTTGTTGAACTTTTCTGTTTAAACTAATATTCTTAATCAGGCTTGAGTTCATATTTAATGTTCTTTATTTTTACAAAGAATTTTTTTTTAATTGTGATAAATGAAAGAAAAAATCTTGAAAAGTTATATTCTCTGTTTCCTACTGCAGTAATCTAGAGCCGTTGGCAATGATTCTGGTCTCATTTCTATAATAGTAGAACCCATAGGTTCTCGTCTCAATCAGCAAAATTATGTACTGCAGTACAACAAAACCTTAATGCTCAATTTCAAGATATAGCACAGGCATTGCCGCCTAATCCCGCTCCTACCCTTAATACTCCGCTTGAGCACACGAATCCAATGATGTCTCTATGGAGTCATTGATGAACCTTTTTCAACAAACATTGTGAAATACTCAAGAAGAGTTTCGTAGAGAATTTGAATCTATTAAGAGCAGCATTCGAAGTGATTCAAATGCAAACACAGGAGATAATGGAATGGGAAATTTTCGACCATTTTTCTCTTCTAATGCTCACATACCGGCCAGTTCTGATTCAAGTATTCGTCTAAAAGAATGGAAAATTTCTTATGATGGAACTACTCCAGCTTCTGACTTTTTATTTAAAATAGAAACTCTTTGTGAGCGAAGTAACTGTTCTTATGATCACTTAATGTCAAACTTTCAAATATTTCTCAGTGGTAAAGCTGAAAGCTGGTTTTGGTTGTTTACGAAACAAAATAGAAGGGCAAATTATTCGTTACCAAAATATGCTTTAAACAAAGAATTTGGAAACCTTGAAAGTGATCATGATATTATCCTTAAGATATCCTTAAGAAAACAACATCACAAAGAATGTTATGACGATTTTCATTAGACTGTAATATCTATGAATTCGAGGTTAAAAGACCCAATACCCGAGAAATCTTTAATAGATATTTTGAATAGAAATGTCAACACAAATTTAAAATTTATGCTTTTCAATACCCAGCCCAGGACACTGGATGACTTAAGAGATAAGGCAAGAAAAAGGGAGGAAATTTTTAAGGACAGTAGAGGATTTTCGATGTACTCTCCGGCTAGGAACGTTAACGTATTAAAGTTAAGGGAAAATTCTGATGATGAATTAGAAGACGATCCGCAAGTAGAAGCATTGCAGTTTCAAAGGCGAAAAATGGATTTTTCTAAGATAAAGTGCTGGAGCTGTCAAGAATTGGGACACTCTTATATTTACTGCCCTAATCCGGTAAGAAATATTTTTTGCTACAAATGCGGATTAAAAGGGCTTGTTACACCTAAATGCCTGACTAACCATTAGAAAAACTTAAAATGCAACGAGATGACTACCGGAACACCTCGTTTGGACCAACAAAACCCAGCTGTGGACAAGACTCAAAATTTGATTTTTGTGAGTTTTATGAATCAGTTCCACTTGGACAAAATTTAGAAAATAGATTTTATAATTTAGATTCAATTGATGATAGGACAATTTTTCCAGACACACCAACTAATTCAGGACTTAATTTAGGTCAACATATGCAAAGTGTTTCTCAAAACAAAAGTATCAATGGAAATTATACTACACAGTCAAATGCCATCAGTTACTCTGTCGGGAATTCAGTGGTGAGAAAACCGTTATCGGTCAAAATTGTTAAATGCTGAGAAAGATATAAATTAATACAATTCGTAAGAAAATTGAAACCACTATATTGGCAGGTGATGATAATCGACCATTTGCGAAAATAACTATACCAACGTTTCTGTGTTAGGGAAAGATTGCGTACAATTTGTGACACAAAATAATGTTAAAGTGGGAAAATTCGAATCGACGTTATCTACTGCAAATGGAGAAAAGCAAAAAGTTGTTGGTTTTTGCATACTTCCTGTGCAGTTTAAAAATGTCTCTAAAACTATTTATTTTTATTTAGTACCTAGTTTACAGCAAAAGGTATACCTCGGTGTTGATTTCTGGAGGGAATTTGCTATCGCACCGGAAATATTCCAAGTATTTCGGAAGTACAGAATACTTCAGAAACTGATATAAAATTCCATAAACTAACACCTGAGCAACAGCTTAGACTAGATAGTATTATTTTAGAGTTTCCTTCTTTTGGAAAAATGGGCCTTGGTTGTACTAATCTTCTTGAACACCATATAGATACTGGTAATTCACCCCCTATCAAAGCCAGACACTACCCATTATCTCCTCCAAGGCAAGCGGAAGCTTTTCAGGAAATAGAGCGTCTTTTGGCAATGGGCGTTATCGAGGAGTCTAACTCCCCATGGTGCTCCCCGTAGTGTTAGTGAGGAAACCAGGAAAAGTAAGGCTTTGTATTGACTCACGTCAACTTAATGCGATCCAAGAAGGATTCATATCCATTACCCCACATCAACGGTCTCCTGAGCAGGTTGAAGGACTAATTTCTCCAAATTCGTTTGTCGGAATCCTCAAAGGAGAAAACGGCATTTGTTGTTCCAGGAAAACCCCTTTATCAATATAAATTTATGCCATTTGGGCTATGTAATGGTCCTCAGACCATGAGTAGATTAATGGATAAAGTAATTCCTTCGCGTCTCAGGGAGAATGTGTTTGTTTATCTGGAAGACCTGCTTGTTTGTAGCGAAAGTTTTGACACACACTGTAAAATATTAAGGAAAGTTGCTGAGTGCTTAAGAGTTGTTAAACTTACCATTAATGTCAGTAAAAGCAAATTCTGTCAGCGTGAAATTAAGTACATGGGATACATTGTTGGTCATGGCTGCCTAAAAGTTGATAATTCGAAAATAGAAACCATTGTTAATTTCCCAGTTCCAAAATCTCCTCGTCAGGTACAAAGATTTGTAGGGATGGCGAACTGGTATCGCGGTTTCATTCAAAATTTCGCAAGCCTTAGTGGCCCTCTGACTTATTGCCTCAGAAAAACCAATAAACCGTTTGGATTGACAAATAATGCCATAGAATCATTTGGGAGGTTGAAATTAGCATTGTCGTCAACTCCAGTATTGGCTCAGCCTGATTTTTCTAAGGAATTCGTAATTCAATGTGACGCCTCAAAAGTTGGTGTAGGTGAAGTGCTAACTCAGTTTGATAACCAGGGTAAGGAACACCCGATCATATTCGTTTCCCAGAAACTAAACAAAGCTCAGCAGAATTATACTGTTACAGAGCTAGAGTGCTGTGCGGCCGTAATATCAGTGCAAAGGCTTAGGCCATACATTGAGGGACTGCCTTTCCGAATTCCAACTCATCATTCCAGTCTTTAATGGCTTATGCGTCAGAAAGATTTGTCTGGTCGCCTTGCTAGGTAGAGCCTAAAGCTCCAGCGGTTTGACTTTCAGATTGAGCATCGTAAAGGTTCGCTAAATGTAGCCCCTGACACTCTCTCCCGTTTTCATACGAATGAGTTGAGTTTGGAAAGTGATATCGAAATTACTTCTACCGACTTTAATAATCCGGAGTATGCAAATATCCGAGAAACTGTGCTTGATAATATTGAAAGTTTGCCAGATTTATGTGTTAGAGGAAATCTTGTTTTTAGGAGAGTAAAATTCAGGCGAGGTTTGGAAAATACTGAGGACGAAGTATGGAGACTTTGGCTACCAGTTTCGTTAACACAAACCGCAATGCATAACGCACATAATTCTTCTACGTCATGCAACGGAGGATTTTCAAAGACCTTGTCAAGACTAAGACAGAAATATTTCTGGCCCACCATGTCCAAAGACCTAAAAGACTACATTGGAAAATGCGAGTTGTGTTAAACAGTGAAAAGTGACAATAAAATATCTAGACCACAAATGGGTGACCAATTCCAAACTTTCAGACCGTTTCAGAGGCTGTTTTGTATGACCTTATACGTGCTCAAAGGCAAAGAATTCTTAAGGTGGAGTTACATACCATCCGTTCATGCGTTGTTGCGTTTGATACTTTTTCACCTTTATATACGTTTCTAAACTCAAGTTAAGCTGGAGTTACATACCATGCGTTCTATCCGTTGTTCCGTTTTATGGGTACCTGCAGTAAATTTACAATAAAATCCACATTTTTTAACCGATTTTTATGTTTTATGGCCTTTTTTATTTCCAAGAAAAGTAGCTCTTAGAAAAAAGTTTAAAATGTTTAATATTTGCCTTATATTTTTTTTAGTTCCATTTTTAAATTGAAAAATATTACGAATTTTGCACGAAAAAATTTTTTTTTCTCCATTAATTTCTAAATAACTCCAAAACGATAAGAGATAGAGAAAAATTATATTCCACTAAAATAAATACACATTTTTTGATGTTTTATTTTTGAAAATCGAATGAATGGTTCTCTCTTAGGATCAAATATGTGTCCGTGCCTGACTAATTTAGGAGGAAAAATTTGCCACGCCCATATACCGATCTGATAGAAAAAAACCGACAACAGATTTGAGTTCAGCGCGTCAAAATCCATATAGTCCACATAGTTTTATTAAATGGGAAGACAAAAAATTATTTTTTGCAGAGCAGTGTTATTAATAGTGTTTTCCATTCTGTTCAGTGCATGTTCAAAAGCATTTATTATGTTTACTTTTATCCATATAATTAACAAAATTGTTATTATTAGAACAAAAATATATTTAGTTATGTAGCTTAGCATATTTAAATATTTTACATATTTATATTTATCTTCTCTCTATATATATATCGTTTTCTTTTTTTTTTTTTGTTTTATTGATTTTATTTCTTTTCTTAATTCAATTATCTGTTGTTGAATTTTGTGTTTGTCTTCCTTATTGCTGAAGGTCTCTTGGTAGATGAGCACACGTAACTGTTGTTTCAATTTGTTAATTCTACCTCCTCTTTATTTATTTATATTTGGCAGAGGGAATATAGGGAACGTTGGCTCGATCGGTATCTTCTTTGGTAATTTTATGGGCTTAGGTCCTAATACGAGGATGTATGGTTTTTGGGCATCCTTGGCACCTTGTTGGGCCGAGCGATCTTCTGCTTCACGTAATTCTTCAAGGATCTCTTCCAACGATTGTTCCATACAAAAAAAAATTTACAAAAAAATATATAAATTTGATATTGTTCGAATAGATTCTGACTAAGCGTAAGCTCTGTATGTCAGGATCTATTTTGCCTTTCTTAATACAATTTTTGGCAAAGGATAAGCAGTATGCTGTGTAATCCTTATTTTTTTATTTTTAAATTGTACTAAATCAAGGGTGGCAGGATCGCCATGTGGTGAATCTACAATATCTTCAAATAAAAACACCTTTTATTTTAGGAAAGATATTTCATAGATTAGATTTATTTATTAATTTCTTAAGCTTATATACTTATTATGAGAAGTTCGCTTTTTTTTCATTGAGCGAATCTCATCTTTTAACTCAATTATTATTATGTTCTAAAACTTAATTTATTTTTACTTATATTACACTGTACCAGGCTATCAGCAAATTTAGAGTATATTTAGACGAATTCTAATTTGAGTATTTCATTATAATTTTTCCAAGTATGTGTAAGTGTGTGAAACATAATATTTGTATTTAATACTACTGTTCCCATTTGGTTTAACCCAATTTATTTCTGTTTCTTTTCTTCCTGAATTGTTTACGCGTGTGACACTTTATTGATTGTTTATAAAAAATGTTCACGCGTGTATTATGAATACACTACAACAGACACACATTTATAAATTATTTTTAATATTAATATATTTATGCTATAGATAAAATGTTGTAATGGTTTTTCTTGTGTAGAATTGTATAAGTTCCCTATAGCCCTTGGTTATTTTTCGTAGCTGTCAGGGTTTCAGCTGATTTGCAAGGCGTTCAAAGGAACTGCCGAATTGTTTTTGAGACTTTTTATTAAAACACAAGGCAGGTTGTTGCCGAATTAGTATTGTAATTTCAAGTCTATTTTATTTCATTTTACTTGTTCTTTTATACTAAGTTTGAAATTAATTCTTAACCTTTCTAACTTATTATACTTATTGACAAAGTTCTATTTTTTTTATCTGTACCATGAATATATCAAGATTTACTCTCTCTGTAATTGTACTAGCCAATCAGAATGTTGGTATTTGTAAATGTACTCATTTACATCAAAACACTCAATGTGGTTTGTTTGCATTCTGATTGAGTAACTTGTATTCATTTCCATGCATACTTGTCCTATATTCTAGTGAATGTGAGTTAATTGATAAATGCAGTTATTTGATCTATTGTATACCCTACTCTGATTTGGATTGAATGTATGAATTTCAGAGTGGGCAATGTGTGTGCAGTAGACACTTGTGAGGTACACTACACCCTCACCGCTAAGAGAAAAATTAGGGGAGTAATTTTTCTTGATATATTCATAGTTATGGTTATTACAATTTTACTTATATACTATTATAAAGTGATTGTTTATGTCTATATATTGTTTATGTATATATATATTCTGGTTTCTTCATTATTACTAATTTCTGATGGTAAATATGGTAATTTACCATATAGTAGTTCAAATGGCGTGTAACCAGTGTCTATATGGGGTGCCGTGTTGTAGGCAAAAGTAAAGCAATTTATCCACTTATCCCATTCATAATCATTTGCTATAGTTAGCAAGAATTCATTGAGAACCCTGTGGTTTCTTTCTACCGAACCTATTGTCTCATGGTGGTAAGGTGTTGAAAATGTTTGTTCAATATCAAGTAATGAACATATGTTACGCATAAGATCATTTTTAAATTCAGTTCCGTTGTCTGATTTGAGCACTTTAAATTTACCATATTTTAAAATTAATTGTTCTACTAATGTTTTGGCAGTTGTAAGTGCGTCCTTTGTTGACATTGGGTGAGCAATAACGAATTTCATTAGCTCGCACTGCATAGTCAATATGTATCGGTATTCGTTCGAAATGCGAAGTGGTCCTACAGTGTCAATTGGTATTACTTCAAAACTGTTGTTTGGGGTGTTTGTTAGCGTAAGTGGTTCTTTAATGTTCTTGGTTCGTTTATTCATGTTACACTTGTCACAATATTTTACAAATTGTTCAACCATTTTATTCATATTTTTCCATATGCACCGTTGTTTCAATTTAATTATCGTTTTCCATATTCCTAATTCCCATATTCATTTGTTACTCTTGTTGGGGCATTGTAAATTAATATTTTAAGTTGAGGACTTTTGTTGTTTATTCTTATCTTTGCATATGCTTCTTTTAAATCTTTCATTGTATACATTTCAAATATTTTATCATTCTTTGCTAGCGCTAATTCCTTTATATTTTCTTTTTTTATTTTAGATATCAGTTTCCTTAGAATCGAATCTAGTTTCGCTGAGTTATTGCTGAATCTTGCATGCATATTATTAACATCTTGTACGTTTTTGGCATGTAACTTATTCGTAGTCGAATCTTGTTTCGATGAATTATCGTTACATCCTTCATTCATATAATTATCATTTTGGGTACGTGATTTCTTCATAATCGAATCTTGTTTCGATGAATTATCATCACGTCCTATGTGCACAATATTATCCTCAATTTTTATGTCGACTTCTTCTATATTTTCAAACTTATTAAATTGTAATTTCCTTATATTCTTTACGTCATTTATGGATGTGCATTCCCATATTAGAAGTTGATCAGACTCCTGAGAGATGCATTTTCCCATATTACTTCTATTCGCGAGCTCTGTATTCATATTTATTTCTTTACCTTCATCAACCTTATTTGCCTATTTATTTGTATTTTCATTTTTCTTTGTCATCGCCCTTGTAGTTATTAGTATTTTCTTTTCATTTCCAACGGTATCATTTGTTTTAGTACGTCTGAGTTTTCCCTTTCTTATAAATTATCGTGAAGTCATAATCGCTTAAATCTAGTCTAATTCTTGTTGTTTTTGATGATGGATTTTTGTGTGAGAATAGTGATATCAACGGTCTATGGTCTGTCACTACTATGAACTTTCTACTGTATAAATATGGTTTGACGAAATTTATTCCCCAGTGAATTGCGAGCAATTCGTTTTCAATGATTGGTTTATTCATGACATGCTTTAAAAGAGATTTACTTGCGTAGGAAATTGGTAAGTCTTTGTCAATTTCACCTTGTGATAGGACTGCTCCTAGTGCGTAGTTTTAGGCGTCAGTCGTCAAAATTTGGGTACTGCAACATTGGTGGGTTCATTAATTTTACAATTTTACCTTTAGGGTATGAAAAGCAGTTTGGCATTCATTTGTCCATAAGAATTTTACTGATTTTCTCAATAGCATATTTAAGTGTTTCGCAATGTCCGCAAAATTTGGTACGAATTTCCTATAGTAGTTACAGAATGCAACGAAACGTCTAACTTCATCTGCGTTTTTAGGTATTGGGTAATTTTTTATAACTTCATATTTAGCTGGATCTGTTTTTACGCCGTCCTTTGTTATTAAATGTCCTAAGTATACTACTTCTGGTCTTAGAAAACAGCATTTCTTTGGATTCAGTTTTAAATTGTATCGCTGAAGTCTGTCTAAAACGTTGACAAGATTTTGATTGTGATGGTTCAAACTACATCCGTATACAATTATGTCATCGACATAGAGAAAAGCTTCTGAATCAAGTCCTGAAAGTGCTATTGTAAGCATTCTCTGAAAACTGTTTGATGAAATTTTAAGTCCAAATGGTAGTCTTTTAAATTGGTAGTGATCCTGTTGTGTAGAAAAAGCTGTAAGTGGTCTTGAATCTTTTTCCAATTGAATTTGGTGAAATGAACTACTCATATCAAGAGTCGAAAACCCTTTAGCTCTTCCTAGTTTGTCTAAAATATCCTCTAATCTAGTTAGAAATTTGTCATTTAACTTTCTAAAGTCCACTACAAGTCTCCACTTTCGTTTGTCTTCCACATTCTTCTTGGGTACCAAAAGAAGTGGAGCATTGTAGGGGCTAACTGATGGTTCTATTATATCGTCGTTTAGCATACTTTGTACTAGTTCATTTATTATGTCCGTGTGTGAGTGGGGTAGTCTGTAGTTTTTTATATACACCGGAGTATCATCTGAAGTTGTAATGTTTTGTTTATAAAAATTTTTTACAGTCAATTTTTCATTCTCTAAATGAAATACATCTTGATATTTTTTGAATATTTTCATTAATTCTGATTTTGCATATCCATCAGTTTTATTTAATTGCAAGTCATTTAGAATTTGTTAAGGTTTAATTTCAATGGTTGTATAATTTCTGTTCGAGGGGGTATCGTAATTTTCAATGTGTCAAATGCTTTTGTCTGCATTGGCAGAATTATGGTTTCATTGTTAGTGAACAAAGAAATTGTAAACGTATCGTAGTCTATTTTGCACAAGTACTCTCTTAAAAAGTCTCTTCCTATTATTCCGTCCGTATCTATTGGGAAATTGTCATCTACTAGATGAAATTTGAATTTGCATTTTTGGTCTGCTAGGGAAAATTAAAGTTCACTTGTTCCTAACGAATGTATTTCTTCTTCAGTGATGCCTGTTAATTTGCATCTACTCTCTTTATTTAGTGGTTCATCATCAAAAATTGTTTTAGTGGGACATAATGATATGTCGGCACCTGTGTCGAAAAGAAATGTTAAATTTTCATTTTTGTATTTAGCGATTATGTAATTTGTGTTATTATTGGAAACTTAAAATTCTCTTAGTTTTGGCTGTCTGGAATATCCCTGTATTCCGAGCTTTCCTTGTTTCCCTCGTTTTGTACATATAGTACATTACGTCTTTTGTTGTTGGTTCTATTAGAATTGTTACTTCTATTGGTATTGTTGTCATACCTGTAGGTTCCAATATTGTTGCTAGGTGTATTACGGTTGTAATTGTTGTTTGCATTGTTTGAATTGTATTTGTTATTTCTACTGTTTTGGAAATTACACAGGTCAACAAAAAAAAATTTTTTTTTTGAGTCTTTTATTTAGTGATTATTTTCTGATTATATAAATGGAAAAGTAAACAGAAACTCCATTAATAATAAATAAAGTTTGCTTTTGTACTTAATATAATGAAAACTAAATATACGGTGGTTTTGCACATTTTTTTAAAAGCCGTTGCATTTATGATGCAAGACAGAAGTGAGAGGGACTGTGGATGTGAAGTGAGAGGTAGTAGAGTGTCATGGCAGTATGCGAGTGCGCTTTCTAGAGGAATAACGTATTTTATGTGTCGCGAGGCATAAAAATGTCACCGAAAATGTGTAAAAACCACGTGGACTCTTTTTGCTATGTTTGTGGTTAGTTTATTAAAGTGAGCGCCAAAAAATTTAGTTTCTCATCAAATAAGAAACTTTGTGAAGCCTATGAAGCTTATTTTAAGATGCTTCCTTGGTAACAAGAACGCCGAGAATTATGAAGAGCTTATTTCTAATATGCTTGACAGCTTCAAAGTCATGGGTTGCAGAATGTCACTCAAACTGCACATGCTACATGCGCACTTGGATAAATTCAAAGATAACTTGGGTGAATTTTCAGAAGAGTAAGGGTAACGCTTCCACCAGGATATAATGAACTTTGAACAAAGATATCAAGGACAATATAATGAAAACATGATGGGTGACTACATTTGGATGCTCATACGAGAAAGTTCTGACGATTACACTAGAAATACTAAAAGTATTCATTTTTGAAGCTTCTTTTGTATCATTTTTTTGAATTTTTATGATTATTTGTGCTGTCTTTTATAATAAAAATTAATTAAAGTATATAATTCATAACTTGTTTAATTTTAAATATGATTAACATTGAAAAATATACCTTTTCCATAAATGTTGAAATTTCGTTCTGGTATCTACAAAAGCAAACTTTATTAGATAAAAATATTTTTTCTTTCTTTAGTTTGGCATAAGTAATCAAAATCAGAGGTACAGAACTCAGACTCAAAAATCGTGTTGACCTGTGTTATTGTTATTCCTAGTGTAGTTGTCAAACTTTCGGTTGTTTCTATTATTGTTTGAGATGTAGTCGTTATTACTAAGGTTTGGGAAATTATAATTGTTCCTGTTATTAATGTTATTTCTAGTGTTATGAAAATTGCTATTGTTGTGCCTGGTATCATCATTATTACGATGTTGTTTTTGTATATACTGCACTAAGTTAGTAGTTAGTTTATTCTCATTCTCTAGTTCTAGTGCGAGTTCTACCGCGTCTTGCAAAGTTTTTGGACGAGCTGCAAAAATTGCTGTTTTTAAATTATCATTAATTCCTCTCTTAAATGAATCTAGAGCAAGCTTTGAGTTCAATATGATAATTTTTCTCCGCCCCTGTGGCGTCACTACCAAGTTCTTCTATTCCTAACCTGTTTAGGTTGTCTATTACTGTTAATATTCTTTCCCTGAATGCATTGACAGTCGTTTTCCCTTGGTAAATATTGCTTAGTTTGGACTGTAATTCTGGAATTGTCTTTGTACTTTTGTACCTTTGTTGTAATTGTATTTTTAATGTATTGAAGTTTTCGGGTTTCGCATAACTACCTATCGCTGTTCTTACCCCTGAGGTTAATTTGGCATGGTAGACATATTGTAGGAAATCTTGTTTTGCTGTTTCAGTTTTCTCAATGAGTTCTGCTGTTATTAAGAAACTTTCCAGTTCGTCAAAGTTTCCAGCAAAAATTGGGAGTGCTTTAGAAACCGTCTCTATGCTAAATGCTGCCATTGTAATTCCTATTTTCGATAGTTTTGTCTCTAATGGATTTGTAATGCCACTGATTAAGTATTCTTTGATTTTCTTAATTATATGCTAAATTCTAATCTGAGCACTGATATTTTATTTTCGTCTTTTTCTTCTAGTTGTGCTTACTCAAATTCCCCTGTTATAACTTTTATATTTTCTAGCCTAAGGTTTATTGTTTTTTCCGCATATGTCCTTCCTGGACTTTTCTTTAAGTTCTTTAATATTTCCCTAAGTTTTATTAAACTTCCTTCCATATATCTTCAATTTTTATACTTCTGTTATTTTATTTATACTATTGTTTCTGTTTTTACAATTATTAATAAACCTATACATACATGCTATGTAATATTAATGTGATTAAAGCAATAATTACTAAGATTTTTGTTATTTTGGACAACATTAGGTTCGTTCGAGTACTTTTACTGCACTTTGTAGTAAATGAGTAATTATTTAGTTAATTGAAAATTTTACTCTCAAAAAGAGAATTTGTCCAAAAAAGTACTCAAACAGACATTTGTAAAAATTCGTAAGATTGAAGCAACAGCTGATGGCAAATAAATATTGAGTTGAAAAAATTTTTTCGCTTTTGATATTTATTTCCTTTTCTATCGGTCTTCTTTCATCTGTAGACATTGTTAACTAACTTTATTTCACAAACAATTTAAATTTAATAATATTTTGCACTTTTGTTTGGATTTTTCTTTTTTTTAATATTTTTTTTCACAAATTGTATACTTTTTGTTTGCTTACTTTTGTTTGTTTACCTTTTGAATCATATGTTTTTTGGTTTTGCTAAATCTTACTGCAAGAAATTTCTGTAGTAAAAATTTGCAAATACTCAGTCAAATACTCTCATTTACTACAAATTTGTGTTAACGAACGCAATTTCGTAAAATGCAATAAAAATTTGTACAAATTCGTACAAATTTGCAGCGAAAATATTTGTTTTTCTTTACTGTATTTTATTTCACGTTTAGTAAAATTATTAGTATTAGGAACAATTATTCTTTTAAATTGAATTAAATTTATTTTTATATTTGTTTTTACTGCCCGTTATTAAGTATTGCTTACATTAGTCTTATGATGCAGGCTATTACTAATAAAGCTAATGTGATTATCATTATTATTTCAAAAATGTTCAAACCCTCTTCTTTATGTTCATTTTGTTCTATTTGTCATTATCGGTACCATGAATATATCAAGATTTACTCTCTCTATAATTTTACTAGCCAATCAGAATGTTGGTATTTGTAAATGTACTCATTTACATCAAAACACTCAATGTGGTTTGTTTGCATTCTGATTGAGTAACTTGTATTCATTTCCATGCATACTTGTCTTTTATTCTAGCGAATGTGAGTTAAATGATAAATGCAGTTATTTGATCTATTGTATACCCTACTCTGATTTGGATTGTGTGTATGAATTTCAGAGTGGGCAATGTGTGTGCAGTAGACACTTGTGAGGTACACTACAATGTTATTAAGTATATATTTTAGATGGCTAAAATAATTCGTTTTTATTAGTTAGTTCTATTTGAAATAGTCACTAACATCTAATAGACTTAACATATCGTAGCTAAAATTATGTTCTTCCCAATCCTTTCGATATCTTCTTTGTGATGTAATTAGTGGCTCTGAGGAGGCCGCCAACATATTTAAAAAGTCCGCATTCTGCCTAATCCGTGAAATTTTGCAAGTATTCGTATATCTTAATTTTTTTTAGTCTTTGTTTTTGCATTCCTGAACTTCTTCTGACAACTCTTCAATCGGTAAGCATTGATATTCAATTAAATAAACTTTTACCATGAGCCAAAATCTTATGAACCGTACACAGAGGAAAAAAGACGTTCTAAAATTGTGAACTACTAGTATCAATATAAGAACGAAGTGTGGACAGTTTTTTTGTGAACAGTTGTTAACAAATTAAGAACGAACTGTGGTCAAATTAAAAAATAAATGGGAAAAAGTACCACAAATTAAGAACTAACCGTTCATGAAAAGAAAACATACATAATTTGTCATCTGCTTTACTTAATGTATGTATTTTTACATTTAGTTTTGTGTTTTTGGCGGTCAGTTCTTAAGAAAATAAAAATGAAAAAAGAATTAGTGAGCAAAATATTTTCAGCGAAGACAATAATCTGTTTATTTAGATGTGGGGGAGAGTTGTGTTATAGAAAACTCTGTCGTAACTACTGATGTAAGTTCAATTCCAGACAGTGACAATGCAATTAAGCAATAAAATAGAATTTAAGTACATTAAGAATAATTTATGGCAATTTGGCAATGAAATAGTATTTAAGGCCATGGGTTAATAAAAATAAAGTGAGAAATAATTATTCAAGCAAACTGAACAGTTGTTTTATTATATTCTCTAATCCTTCAAAATAACAAAGTGACATTTTGCAAGTATTCGTGTATCTTAATTTTTTCAAGTCTATGTTTTTGCATTCCTGGGCTTCTTCTGACAACTCTTCAATCGGTAAGCATTGATGTTCAAATAAACTTTTACCATGAGCCAAAATCTTATGAACCGTACACAGAGAAAAAAAGACGTTCTAAAATTGTGAACTACTGGTATCAATATAAGAACGAAGTGTGGACGGTTTTTTTGTGAACAATTGTTAACAAATTAAGAACGAACTATGGTCAAATTAAAAAATAAATGGGAAAAAGTACCACATGGTTACAAATAGTGAACGAACAGAAAGTACAAAAGTAACAAGCGGTAATAAATCATGAACAAACTGTTCTTAAAAAAAGAATCTACCGTTCACAAATTAAGAACTAACCGTTCATGAAAAGAGAACATAATTTGTCATCTGCTTTGCTTAATGTATGTATTTTTACATTTAGTTTTTGGTGTTACAAGTGCGGTCAGTTCTTAAGAAAATAGAAATGGAAAAAGAAATTAGTGAGCAAAATATTTTCAGCGAAGACAATAATCTGTTTTATTTAGATGTGGGGAGAGTTATGTAATAGAAAACTCTGTCGTAACTACTGAAGTAAGTTCAATTCCAGACAGTGATGATGGTGCAGATGAAAAACTTAAAACCTTATGTATGTATGTTTGTAAAACTTATTTAATAAAACACTAAATCAAAATATTAAATAATTTTCTATTTCTTGGGCTCACAATGGGTTAGGCGTATAATTAAGAGGCCAGCTCGTTCTCAAAATGAGAACGGCGAGTTCCCAAAAAAAGAACGGTTCGTTCTCAGAGAGAGAACGGTTTGTTCTCAGAAAGCGAACGGTTCGTTCTCAGAAAGAGAACGGTTCGTTCTCCAAATAAGAATAGTTTGTTCCTAAAATGAGAACAACTTGTTATCGAATAGAGAACACTTCGTTGTCAAAATGAGAACAACGCGTTCACAAAGTAAGAACATTTGGTATAAAATTGAGAACAAATTGTTATTAAAATTTTGTGAACGAATGTTCACAAATTGAGAAGAATCGTGCTTAACTCACTTTTGTCAACGAACGGTGTCAATTACGTTCTCTTTAGAACGGATTTATCCCTCTGTGTAGAAGTAAGTTTCTTCTCAGGGTACATTTCTGCTAATAGTTGGGCGGTTTTTGATGCATAATCTAACTAGTTTTAGAAAATACAAACTTTACTGGCTGCATTATACAATTGCGGTTTAATTTATACCCAAAATTTAATAAAAGGGTTTAAATTACCTAATTTGAGCAAAAAGAAAAACTTTCATATCTACCTGCAGTTTATATTTTATTCAGTATAAAAAGTTTTAAGACTACCGCCTACTTTTATAACAGGTGTTTTTAAATTTAAATAAATAAAAAAAAATATCTACCTGATTGGCAGAGCAAAATATTGTTTATTATTAACTTTATTTTACACTAAACTTGCTGCAGTGAAAAAAAATTTGGAAACCCTTTTTTATTTCTTTTCACATTTTGCACACATCTTTGTTATATACTTAAAAAATGCGAAAAAAAATTTTCTCGTTTTCGCTATGAGGTTGTAACAGTTTTCTTCTTATTTCACCTACAGCGGCAACATACGGCAGCCAAACTCAGTTAAATTATTTCAAGTATAATGTAGCAAATATGCTCAGAAAATATGGGCGAGACCATTTTTGACCATTTTTAGATATGCTCTATTTTATTTGTAAAAATTACCTAAATATAGGGTGTCTAAAAAGCGGCTACTGCCGAAAAAATAGGGCATCTGCTTAACATTTTACTACTTCTTTTAATCGACCGATCGTCGTGTGAGTTAAACGTAAGATTTATAAATAAAGAAAACTAAAATCTTAAACATTCAAATCAGTGCATTGTACTTGTTTCTTTTTTTGCTTGTAAATAAAAATAAAAAAATCGAAAGTCAAGAGTGCTATATTCGGCCGTGCCGAATCTTATATGCCCTTCACAACGTGTAGTCATGCAATAACAGTAGTTCAGAGTTCATCTCATATGAAATACGTACATACATATATAAAAAACATACATATATAAAAACATCCCATTGTAAAATTAAACATTAACGTATGTATGTTAAAAAAAAATATTAAAAAATAAATAAAAAAAAATAATAATAAAAATAATATATTAAATAAAAAATAAAAAAAAAAATTAAAAAAAAAACAATATAAAAACAAATTTTTTTTTGGCTCAGCTGGGATTCGATGCCACGCACAGAGGCCTGAAAAGCTGGCCAAAATTATTAAACGTGTTTTTTGAATTAAAAGTTCTAGTTTTTTGATAGTTTTAGGTGTAGTATGATATAAGAAATATAGTGGCAGATTTTGAAAAAACTACACTGCGCAAAAAAAAATTTTTTGTCTCTGCTAGAAATTAGAGTATGTGGACTTTATTGATTTTGATGCCCTTAATTCAAATCTGTTTTCCGTTTTTCTCTAGTACGTAAGGATTTTCTGTTAAATGCGTGGCATATTTCACTCTCTAAATCGTTAGGTTGCCTAATATATTTTGTCATAACTTGAAAACGGATTCTCCGATTTTAATCGCAGGAGGATCAGAAGATGCACCGGAAAATCCTGTCTAAACTAACCAAACACATTTTTTTCTATCTATTACTATTTCGGAGTTATTAAAAATGTAATGGCGAAAAAAAATTTTTCCTGCAAAATTCGTCAAATTTTTTGTTTTCAAAATTCCATAAAAAAATTTAAGAACCAAAAATTTAAATTTTTAATATTTTTCCAAAAGCCACATTCCTAAGAAACAAAAGTCGGTATAAATAGTAAAACTCAATTAACAAATGTTGATTTTAAAGGTTTAAACTCATTCTTAACAGACTGTATGTATATGCATACATATTATGATTTACGGTCTAATTAAAAAAAAAACAATTTTTTTGTAAATTGTAAGGCTCTTATGAAACAGTATTTTTTTTATGAAAAAAGGCTTTATTATATTTATTTTATATTATTTAATACTTAATATACGGAAAAGTGAAACTAATAAAAATTTCTTAATAATTAGTATGTCATATGTATATCCTTATTAGCTGCATCATCGGTATCAGGAAGAAGAAGTGTGATGGTTTCTGATGAAAAAGCTTTTTTATTCATCCGTTCTCTTTGCGTATTGCAGCTTATAAAAGGGTCACTGCCCATCAATAACCTTTTCAAGACATCTCGATTTGTATTGCTTCTGCTGAATTTCCTCGAATAATTCGTACGATATAATCGTAAGGGCTTATTTCTGGCCTCAGCAGCTTCTTCCGACAATTTGATGGTAGCCTAATACCTGGGTGCCCATGTATTTGTTATGTACCTGTATTTATTTGTTGTAAACTTATTTTTGTGATTAATGCTTTTAATAATTATTCTTATTAGGTACGTATATTTATTTGTATACCCGCCACCAAAAAAATGGTGGGGGTATATTCATTTTGTCATTCCGTTTGTAACACATCGAAATATCCATTTTAGACCCCATAAAGTATATATATTCTGAATCGGGGTTTGATTTTATGACGATCTAGCTATGTCCGTCCGTCTGTCCGTCTGTTGAAAGCACGATAGAGGTCGCACTGAAAAAGCTAGGGGGCTCAAATTTTGCCAGAATCTTTCTCATAGACAAGGTTTGTTTGGTATTGAAAATGGGCTAAATCGGAATATTAGGAAGAGAGTTATAGCTCGAAAAGCAAGAGTAGGTCGAAAAAACCGTGTCCTTCGAACATCGAATAAATGGAATTGTGTCCAAACGCCTTAACGTAGACTTATGAAACTTCGAATATATATTTTCCCCCGAAAATTGTCTAAATCTATGCATTAGGAGAGGAGTTATCGATCAAAATGTACGAAAATTTATACCGCACAGTGTATTTTTCGGTATATTTAAAAACAAAAACGTCATAAAAGCAACAAAATTGGATGTACGTCTCTGAAATTTTGCACACTTTGCTTTTTGGTGACACGCTTTCTTGTAACGGCAAATCAATGTGCCACGCCCACTTTTACGCCCACCTCCCATATAACGTTTTAACTAAAATTCATATAATTTCTCTATTAATAAAGATTTTGGAATAATAAAGGCCTATATTGAAACACCTCAGTTGTACTCATTCGCAAAAATAACTTTGACACGCCTACTATAACGCCCACTTTTCACGTTATCTACCGTTAATGAAATTTAAAAGCTCATAAAACCGCTGCAATTAGAGGTATGATGATAAATTTTGCTACGTCTCTCCCCCTAGGCAATTTCATTACTATGTCAAAAAATTAAGGTGCCACGCCCACTTTTACGCCCACCTCCCATATAACGTTTTACCTAAAATTCATATAATTTCTCTATTAATAAAGATTTTGGAATAATAAAGGACTATATTGAAACACCTAAGTTGTACTCATTAGCAAAAACAACTTTGACACGCCTACTATAATGCCCACTTTCACTTTTGAATTGTGTCCAGACGCATAAATGTAGTCATGAAACTTCGAATATATATTTATTGAGTCAAAAGAATATTTTTCCCTGAAAATCGCTTAAATCTATGAATTAGGAAAAGAGTTATAGATAAAAATGTACGAAAATTTATACCGCACAGTGTATATTTCAAATTTAAAACGTAATAAAACTGACAAAACTATATGTACGATTCTGAAATTTTGCAAACATGGCTTTTTGGTCAAAGTCTTCGTTATAACGGAAAATAGATGTGCCACGCACACTTTTTTCCTTAAATTTTTATAAAAATATATTAGTCATATATATTAGCATTTATTCATCTTACACTGCGCCATTTATTGTACTGTAGCTAAATATAAGATAAAGATGATAAGATAGATGACTCTACTAGCAACTACTAGATGGCATGCTAACAACTTATGCTTATGTTCTCCTGAAGTTATTAAAAATGGGAATTTAGGAAAATTTTGACTTAAGTAAAAAAAAAATATCTCTAAACATTATAAAAATTTATTTTCATGTACTAATGGCTAACAAATTTTAAAATTATACAAAACTTATTTCGTTTGAAAATCTTTTAAAAGCAAAATGTTATAGAAGTTTAAAAATCAAAATCTTACTAATAAATTTCACGTTTTAGAAAAATGCTGAGAATGTATATTTTGAATCACCCTGTGGCCCTTAAAATTTAACCACCCTCTACAAAGAAAGTGATACATATTTTATTATAAAGAGATTATTCCATAGCGATTAACAAAATAATAAATATTGTGCTTTAAATGTACACAAAATTGGTGGTGGGTATGAAAGATTCGGCACAGCCGAATATAGTGCTCTTACTTGTTTTAATATATAATGTTTTGTAGAGCAGGTATATAAAAATTTATAATTATAGGCAGGTATTAACATTCTGAAGTGTCAAAAGTGATGTGAATAACAGTTGAAATCAATAATTCAAAATACATAAAAGTTTATGACGATATAAATGTATAGAAAAAGTGCCTGATGAGCAAAAATGTAAGAAATGTGAAAATTTAAAAAAATCGTCAAAAATAATGGCGCAAACTTGCGCACACTTTTTTTTTGTTTCTTAAATTAGAGATTCCAAATTTCATTGTGGTATCAAACATAATTCGTAGAGATGCTAACCTCACTTTCAAATATCTCTTCCTTTTTCTTTTTTGGCAAAAAAAAGTGTATATTTTTTTTTTTAGCTTTTGAACGAATTGTTTCAACATGAATATTCTACACATTTAAATTTTTTTTCTTTCAACTTCATCGTTAAACCTTTATTCGTTTAGCCGCAAAAAAAAATATCATATAAACATCCAGAAACCGAAAAAAACATTTAAATCTCATACAATTTTCTTCACTTTCCTGACTTTAGCAGGGTCTCAGAACTACAAATCGCAACTAAAAGTCTTCAAAATTTACAATATAATGTAAAAAAGAGATGGTATTGAACAAACCCTGAATACATTGAACGAATTTAATAGACAAATACAATTTACGTTGGAAAAGGAAACAGATAACAAACTTGCATATTTAGATTCGGTTATAGTTAGACACGGAGACATACTTAAGATAGACTGGTACCAAAAACCGATGGCGTCTGGTAGATTAATAAATTTCTACTCAAAAATCCAAGACGAACAATTATAAATACAGCGACCAACTTCATTAAGAGAGTTCTGGAAATAAGTGACAAAGTTTTCCACCCAATAAATATCTGCAAAATAGGGTACATATTAAGTAAAAATGATTTTCCAAATAAAACCATTAATGAACTAATTAACAGAGTAAAAACTACGATAGCAAAAGGGACAACTAAAGAAGAACGACCACCAATAATTTATAAGACTATGACATATGTAAAAAACTTTTCCGAAAGAATTAAACATTCCAACATTTATAATCGGGAAAAATATAAATTAGCTTTTAAAACTGAAAATACTACAAAACAAGTAAAAGCGCTATATTCGGCCGTGCCGAATCTTATATACCCTTCACAACGTGTAGTCATGCAATAACAGTAAATTCACGTATGTATGTTAAAAAAACAAAAAAAAAAAAAATAAAAAAAAAATTTAAAAAAAAATTATTATACACATATATAATTTATATAAAACAAAAAAAAAAAATAAAAAAAAATTAAAAAAAAAAAAATTAAAAAAAAACAAGTAACAGTGCTATATTCGGCCGTGCCGAATCTTATATACCCTTCACAACGTGTAGTCATGCAATAACAATTGTTTGTATCACAATTCATCCCATATCGATGCCTCACTTCCTCAACCTCGTATCTTAAATAATACGGTTTTGACTTTTTCATATCAAACGATTGTTTTATGCTTTAACTAAAAAAGATTAGTATATTATTACTACTAATATACATAAATACAAACAATTCCTCAATAATTGCATTTAAACTTTTAACCAAACACTGAAGTATAAAAAGATAAACCGTTTTTTTTGTCTCTCCTGAAAAATTTTATTTTTTAAGATACGAGGTTGAGGAAGTAAGGCATCGATATAAAATACGTACATATATATATACTGGTTAGACTAAATGTGGCATCGAATCCTAGCTGAGCCAAAAAAATTTTATTTTATTTAATATATTATTTATATTTTATTATTTTTTTTATATTTTTTTTAAATTTTTTTTAAATTTTTTTAAAAAATTTTTTTAGAAAAATTTTTAAAAAATTTTTTTAAATTTTTTTTTAAATTTTTTTAAAATTTTTTTTTGTAGTTTTTTTTATTATTTTTTTCTTATTTTTAATATTTTTTTTTTTGTAATTTTTTTTGTTTGGTATGTTTTTTACATGTATGTAAAAACGAGGTGGTCGTGGTTTTTTGCTCATATCTTAGAAAGTTATGGGGCGATTGTGCTGAATTTCAATAGCGATTCATTCCTGGATATTTCCAAGAGATTGATACCATATACAGATCTAAGGAACATATAGTTGCTTCTAAAAGTTGATTTCAACCAACACACGGACAGACGGGCAGACGGACAGACGGATAGACGGTCAGGGCTTAATCGACTCCTCTATTCATAAGCTTTCAGAAAATATATACTTTATGGGGTCGGAAATGAAAATTGTAGAAATTACAAACGGAATGACAAAGCTATATATACCCTTGTGCACCACAGGTGAAGGGTATAATAATAAAAATATATATAATATATTAAATAAAAAATAAAAAAAATATTAAAAAAAAAATTTTTTTTGGCTCAGCTGGGATTCGATGCCACGTTTTCCCTAACCAGTATACACGTTTGTATGTATGTATGTTGTTGTTGTAATGTTGTTTTTGTGAAAAGAAAATCGAGGTGGTCGTGGGTTTTTGCTCATATCCCAGTTGTTTATGTACCGATGTTTCTGATTTTCAATACCGATCTACTCCCGAATATTTCTGATATTTTAATACCTTACCCGGGTCCAACCTATGTCGGG
The DNA here is from genome assembly GCA_941918925.1 of Phyto melanocephala. Taxonomy (NCBI): domain Eukaryota; kingdom Metazoa; phylum Arthropoda; class Insecta; order Diptera; family Rhinophoridae; genus Phyto; species Phyto melanocephala. The sequence goes on from OW799237.1 coordinate 46,248,474, forward strand.
GGGCTTCAAAAAGTTGATTTCAACATACACACGGACAGACGGTCAGACGGACAGACTGACAGGGCTTAATCGACTTCCCTATTCATAAGCTTTCAGAAAATATATACTTTATGGGGTCGGAAATGAAAATTGTAGAAATTTCACACGGAATGACAAACCTATATATACCCTTTTTCACTGTGTGAAGGGTATAAAAACTTTTTAGCAATATGAAATCTAAGATTGAAAAGGAAGAAAAATCGCATTTAGTTTACAGAACACACTGTAATGGAGACAAAACTGACTCATGCGGAAAAGTATATGTTGGCACGACAAAAAACAAATTAAAAACCAGACTTGCAGCACATAAGTCAGATGAAAAGGCTACTAATAAACCATTAAGGCCATGACTGACTATCCTACAAAGTCGTGCGATTATGTCAAATAAAAATCTAATAGTTTTCTGTCCTACATGAAAAAATCGCAACAAAATGTGTTATTGGATGCCACACTGTCATACTTGCTTAGAAAAAGCAACTCTGATCGCACCGAAACTATTATTTTATGAAAATTTCCAAAAGATTATCAAATCGGACACACTTGTCAAAAAATCTGTCACACATGTGCACTTTTTGTCCACACTATCACACTTTCTGAACACACATACAATTTTTGACATATCGAACGACTAAATCTGATAGTCAGTCATGGCCTTTAGAACAAAAAACTGCATTGGCAGCCCACTGTACTGTAACTGGACACAAACCAAATTTTAATAATTTAGATATATTGGTGGGAGAGCACAACTACAAGAAGAGATTTACACTTGAGATGCTACATATAATTGATCAAGAGACAGAAAAGACATTAAGTTTTAAGAAAGACACAGAAAAGTGTGCAAAAATTTATAAACATGCAATAGACAGACACAAATCAAAGAGAACTTTATTAGTTAGGTGTTAAATTTGTCCGAGTTTTTTAAAATTTTATTATTTATTTATTTAAAATGTAAATATTAAATTTGTTTGTGTAAAATATTTTGTGGTTTTTAATGTTATGTATTTTTGTTTTGTATATTTTTTAAAAAAACACCAGATCCCCCTGATGATGGTCAGAGATTTTGACCGAAATATAGGAAAAATATAAAAATAAATAAATTAAAATAAAATTAAAGTTTTAAATTTTATTTATTATTTATATAATGACCTCAAGCCAAAATAATAAAACAAAATAAAAAAGATTTTTAAAAAATTTTTTTAAAAAAATTATTAAAAACTTTAACTACTTTAAAAAATTCATCTTTTCTGAAAAAATCCAAGGTTGTAGACAGACTTTAATCACTAACAGCTTCTTTTGTTTGGAACTTTGTTTTTTATTCGCGTAGAACTCTAGCCTTAAATTTTGCACCTGCAGCGCCTGAGATACCCCTACACGGGCCAAATGTATGCCCAGCGCAACTTTATTTTTCATTCCCATCATTTATTTCTATGGCCTAGGATTCACTCCTAGGGGGATAAAATGTATGACCGACCTCAAATGTTTTTTGTTCTTAACATTTTCTCAAATTATACTTTCCCTTTATCATAATCCCTACTAATCCTAAATCGTTTTATAAATTTGTGAACTCTAAACGGCGATCGTGCGTTAATCCTAAATACTTTTAATATGAATCAACTGGCGCTGATGAATTTTTTTTTTAACTACCTACTCTAAAAAAGTATATAATAACATAACATCTTACCCATTTAATATATCTCAATCATCTGGTGTACAATTCTCTTTTATTACTTATAAAACGATACTTTCAAATTTATTATCACTAAATAATTCGTTTAATGCTGGTCCAGATGAAATACCAAATTGCGCTTTAAAAAATTGTGCGGAAAATTTATGTAACCCGCTTACTGCTATCTTTAACAAATCCCTTAAATTAGGGTACGTACCATTGATTTGGAAATTATCCTATATAATTCCGTTGTTTTAAAATGGAAGCAAAATTGAGAAACCAAATTATCGTGACATTGCAAAGCTGAGTGATATTTTTTTAAAAAATTTTAACTCATAATTTATACTAACAAATTTCTTCGATTTTGTCACCGTGCCAACATGGTTTTTGTAAACATCGTTCTACAACGGCTAATATTTTGGAGCTAACTACTGTTATTAAATGACATGGCTGTTATAAATGATTTTAGGTAAACCATGATCTCTTGCTTAACAAATTGTCGTTAATGGGATTTACGGATATGACAATAAAATGGTTTAGATCTTACTTGTCTTTAAGAACTCAACAAGTTAAGTATGGAAGTGCTACATCTAATGCTATCAAAGTTCCTTCTGGTGTTCCGCAAGGTAGCCACCTTGGTCCTATTTTATTTACCTTATTTATAAACGATCTACCTTCAGTTATTCAGCACTCTAAAGTTTTGATGTATGCCGATGATGTCAAAATTTTTCGTTCTTCTAATAATCCCGAAGATCAACTTTTCCTTCAATCTGATATTGACAAATTGGTTAATTGGTGTGACATCAACTTAATGGAAGTGAATGTAAAAAAATGTAAGCGTATATCCTTTTTAAGAATTAAGAAATTGGATTTATTTTATTGCATTTATGAGTGTAAACTTAATAAAGTTCTGAACTTTCTTGATCTTGGTATTTTGCTTGATCACCAATTAAATTTTCGTGACCATATTTTATTAATTGTTAACAAAGCATTTATTGGTACAAAGAATTTCTAGATCCTTATATTACGAAATAATTATATTCGTCGTTAGTTCGACCAATTCTAGAATACGGATCAATTATTTTGGATCCTTACTATAATATTCATATTGATATTATCGAGTCTGTATAAAAGAAGTTTTTACTATTATGTTTACGTGGCCTTGGATGGAACTCGTTTTTACTACCTTCATACGAAAGCAGTATTATAAAATTACCAACTTTAAAAAGTCGTCGATCAATCCGAAGTTTTTCTTTTGCTAATTCAAGGCGATGTCGACTCTGAATTCTTGCTAAGTAAAATATCTTTTAATGTTCCAACCAGACCAACTCGAAACTTCCGTCTTATTAACTTAAAATATTATATTATATCTTATATTATGATAACTATGCTAATAATGATCCTCTTCGTTGTATGTATATGTGAAAACTTTAATAACTATTATCACCTTATTGGCCTTAAGAAAAGTAAAGAAATTGTGAAAAGAAATATTTTTTTATATTTAAGTCGTTGAATTGTATAGAATATTATTTTATATATAACCTTAATTTTGCTTTGTTATTTTACATACATTAGTCTGTAAGGATATATAATCTATAGACAATAAAATAAATAAATAAAAACAAATATAAAATAAACAAGTAAAAGCGCTATATTCGGCCGTGCCGAATCTTATATACCCTTCACAACGTGTAGTCATGCAATAACAGTAAATTCACTTATGTATGTTAAAAAAAAAAAAAAAAAAATAAAAAATAAAAAAAAAATTTACAAAAAAAAATTAAAAAAAAAAATTAAAAAAAAAAAAAAATATTATATACATATATAATATATATAAAACAAAAAAAAAAAAAAAAAAAAATTAAAAAAAAAAAAAATTAAAAAAAAAAAAAATAAAAAAAAATAATAATAAAAATATATATAATATATTAAATAAAAAATAAAAAAAAAATTAAAAAAAAAAATTTTAAAAAAATTTAAAAAAAAATTTTTTTGCCTCAGTTGGGATTCGATGCCACGTTTTCTCTAACCAGTATACACGTTTGTATGTATGTATGTTGTTGTTGTAATGTTGTTTTTATGAAAAGAAAATCGAGGTGGTCGTGGGTTTTTGCTCATATCTCAGTTGTTTATGTACCGATGTTTCTGATTTTCAATACCGATCTACTCCCGAATATTTCTGATATTTTAATACCTTACCCGGGTCCAACCTATGTCGGGGGGCTTCAAAAAGTTGATTTCAACATACACACGGACAGACGGTCAGACGGACAGACGGTCAGGGCTTAATCGACTCCTCTATTCATAAGCTTTCAGAAAATATATACTTTATGGGGTCGGAAATGAAAATTGTAGAAATTTCACACGGAATGACAAACCTATATATACCCTTTTTCACTGTGTGAAGGGTATAAAAACAAACGTACCTTAAAAAAAAAATACCAACAAAGTAGTAATCAAACGGCAGTGTTTCTAACACTTTAATTCTAAAGTGCACTTATTTTTTCAAGATCACCCTTGTTTTTTTTTGCTTTTTAAAAAATTGTCGACTTTGAGCAGCTCCACAAACTATAATTTTTATGCAATTAAGGAAAACGTTTTTGAATTGTGATCAGTAAGTAGTTCTTTATACGATGTTTTCATTCATTTTACAAAATTTTTTCACGAAATTTTGGATTTTTGCCATTGGTTTTAAGAAAAGGCGCCACTGCGCGACGGTTCAAAGGGCGCTGATGTTACAGTCGTCCACAGCGACCAGCTACTCAAATTAATTTTCACCACTCAAAAGCGGCGTCAGCTGCCCTACTCCCCCGACTGTCTTCAGGCACAGAGGATCTTATATGTATCTAAGAACCATTGTTATACAAAGACAGGGTTTGCGGGCTAAACAAGAACGGCTACTAAATTTTGTTTGCAGCCGGACTAGGTAAGACCAGATCCTGCATTATGACCAAAAACATCTTAAAGCTTTTGTTCTATCCGACTTCAGTGATAAGGACACTTGTACTATAGCCGCAGACAACAACAGGCGTATAATCTGGCTAATGAGCTGTTATATGTCACACGATCATGGAGGGGACACACCAAACTCAATTACTAAGAAGGCTAACGAAAGAAACATCCCTCTTATAATTTGTGCAGATGCCAACGCGCACCATACCGTCTGAGGTAGCTCGGATACCAACCAAAAGGGTTAGCCACTCCTTAAATTTATAGTTGAGAATAATCTAACACTAGTTAATAAGGGTAATGAACCCACCTTTGTGGTCACTAACAGAAGGGAGGTTTTAGATGTTACTCTTATTAGCGATAGGTATGTGAATTTGATAGAAAATTGGAGGTTGTCAAGGGATTGCTCTTTTTCTTATCAACTGTATATTTACTTCGATTTATTTTTCGAACTAGATTCTGAGTCATTTCTTGAATAGAAGAAGGACAAATTGGTCTGTTTGTGCTGAGGCGATGAATAGAAAGCTCTCTTCTAGTGTTGGGCATAATCTTTCTTTTTAGTAAATCGTTCATGATCGGTCAGAAAGACTTTCTGAAGTATTTCATTCTTTTCTTTCATCTTTCTTTTATGAAAGATGTAAAATGAATGATTAAAACAAGGCAAATGAATACATGACAGTTGGTTTTATGTTTATTAGAAAATAAATGCAAAAACGAAAATTGCTGGTACAAGCGAATATTAAGTACTAACAATTAAATAAAAATAAGTTCAATTAAAAAGTTTTTATTTGCAATAAATACACACATACATACATATTTTGAAAATAAATAAAAAGTTATGGTAAAACCAAAAAAAAACAAAATCAAAAACTGTATTCCGGATAGAATTTGGCACCTAAATTCAAATTTAGATTTTGATGTCTAGTTAAAAAAAAACAAGAAAAAAATGTAAAAATATTTTTAACAGAAGTATATACAAATATCGGGAAAATTTATATACATGATCTTAATGTAATTTATTTTATTTGAAATAAAACTATAATTCAATCTTTTTTATACAATTTTTAAATAAAATTAAATTTAGTTTTTATATTTCGCTACTTCTTCACTTAGCATAATTAGGAAAATATATACTGCCGATATAAGAAAATGATGTTTAAAATTTGAATGCGATAAAAATGGTATAATTTAGGCTCCACGAAAAGCCCCCCAATGAAAAAACGCCCAGGAAACAATCCCCAATGAAGTAAACCCCAAAAAATTGGAAATAACACCCAAAAACAGTGAATGAAATAACATCCAAAAATAAATGAAATAAACCCCAAAGCGAACACGAAACAACCCCCAATATTTGGGAGTTATTTCATATGAAACAACTCCCAATGATGAAAATGAAATAACCCCCAATGAAATAAACCCCATCAGCAACAAAAATAAAATTATGCCCAAAATTCATAAAACAGTCAGATTCATTAAGGATTTCATGAAGTCAATATCGACCAACAGCAAAATCGCAAATTTATTGATATAAATTGTGTGGAGGCCCGCAGGCGTCTTCTTCATAATACGGATATATGCAACTTCGAAAGTGTGCCAGCATTTAAAATCAATTTTTTTTTGGTGAAAGAACATACAAAGCTCGTTTAATAGTGACTACTTTTGGTTTTGTAAATGAACTAAGTCCAGTGCAGTAAATTTCCCTTATACGATGGAAGCAATATCAGATCAGCCACCAACGAGCTATCCTACAACTTTACGAATGGCTTGAAAATCCAACTCATGGGAGACGTTATTATAGTTACAATATTGTAAAGAAGGCAGTAATTTTCTGTAATGGAGATATGAGGAAGTATGGACAAAGAATTGTTTAATATTTCCAATATATTTATTTTTGAAACCCAACTACCAAAAAATTATTTTCATGTACATACATAAATAATAAACTTACTACATTATACGTAAGAAATGGTAAAAAAAAACAAAATGGTTGCTCATGAAATCAAAATGGAGAAAATATACGTTGTATGTACAAATGCTGCCAGTTGGTTACACTTTATTATTATGGACCTCCTTACTGCTTGGCAAAAGTGGAACCAACAACCGATTACTTTTGATTTAGGGAAAACAATCATTATTGCCGTCCGTAGACTTATTTCGTAGTCTGTCACGAAGGTCGCACCATCCAAATCCAGAACGTTATCATTTATGTATTTAAAAAGGTATTGTAATATATTCACAAGCTAAAAGTTTTCTTGTAAAAGGCCTATTTTTATAAAATTTTTTTACAAGCACCCCCAAAACCAAAAGCTTTAAAAATGAAATAACCCTCGAATACAAAATGAAATATCACCCAAATTATACACGCTATGAAACAAGCCCCGAATTTAAAAATTTGTTGGGTGTTATTTCATTGGAGATTATTTCATAATTTGAAAACCCCAAATGAGAAATGAAATAATTTCCAAAAAAATGAAAGACGGTCCAAAAAAATTGGGAGTTATTTCATATGAAATAACACCCAAAAATGTATGAAAAAAATTTGGGGAATATTTCATTTTTCGTTTGGGCGTTATTTCATTGGGGGGCTTTTCGTGGAGCCATAATTTATTATGAACGAATATATATTTTAAATTATATTTTGAGCAAACATAAATATGCCTTAAAAATCAATTTATTTATTTCTTAAATAATTCAGTTTCATTAAAAAAAGAGTTCTTTCTTTTATTGTTTTGGTACAAATACATAAACTATATTTACATTGAGATGCAAACAAATTAAAAGATTTGTTATGGCAACAATTCAACAGATTGTTATGGCAACATCGTAATCTACATAAATTTTTGACTGACTGAAATGTGTGAAACATGAAAGAACAATGAAAGATTTGAAAGAAAGTGTACGAACGATTTCATATCTTTCGCCTTACTGAATCGTGCAACTGAAATATTTCTTTCATGACCGACAACTCTACTCTCTTCATGTCCAGACTCCATTGACGATAGGTCCACTCTGGACTCCGTAACAGAGTTCTTGACTAATGTAATGGCTGAAGCAACCGATAACTCCTGTGAGATAACTATTAGAAAAGGTAAGGCCAAGCCCACTTGGTGGAATGAAGAAATTGTGGAAAAGCGCAAGGAATACAGGAAACTATTCAATGAGGCTAAAAGAAGTGAAAATTGGGCCAAATATTACTCCTCGCTAAATGGATTTAAAAATCTTATCAGAAGCACTAAGAGGCAATTCTGGAGAAAATTCTGCAGTGAGGTAGAAAATTCTTCGGAAACAACTCGGCTACGAAAGATTTTATCATTTCATTCAACAATACTATCATACATACAGAGGGCGGATGGTTCTTGGACCACCAGCAGCAAAGAAATGGTGGAGGTTTTCATGGAGAGACATTTTCCAGGCTGTCTAGAGCGGGACTCTCCTCCTGCTGTTGACCATATGGATGTATAAGACATGTCGAATCTACCTATCACTGAGCATCGCATAAGATGGACTGTTGGAAGTTTCCATCCGTTGAAGTTTCCAGGTCCTGATGGCATAATTCCAGCAGATCTACAGGAGAACATCGATAAATTAATGCCATGGCTTCTGGTAATATTTAAGGCATGTTTGCATTTATCCCTTGTCGAGGTGAACATCCTATAAGATTATCTTCACACCCAAGAGAAGTAAGGCCTCGCTAACAAAGGAGAGGGACTTCAGTCCAATAAGTCTCTCCTTCCTTCTGAAGACTCTGGAGAGGATTATTGATGTTTATATCAGATCGTCTCTAGGACCAGATGCTCTATAGGGGGCACAGCATGCATCTACGGAAACGACGCTACACGCGCTAAAAAATCTCTGAACTACAGAGACTACGCATTGGTCGTCTTCCTTGATATTGAGGGCTCCTTCAACAATGTTAAGCCGGATTCGGTTTTAAACGCCTTGTGACAACTGGACATAGATCCTGCGGTCACCGGTTTTGTAGAAAGACTTCTGAAACAGGCGCAAAGAGTCTACTTTGGGCGCCTCTAGCATCTTCAAGGTGATGTAAATGGCACACCGAAAGGTGGCATACTTTCTCCACTACTATGGAACATCAACAATAACATCCTGCTTAGGGCCATGGAGAATACATCTATAGCAGCTACGAGTAAAAGATCCTGGATTGCTCTTGGAGCTCTTCAAATCTACGCAAACGTTAATACTTAGATGGTACCAGGGATGTGGGTTGCGAGTCAATCCTGCCAAAACGGAACTGGTACTGTTCACAAGGAAGTAAAAAAGCCCGACCTTTGCCTAGAAAATTTTATACCACATAAGCAAGGGTCTTCAAAAAATAGTCGTAATATAAGCAATGATGAAATGTAGGCAATATATTCTTTGCTTTGTTTCAAGATAGTGTTGAAGCAATTAGTACATCATAAAATGGTACCTTATATTTATTTAATTGATTGTAATATGTTAATATATTAAATATTGTTTTACATTTTAAACTTTTTTATGTTTTAGATATAAAAAAGAATCGATGTTTAAAGAGCTCTCAATTATTGATAATGGTAGTTCCTTATGCATTTTTCAAACATAACCGGCTCAATGTTATTATCAGTACTATGATTTTAGCATAAAAAAACCTTTGGTACATTTATTTTTTTTTTTTGTTCTTGCCTTTTTTCTCATATTATGCCGAGAAGGAAGATGAATTCAAAGAGATACACAATATTGATAACGGTAAGTGAAAGCCTTTTTATTATGATTTTGGTTTAAAAGTAAAATAGTTTTTTAGTTAAAATTCTTTTAAGATTAAAAACTTGCAAAAAATTATTTTCCTTTATATTACAGGTAAGGACTATACCAATTCTGAAAGAAATATAATTTCAGAAATTGAAAATATTTTAACAAACTTTGTTAATAAATTACAAGATATGTTTGAAAATGTCTTTAAAAATCTTTCCTTTAGCTGTTCAAATAAGCAAAGTGTTAACTTAAATACTAATAAAATTAATACTGGTAGCGATAAGTTAGAATGTGGTAAATTTAACATTAGTACTAATGATATTCACTGCTGTAAACACGAAATTTCAAATAAAGATAACAAAACTTTTAATGAAAGCATGGAAAATGTATTAAATAGCAGTAATGAAACTTAAGGTCCTTTTGAGACCTCAGATCAGAGTTTAAAAGTGGAAAAATTTAAAAATAAAGGAAATATATAGAAAAACCTAATAGAGATGTAAAACGGCCAGAAGGCGTGGCAACAAAGCAATCAAGAAAATTTAAGAAAGTATTTTAGATTGTAAACTTAAAATTAATCCGAAACTAGTATTTGAAGCTAAGAATGATTTGAAATTAAAATAACCAAAAATAAATTTGTACTTGACGTAATTCGGTAAGAATATTTAAAGTTAAACAATGCATGGATATTATCGTTTTACAGTACAAAGAAATTAACGTCGGGATTACTTGTTTATGGACATTGTACTTTTCATGATTGTTGTAAATATACTTAGATTCAAAAATAGTTTTGTGGGTTTTTTATTTTAATATTCAAATTATAACTAATTTTCTTTTATTTACAAAATGAAGTTTAAAACAATGTATTTTATTTATTGAACAAAATTTAAACAAAATCAAGTATTCTATCTGTGGCGCTCACTCTACTCGTTCTTGCTGCAAGTTTTTTTTACCACATCTCGGCCATCCTGCGGGTTTAATTAATCAGATTCAACATCAACACCATTTGACCACGGCTTCATGAATTCTGCACATGAAGTGGTACGTTTTGGACCTTCACATTCACCAAATTTGACAACATCGTATGTTTCATTCTGTTTCGTCTTAACAATCTGGTATGGGCCCAGATACTTCGGCTTAAGTTTGAGACCTGCTCCAAACTGAATCCTTTTGATGGCAACTAGATCATGAACGTTGTATTGTTTGAACGGCTTACGACGGAGATCATAGCTTCTCTTATTCTCCAGTTGAACCTGTTGTATTTGTTGTTTCGCTGCTTGTCTTATCTCGTTTCTTTGTTCCTTATGTTTTGCTGCAAATTCTCGTTCTACCAGCTCTTTAAATTGAACATCATCTTTAGTTTTCATTTTGGTGCCAACAAGCAATTTGAATGGAGTTGTACCAATACTTCTATGGTACGTTAAGTTTAAAATTTGTTGCACTTTTCCAACGAATTTGTAACATTTCGACGGGTCATAAATACTCAACTTTGATAGAACTGAGACTATCACGCTATTAAGCCTCTCGACTTGTCCGTTTGCACGAGGGAGACCTGTTGTGATCAGAATCTGTGTTATTTTTTCCTATTCGCCATAAGTCTTGTAAAGGCTGAACCACGATCTGATATAATCTGGAACGGATTACCGAAAATACTACTTCGTGATTGTAAGCGGATAATGGCAGACGTTGTCTTTGTAGGGTATAACCAGCAAAACTTAGTAAACGAATCTATCACCGAAAAACTATGGTTGTACATTTTGCTGGTCGATTCAAGAGGGCCTAGAAAGTCAATATGATACGTATGCAACGGCGTCGCTTCTTTGTGCAGTGGATGCAATTCTCCCTTCTGATTTCCTCGTTTCCTATTCGTTATGATACATGGTATACAATTAGAAACAAACCTCTGTATTTTCTCCTCTATTTTCGGTATAAAGTACTCATTACTTATCAGCTCTTTAGTTTTCTTAGTTGAGAAATTACCTTTCTCGTGTGCCTTCTTTATGATTTCAGTATGCATACCTTTTGAAATCACCAATAATTCACAATCATTTACGATTTTATACAAAATGTCCCCCTTCAGAAAATAGTCGTTATACGATGACTTATCCTCTAGAATATGTTTTATGGTCATATGGTCTTCATCTTGATTTTGTAAGTGTTGGACTTTTGAAATAAGGTTATCTTCTTTTAAAGCCATAATCGGATGACGACTTAGGGCATCTACATGTCGCATTTGTGATGCAGGTCGATGTTCTACTGTATAATCGTATTCTTGCAGAAAAAGTATCCAACGAGCGACTCTTGTGCATAAATCCTTTTTGTCCAGCGTCTTCGTAAAAGCGTTGCAGTCCGTTACGAGTTTAAATTGTAAACCAATCAAATATACCCTAAACTTCTTCAATGCCTCTATGACTGCTAACACCTCCAGCTCGTAGCTTGTATACTTTCGTTCTTGGTCGGTTGTCTTCTTGCTCATATAGTATACTGGATGCAAAAGATTGTCATGTGAATAAGTTCAATACTGCACCGTTACTTAAAATGTTTTTAAGAGCATTAAATGAAGTTATTTGTGCATCTTGAATTACAAACTTTGCATTCTGCTTCTTAAGATCGGTAAGGGGTTTAGCAATAATTTAAAATTTTGGAATAAATTTTCTAAAGTAACCAGCAAGGCCAAGGAACCTTTCCAACTGTTTGACATTTTGAGGGACCGGGTAACTAACCATTGCATTTGTCTTCTTGTCTGATGGTGATATACGCCGATTCTCAATAACGTGACCAAGGAATTGAACACTTTTTTTCAAGAAGTTACATTTTTTAATATTTATATCCAAACCGTAGTCCTTACTGACCTCTAATACACGTTTTAAATTAAGCAGTGCCTCGTCTTCTTCTTTCGCTGGAATGCCTTTACGAGTCAAATTACGAAATATCGCATTTACATGCCGTTGAAATACTCCGGGAGAGTTTGATAGCCCAAATGGAACCTTCAGAAACTGGTACTGGCCACTATGCGTAACAAACGATGTATATTTTCTGCATTCTTTGTTTACAGAAACATGAAAGAAGCCATTTCGCAAATCAATTGTGCTAAATATTAACGAATTTTGCAAACGATGAAGCTGATCCTCGATAAGGGGTAGAGGATAACGATCTTTTACGATTTTTTTTTTTTTTTTTTTTTTTTTTTTGTGGTGAGGTAGGAAAATCCCTTCGGATCATCAGATGTCGTCACATCCGGTATGTGGTGACACCACTAAAAACCTACCTCCTTCTGAGAATTTCTCTATCCGGAACCGCGTCCGCATTACTTCGGATAGAGAATCAGAGTGGTTGAGCAACGTTACTCTATTGCCTGCGTCCAGGCGGTTAATGGTAAACCCCTATCCAAGTCAATCTTCTTCATTTTAAGGACGTTTTCCGCATACTTTGCCACCTTTTGCCAATTTTCATTTCCGCGTAACATTTTGCTGACAATATTCTCAACAGTTATGCGACCAATCGCCTTCTCCAATTCCTTTCTCTCGTTTTTCCATCGCTCGCAATTAAAGAAAGTATGCTCCGCATCGTCAATTGCTCCGTCGCCATATACACAGCTTGGATCGTCCGCTTTTCCTATTCTAAAAAGGTATTTTCGGTAATAGCCGTGCCCCGAAAGCATTTGGGTTAAGTAGTAATTTACCTCTCCCTCTTTTCTATTGAACCATTCAGCAATCCTTGGAATTAGTTTTGCGGTCCATTTGCCCTTTACAGAAATGTTCCATTTCTCTTGCAACTTCCTTAGTGTTTCCATTCGCAACTCTCTTTTATCTACTTCGTTTCCCTGCTTTCGTTCAGCGTATATTCTTACTCTCTCCTCAATTAAAAGGTCTATGGGGATTGTACTGCTGATTATAAAAACGGCTTCCTGTGAAACTGTCCGATATGCTGATGCAACTCTTAGCGCCGATGTTCTCTGTGTAGTTAATAGTATGTTTCGCCTGTTTTGTGTTCTAAGATATGTTCCCCACACTTCGCTGCCATATAAAAGCACTGAATTTGTAGTATCCATTAACAATTTCCGCTTGAGCTGTGTTGGTCCTCCTACATTTGCCATAAGTTTACTGAGCATTCCTATTACTTTCCCTGCTTTGTCGGCAACATGATTTATCTGATGGGTGAATTTAAGTCTGCTATCAAATCTGACTCCCAAGTATTTTAGAATATTAGCCGTCGTTATCCTTGTGTCCAGAATGTCGAAAACCATCTCTAGGTGTATATGTTTTTTTGTCAGTAGTATAAGCTCCGTTTTCTCCGTAGCGAGACTTAACCCATGTTGCTCCAGCCATGTTTTACTCCGGAGCATTACCATATTTAATTTCCGTTTAACGTCGTCTACATTTCTACCAGTAATAACAGCTGCTATATCGTCCGCATAACCTACCAGGTGGCAGTCATCGGGCATTTCCAGTCTGAGGATTTGATCGTACGTAATATTCCACAGATCTGGTCCAAGTATGGAACCCTGTGCAGCTCCTGACGTTATTTTCCTTGCCTTTAGTCCGCTTGTTGTATCGTAGAGAAGAGTACGATCGCTAAGGTAACTTTTGATTATATTTAGTAAATACACAGGGATTCTGAAATTAACTTTCAAAGCTCCTATAATGTCCTTCCATTGTAGGCTGTTAAATGCATTTCGGACGTCTAATGTAGCTAACAAAACGATATTTCTGGAATAATTACTTCCTTGCTGAGCTCGTTCGACACTCAAAACCACGTCTTCTAGTGCTCCAAGTGTTGATTTTCCCTTTCTGAAGCCATGTTGTCTTACTGATAGACCTCCTAACCTCTCAACTTCTATTGTGAGTCTGCCTTTTATAAGCTTTTCAAAAAGCTTTCCGGTCACATCAAGCATGCATAGTGGTCTATATGCTGAGGGATGTGTTGGATCTCCCTTCCCTTTACTAATCAAAACCAACTTCTGTTTCTTCCATATCTTTGGAAATATTCCATGTGCCCAGCACAGATTAAACATTCCCAAAAGTATGTTTGGGCGATTCTCAGCTACGCATTTTAAAACCTCGGCTGGGATTCCGTCGGGTCCTGGAGCTTTATTCCGTTTGAAGCTTTTGGCTGCTAGCAAAAGCTCGTCCTCTGTAAAAGGCGGTGGAGTCTCACTTATTTCAAAAAGTTCCTCAAGTTCTTCATGATTCGGAAATAGGGCGTCCACAATACGCTTCGCGTTTTCGCTATCCATCGGCTCCGTTCCAGATTTTGCAATAAGTTTCTGAGTAACTAGCCTATACCCAAGTCCCCATGGGTTGTTATTTATATCGTTTCTCAGTTCTTCTAGCTTATTTCTTTTGCTTCTCTCTATTGCTAATTTCAGCTCCATCTTGGCTTTCTTGTGGCGTGATTGCTCTGTTATAGCTGGTCCTGTTTTCCTTGCTCTGGTAAGTTTTCTTCTTGTTTTTAGGCATACTTTCCTTAGTTCGGCTATCTCTGATGTCCACCAGTGCATTGCTTTTCGTTTTCCTCTTCCTCTGTTTTTTGGCATAGATGCATCACAGCTTTTAACTATGCTTTGCATCGTTTTCCTTATTACTTGCGAAATGCTGCCAGTCTGATTGAAATTCTCCATACGTCTATCAATATTCGCGATTAGTATCTCTGTATTCAGTTTTGACACATTCCACTTCCTCGTCCCAAGATATTTTCCTAGGTTTGGTCGGTTGTGGGCACTTTCCTTATTCATGGTATAGGTGATATATTGATGATCACTACCAGTAAATTCCTCCATCACTTTCCAGTTTTCTACTCTTGAAGCTATTATCTCGGAAACTAGTGTTATATCTGGGGTAGTTTCCTGACATCCGGGTCTTCTAAATGTGGTTGCTCCCCCTGTGTTTGCCACTACGAGATCCAATCTCCCCGCCATATCAAGTATTAAACGACCCCTAGAGTTTGTGTTTGGTGCGCCCCATTCTATTGCCTTGGAATTAAAGTCTCCAGCGATTATCCAAGGTCCACCGATCTCCCTGGCTGTGTCCTCGATGATATTCAGCTTTCTCTCAAACTCATCTATAGTATCACTAGGTGTAAGATAACAGCTCATCAGATTACATACCGTTGTCTTTACATATGCTAGGCAGTCGTTGTTTCCCGTCCGTGTTATACTTGCGGCGCTGCTACGTGGTTTCCATATCGCCGCTGTTCCTGTACAGTCACTCAGCCAAATGCCTGTGTTTTTAGGTCTATACTGTTCGCTTATTATAGCAATGTCTATCTCCTTCTCCACAACAATTTGTTCTATTAATGCATGTGCTGTCTTGCTCCTATGCATATTTGCCTGAAGTATCCGCATCAGAGTTTCATTCCTGCTGCCCTACACTTCCCAGAAGCCGGTAAGTGATCAATGAGTTCGTAACCTGCCTCTATACACAGGCAGCACTTAGGTGCTTGGGTACAGTTTCTCATGATATGGCCCGTGTTACCACATCGTATACATAATCCTTGGCCTCTTCTGTCTGGTCCAGTGCATTTCCATTGCTCGTGTCCTGTGCCAAAGCATTTAAAACATTTCCTTTGTGTTATGTGCCGTCTAACTTTGAGTCTACACCATCCGATTTTGATAGTCCCGACTCTTAAGAGTTCATCTGCCTCCCTGGATGGCATTGTTACATAGGCTTGAACCAATTCTCTACTGTTCGGTTTTGATATCTTAATTCTCATATTATTTTCCCCTATTTTAATTGCATCTCCAATGGCCTGGGCTATCTCTTCGGTTGTAGTCATTGAATCTAGATCCCGAATATTCAAAGTCATATTTGCGGTACCGCTTCGTACTTCAGCTGAGTCTTTCATAACTTCTCTCATTTTGTTGAAAAGTTCTGGGTTTACTCGTTCTCCTCTTTCAAGCTCAATTAACATCGATCCTGTTTTCGTTTTCCTGATCGTTTTGACTTTTATATTTGTTTCCATGTTCCCATTTACCCTCAGGGTTTTAAGAACATCTGCGTAGCTGTGTCCTTCTGTTGGCTTTATTATGAGCGCCTCTGGTTTATGTTTGAGTGGTATTCCCCTCTCTCGTTTACTTTTGGGGTTTTCTTTAGAGATTTTCTCCATACTTTCTTTCGTTCCCCGGTCTGTTTTTTGCTTGACTGTTTTTCTGTAGCTAACAGTCTTCCACTCTTCAAAGTTTTTTCCTTCAACATTTTTTTTTTTTTTGTTTCTTCTGTTTGTTCAAGTGGGCTCTCTGCAGTTCTTTTGGCTATACTTGTGAGCGGTGTATTTTCAGCTCTATTTTTGTCTAGATCTCTTTGACTTTCTTTTTCAACTTTTGTCCAGCTAGATCTGCTAGTTTCTGCGATGCAGATTAGTTCGTCAATCTCCTGGATACCTTCTATTACATCCATACTGATGTTTTTCTGCCTTTTCAGAGCGGCCTTAATTTTAACCATTACTTTCTTTATGCTTTCCATGGCCGAGGCTTCTTCTTTTCTCATTTTAAATATAAAATCTTGGTTTGGAGAACTTCTGATTGGTTGTAACCTATTTGTGGGGAGGTTGTCGGTCGTCACCATTATTGCCTTTGGGGTCTCAAAGAAATCTTCCTTTGTCATATCTACAATAGGAGCCGATTCGTTTCCAGGAGACGCACTTGCAGTTACCTGAGGAGTATTACCGGTTTTCACTGTGGGACTTCTCCTCAGTTTTCCACTAGGTTGAAACGGGTTTGGTGTTTCCTTATTTTCAATGTTCTTTAAGGTTCTGATTGTTTTTTCTGCCATTTTTACTTTTTCTGGGTCCCATCTTGAGGCCGTTATCCATGGTCGTCATGCAGTCGTCCTTAATGACCCCGAGGGTCCCTTTGCAAGCAGTGAGGTCCTCGCGAGGGTTGACAAGAGACTTTATGGGAACTCTTGTTCAGAGCCAGGTCGGACATTAATCGGGAGTCGTCTCAACCGAACCTACATGGTCAACTTAATGACTACGAGCCATGGAGCGTTCCACAAGCCCTGCCAAAGATTTAACGGGACGGAAGGCAATTGCGACATTAACCTGAAAGCCGTTTCCACGAGATATCACTCCCGTGTATTAAGGTAACAGACTGCCACAATTGCCAGCCCAATTTCGTCATCTCCAATTCGTAGTCCAAAATCGTGTCCTTGCCATTTCCGGTTCATCAACATGTCCTGCTAGTTTTTGGTCCGCCCCGAGTATTTAATTTCCTCGGTACCTGCTATTTCTAGCAGGCGTTCCCCTATCCGCCACCTGGGGAGGCGCCCGATGGGGGAACTAGCAACCCCGCACGGGGTTGATTACCTTATTGATTCGTCTATAATCAATGCACAATCTAGGTATAGAATCTTTATTCCTTACTAACACAATCGGACTACAAAACTCTGATTCTGATGGCTCTATAATACCTTCTTCCAACCACTTCTCAATCTGATTGTCTACAATACTTCTTTCTTTTATTGGTAGTCGTCTGGGATAACAGAATGTAGGTCTCTCGTCCTTCAAAACTATACGCATTTCGAAGTTAGTGGTTTTGCACTTATTCGGTTTATAATTACGAATCATTTCTTCTACAGTTTGTTTAGCCCTATCACTAGCTGTTTCTTCAATATTAATATCACTTACATTAGTATCAGCACATACATCCATCACCATAATACTATGCACTTCTTCAGAAATCTCATCGTTAACTCTACTTATTTTCAGTCCATCAGGTGTAATTTTGATTTCAGCAAACTTATAGAATTCGTTTCCCAGTATCACTTCCACATCAATACAGGAGACTGAAACCACGTGAAAAGTTAAATCGTATTTTTCGCCTTCAACCACTACGCTGGCCTTAAAATTTCCAATTGGCTTAATCTTGTTGGAGTTATTACCAAATCCAATCAGATAAAAATTAGATTTAGATAGTTTTGGTTTATTTAAAGAATTATACACTTTCAGGGACACGATATTAAATTTACTGCCAGTATCAAATAAAGCCATCCAATTTTGGTCTGAAAATGTGACGTTAACCTTCATTATATTCTCAACCGCTAATTGCCGCACATTTGCCTTTACAGTTTTTTCCGGGCATTCTTTTGAAATATGGCCAAATTTGTTACAGCCAAAGCATTTTACGCCTTTGCACTTATCTTTGCAATCTTTGGATGTGTGTCCTTTATCACCACAGTTATAACAGATTATAGTCTTTTCACTTTTAACAGCTATTTTATTGTTGCTTGTTGTTCTGGCATCGACTTTTAGCTTAGGAATTCTCCCCTGCATCATTTCGTAGCATTTTAGTTTTTCTTTAAAATCTTTCAGATTACACACACCGTATAAAATGGTCTTATTTATTGTTAAATCTCGTATGCCGTCAATAATTAACGCACTGTCTTCTATATTACTTCATCTTCAAAAAGTATTCATGAACGCTTTCATCTTTATTTATCTTTCGTTCAGTAAGCATCTTATGCAATTGAGCACTCTTGGCGGTAGCTTTAAACTCTTCAATTAATACATGCTTTAATTTTTTCCACGTTGTAATGCCTCTTTCACTTTGAATAAATAGCTTTGCGAGGCCTCTAAGAGATTTTTTTGCAAAAATAAACTTTTGAAATTCGTCCCAATACATAACAGCTGCAGTCTCTTCAAAATCGTTTATCCAAATATCAATTGGTAGATTGCCACTTCCATCAAAAGGTCTTATTGAGTCCTCAATATCTCGAAAATTTATTGAGAATTTTGTTGAATAGTCAACAACACATCGTGAAGTATGTTGCCTGTAGCCGTCGTTGTAATCGTCGTTGCTTTGTGAGGTTTCTTGCCTATATTCGTTATTATTATCAAAGTTCATATTACGTCGTAAACCTTGTTGCTCATTGCCGTCGTTGTAATTATCTAAACTACTATTTCTTCGTTCATTAATTTTTAAAACATTATTCGTTGCCGTCATTTGCTGGTTGTTGTTCTGCATGATTGTGTTGTCTGCATCATTATCATCGTCATCATGATAATCATCTTCATCAACGTCGTCTATATGCCTTGAACATAACAACTGGCCTTTGAGCAAATTGGTATAAATGTGATCAAACAAGTTGTCCTTGTTATAGTCTAGATCAAGCAAATTGCATTACAAACCAAGTCAGCCAGGCTTAAGTTTTCTTTAACATATTTCTCTTTGGCCCTGTAATTTTCCTCGCTTTTCTGAAAACCATCAAATTGTCGCAGACGTTGTCTGTTGCCACGGTCGCCTTCCTCCTCGTACACTAGTTTGTGAAAAGCCACTACTACAGCACGACCAGTCGTCGCCAATTTGTTTCGTACACATTCAAAATCTCCTAAACAAGGCATTGTTTTTTGTAAACGCAACGATTCTTGTTTCCTCTACGATCTTCTTCGATGAATAGATAAACGTCTCTGGTATTTTGTTGTACAAAATATTTCACGACAAACAATAATTAATAATTTTTTTTATTTACAAAATGAAGTTTAAAACAATGTATTTTATTTGTTGAACAAAATTTAAACAAAATCCAGTATTCTATCTGTGGCGCTCACTCTACTCGTTCTTGCTGCAAGTTTTTTTTACCACAGTTTTGATGGAAAAGTTTCACTGCATAGATTAGGCGAAATTATTTATGCAATTGGAGAAAAACGTGTTGCTCAATTTTTTTTGATGCAACAGGGTATATGTAAAATTTATATTAAATTTTTGGACTCACCTTTAACTGTATATTGCTGGGGAACAGCAACTTTTGCAACATTTACAACGAATCCTAAAAATTTTAAAGACGCAAATTTTACAATCGATTTTGATGCATCTAGACAAAGTGTACGCCAAATTAAATGTGCGAAGAAGAGAGTATTGGTTTATAAAATTGTAATAAGAATAAAAAAGTTTAAAATGATTATTCCTATTGTAACTGTAATTCTTTCACGCCACACTGTAAATGACATATGCTCAATTTTAAAGAAATTGAAGCTATTTTGTTTTGAAAACAAGTTTAAATGGCACTGATATAAACCACGCCCTATTTGGAGCAGTTTTAAAATGCTGTAATAATGATAATCTTTCAGAGTATTTAACGAAATGCTTCCGTTCTTTAGAAACTTCAAGTTCCAATAAAAAACCGATAGTCATTTTACAATTGTGCAAAACCCATATGTGGCAGCGCATAGAGAAAGGGACCTAAGGGTAAAAAAAAAACAATTTTCACTTTTGCCCGTGCCCCAAAAGTGTTCCCTCCAAGAGATATGCGCGTTTTAAAAAAGTGAAGTCGACGATTCTAAGCGCAAATAGAAAGGGACCTAACGGTAAAATTTATTTATTTTCATCTTTTCCCCTACTAAATTATCAAAATAACTTGATTTTACGAAACTACAAAAAAAATTTTTTTCCTTATAAACAATTTAAAAAAATAGAAAAACCATTTGATCTTTAAAATGGCTCTCCTGAACAAAACCTGTTTTTACCCTTAGGTCCCTTTCCCTATGTGGTGTCAGATATATACATATAATCAGAGATTTAAACAGCAGAATAGGGAAAAGTAACACTGCGACATTTCATTAAACACGTTTTGACAATGGCCTTTGAATGTAAAATTTGGTTTAAACATATATTTGTTGTACTTCTTTATCCGAAAAAGAATTACATATTTAAAGAGAGCTATAACATCAAACGAAAAAATATTTTGGAAACCAATGACATAAACAATAAAAATGTCAATATTATAGATAATGAGATATAAACAATTTAGATTTTATTGAAAACAGAAGTCTATTAAAAACATATTTTTAAAAATGTATAATGAAATAATAAATGATATCAAAATTACATCGGTAAAAGATGACGACAATCAATTTAATAATAGAGAAATATGTAACTTTATCATTAATAAGTATTGCCCATTCCTTCCCATGTGGACCAATATAATGGGAATTTTAGTAGATATATCAGTAGATCACATTAGAAATGCTTCAGTTGAATTTAGGATTTTTAATAAAAACTTAAAAATTTTAAAGTAAAAATCAGTGCTACCTGGAGATTTTATAAAACTTGGTAGAAAGGATAATATAAGTACATTAAAGGATTTGAGATAATACAATATATATGGTAAAATAGATATTGATGATATTAATGATGAAAAATCTATAAAATCAAGAGAAGCGAAATTCGTACAACCAGAAGAGTACGTATTGCCTAAATATTTAACACAATATATATCTTATGTATCCAAATTTGCAGAACCTGTAGATTCTGGCATATCAGAATACGTAAAACAGGAAGTCCTTCGAGAAATTAAAAATATATCAGAAGAAACATGAGGTAAAAAGAGTGAAATAAAGAAAAAAGCTATAAATCCTATACAAATGTTATATGATAAAAAAAAACGAAAAAAATTTTACAACCAACAGGAAGTATTCAAGACATTATTTAAGTGAAACCAAATGATTTCGGAAGTATAACTCAAGCAAGCCAGGAACACACTTACAGTGATTTAAGCTCCTCCATACAAAATAAAATAAAAGAATGGGAAAAATGTTTTATTTTTAGATATAATGATATATTTAGCTTAATTTATCCCGCTCTTAGACAGTTTGAAATCGGTTTCTATAATTTACTAGATACTGAAGACTGTGAATCTCTACAGCCGAACAAATGCTGACAAACTTTGTTGCTGATTGTGCAATTTTATGCTTTGTTAAAGAAAATTTAAACAATGTTCTATTCTTACCATGCCAAATAAATGAAATCATCTTTGAAAAAGTCAACAAACTGCTTTTACTTAAACCTAGTTTTCTCTTTATTCCAATTTAAAAAACAGTCACTTCAACCTCTGTATTTTTAAACCTGATACCTAAGAATTTGTTTTTATTGACTCATTATATGAACATACTGAAAGAGTTATGATAAGTTTATGTCTAGAGACTGTAATAATAAGAATTGGAAATTTGTCAAAATTTTGCAAAGGAAAAAGCAAGAAGATGGCGTGAAGCTGCGGTAGTTTTGTAATTTAGTACATTATTAATTTCCTTAAATAAGAACCTATGACAAACTTATCATTTTCTAACCAAGCTAGGAATGAAATAAATTCAGAACTAATTAGATGTGCCACTGCGGAAATTCTAAAGATTATAGAAAAAAATTTACTGTATGCAGATATAGTGTATGTAAAGGAAGCATAATTAAAAAATATAATAATGATTAAACTGTGTGTGGGATATGTAGTAAAAATACCATGGAAAAAGAAGTGTGTTCAAAATGCCAAACAAGCCATAAATATTATTTTAAAATTTCTAAAATGCATGTTAAAATTGAGTGCAAAAAATAATCATACTTGGTGGTGCCAAATCTGATAATACCCTTCACCATCATGTACATAGGTATAATCCCAAATCGTAGCTTAATCTATATTTCATGTTGAATGCCATTTTTCCTTATTATTATTTCCGACGTCATCCTTGATTTTAAAATTTTACGTAATTTACTGTATTTTACTAGTCAAGCCCTTTAATTTGATACCCATATTGATGGGGTTAAAAAAATATGATCCGCCATTTTGTTTTATACGCCATCTTGGATTTTACATTTTTTAATAATTTACTGTATTCTACTAGTCAAGCCCTTTTATTTGATACCAATACTAAGGGTCTTTAAGAAGCTAAATTTAAAAATACCAGATTTGGCCTATATATAAATTTATTGTTTGCCATTTTGTAGTGGCGGCCAACATGAATTTAAAATTTTTTATAGTGCTTGTATTTCGCTAGTCAAGTCCTTTCAGCTGATACCGTATTGACTCTCTCGGTTGTCTAGAAACTGAAAAAAATATATATTAATATATATTTAAAAAAATTTTTGTCTATAACTTTACCGATTAGAGCCTGCTTTATCCAAAATTTTTGACGAAAATCTCTAGAGGCATATTATATCTACAAAAAGGAGCAAAGGTACCTATAAATAATTTTATCGCTGAAAATTTTTAATTTAAATGGTAAAAATATGATGAAAAAAAACAGAGGCAGTCGTGTTTTTTTGCTCCTATCTCAGAAAGTTATCGGGCGATTGTGCTGAATTTCAATACCATACACAGATCTGAGGAACAAATAGTTGCTTCTAAAAGTTGATTTCGACCAACACATTAACAAAGCTTAATCGACTCCTCTATTCATAAGCTTTCAGAAAATATATACTTTATGGGGTCGGAAATAAAAACTGTAGAAATTACAAAGCCATACCCTTGTGCACTACAGGTGAAGGGTATAAAAATGGCTCAATTGTATGGTTACGGCATTATTTTTAGAAAGTGTGTTAAAAATGATAAAAATGTCATTAATATTATTTAGATATTTAGTTACGTAGTTATTTTTCTTTTATGTATATAAACATGCATTATTTATATTAGTAAAAAAATAATCACACTTCTAAATAAACACTGATCAAATGATGGCTCAATTTAGTGCTGAAATAAATGCATATATGCTTGTACGTTTATGGTTTAGGCCTATTGGGGATGCCAGCCATGTAAAATAATTGGAAACGCGCTTAGTGTGGAAATCTACAGAATTGTTTAAATATAACTACAAATTAAGAAAGAAATAAATGTGGTTAAATTTTGGTTTTCATCATTTATACATACATATATACCAAAATTCAAAAATACATCAATAGTAACTCCTATTGATGTATTAATACCGAAAAACAATTGCTATTGTCGAGATCAAGCAAAATTTCTCACTTTTGAGAAAATTCAATTGCCGTTTGCCAGAGTTTATAACGCCAAAATACATTTAATTTGTTAGTGAGACTTGTTTTTTATTTTATTAAAAAAATATTTCATATCGTAAAAAATTAGTTAATTTTGTAAATCTTTATTACTAGGGTTTTTTTCCTGGAATTTTTTGTTTCCCGGGAATGCGATATTTATTTTTAATTTCCCGGGATCCTGGGATCCTGCAGCAAAATAAATAAGAAGTGAATTTATTTTTAATTAATAAAAAACTTTTTATTAAAAAGCATAAAATAGTCTATAATTTAAAAAAACACTTCAAAACTATAAAAATTAATTAAAAAACTTGAATTTAAAATACAAATTGAGTAAAAATATTTTTAATTGAAAAAGTATTATTCTCTAGATACGAGATCAAATATGACCACATAAAACAAACCAAAAACAAGTACTTTAGCCACGAGATCAAAAATAAAATCCTTAGAATTCAATTTCAAAAACAATGTATAATTAAAAAAATAGGGTGTACCACCGCGCGCAATTTTAAACCTATTTTTAATGTATTTGACACAGAAAATGAGAATTTTGTATTTGGCATTATATCTGAAATTAAAACAAGTAGTACGATAAATTCACAAATATTTAATAGGTATATTCATATATCATAACTAAGTGTGATATATGAAATTTAAATCGCTGATTTTGAAAAATTTTGATAACGGAGGGGCGGCTTACAAATATTAAAGACGGTGTGTCCTAGTAGATTCTTAACCGATTGCAGCAGGTATCTGAATTATAATATGGACTTGGAGGACATGTGGTTCCAACAGGACGGCGCTACAAGCCACACAGCGAATGTCACAATCAATTTATTGGAAACCAAGTTTGGAGAAGGTGTTATTTCACGAAATGGTCTAGTCGATTGGCCGCCTCGGTCGTGCGATTTGACGCCGTTAGACTATTTCCTGTGGGGCTACGTCAAGTCTATGCCAACAAGCCAGCGACGATTGATGAACTTTGTACGAATATCGAACGTGAAATTGCAGCAGTTTCGCCCGATTTATGCTTGAAAACCGTCGAAAATTGGGTTTAGCGTCTAGACTTCTGCAAGCGTGCCCGTGATGGCCATGCAAAAGAAATCGATTTTCATACATAATGGCATCGAACGTACTTTCACATGAATAAAGAATTCATTGATATCCAAAACCGTTTTTGTTTTATTTAAAAAAAATTTTGTTACGCTCTTATTGAAAAACCCTTTATAATAGCGTAATATGAGTACACGAAATTGCTTTTGTTCTATAAGAGGAGAACTAAACCGACATTTTTTTCACCGACTTCTGAAAACTTTTCGGTCGATAACTTCTGACTGTGAGCCTTTTTTTTTGAAAAATGTATGTTTGTTTGTTCTGATGTAATTTTCTATCGATTGGCGCTAGTGCGATGTGAACACAGATTTGTTAAATATTTGCACATAGAAATTTAAAAATATATACAGACAATTAATCTCGTTATAATATGCAAATGGTTGAAATTTCGCAAATGACCAATACAAAATCTTATTATAGAGTTTTATAGCCATTCGTTACCGTTTTTTGTAATTTAATTAAATTAAAATATGTAATTTTTTTCATGTTTTCCTGATATGCATTTAGCACCTTTTTTGCAACTGTGAAAAAGTTTTCCAATAATTGAAAAAAAGTTTGCTTAAAATTTTGTTTTCTTCAGCTCGATCGTTTTTAAGTGCGCAATTCGTTTTTTTTGTAATTCAAAAAGAGCAGTCGCATACTCTCGACTATCATTTCTTAGTTAGTTCAAAAAAGAAAAGGAACTTGTGCTCATCCCTAAAGGCAATACAAAAATTTTTAAATAAAAAGTAAAAAAAAAAACAAAAAGAAAAAACGGAAATATAAATTGATTTTGAAAAACTGTATCTTTTATAAAAGAGTAAAACATTGAGTTTAAATAAAATCAAGAAAATTAAATTTTTGAAAAAAATAAGTGTCCCCATTCCCCTCAACATTCTGGTCCTTCAAGCCGGATCCTGGTTACAACACCCGCAAGCACCAGGGACCGAAAATTCCTTTGTTCCAGTGGACACCTGTTCAAGAAACCATTCGTCATCCAAAATCAATGACAGCAAGAACCACATGTGCGTACATTAGCGCACATTTTACATCAGTAAGGTTTTAAGTAAATTTAATCACATTTCTATTTGTATACTACATACCAACCGGTCTGTACCGTTATAAATTTTTAAGTTCATACTGACTGCTACTTAAAATGAAACGAAATCCACTTATTGATATTGTGTATATTTGTTGATAGAGAGTGGAATCTCCAACATTGTTTCAACTGTGTGTTTGCATACTCTGTCAACATCGTTAATTGTCTAAACATAAAGTAAAAGGATTAAACACAACACAAAAAAATCAAAGCAAAGGGAAAAGAAAAAAGTTCAAATAAAATAAAATGAAAACAAAAACAAAAATTTTCAAGAAAATTGTTGTCTAGAAGATTATTGGCCACATGAAAATTATTGGATGAGACGAGATCGTGTTTAGAGGGTTTGCTGGCTGCACTGGTCCCACTTGCTAGTACTTTTCTATTTTCTGGCAATTAAAAAAAAAATGATATTATTTGCATACATTTCTTATAAATTTACAATATTATTACTTATTTTTGCCTCCATTGATAAAATAATTATAATATTCTATATAAAATGTTATGTTTCTCAATATTCACCGCCAAAAAATAAAACGATAATTTAAATAAAGAAAAGAACGAAGAAAACTGTCAACTGTCATGTGCATATGCTTACAGAGAAACTTATCTCTATATATACATATTTCAGTACTTTGGTACTATTTTCAGTACTCTTTCATTCAAAAAATACCACAAAATCATTGACAACATAGCGCAAACACCCAAACAAGTAAGAAATCAGCAAACAAATTAGAAATAATGTTGTGTTTATTTGTGGCAGAACACAATTTACCATTTACAATGCTTGACCACCTCAACATTATTAAAAATGGAAAAAAAAGGAAAAACTATATTCCTCTGGAAAAAATGATTGGGTTTACGGCAGATAATTGCAATGTAATGATGGGGCAACTTAGTGGTGTTTAGGCTCGATTACAGAAATTGTTACCAAATTTGTTCGTAAATGGCTGTGTATGCCAAATTTTTAAACTTAGCTTTGTCTACAGCTTATTTATATCTACCTAAAGAAATTGATAAATTTTTGAAGAAACTAAGTTTTCACTTTTGTAATAGCTCTAGCTGAAACGAAGAACATCAAAAATTTCAAGACTATTTTGGTACAGAAGTTCACTAGATTCTACGGTATGCCCAAACTAGATGGTTTTCGAGACAGGCTGTGATTGAGATTTTTGGAGCAATGGGAACCGCTAACGTATTTTTTAATTTAAATAACTTTGAAAGTGGACATTAAAATTAACGCATTAAATTTATTGGAAGTAAAATTTTAAAAGTTCAAACAAAGATGTATTTTTTATTTTTGTCATACATTTATAAAATAATTAACAATGTGAATATCAAAATGCAGAACGAGGAAGCAAGGATACACATTTTGCACTCCAGAATGAAATATTTATTTTTACAAGTGGCAAGAAACTTCATACAAATTGAAGTTTTAGATAACACGACCTAAATAAGTTTAAACTTAGATGAAAACCATTTAAATGAAATATTTTGCGGAACTGCGTTTGATGTACATAGTTATAGAAACAAAAAAGTAGACAAAGAAGTTATGGACAAAGTCAAGGTAATTGCAAAATGTAAGCCAAGTTAAAAACGAAATGAACAAGCTTATGTTTTCTGATGTTTCACGTATTGCTATCGGATTTTTGCCAATACGACATTCGTCAGTAGCAGTTGAGCGGACGTTTTCAATGCAAAATGATACAAAAGGGAAAAAAAGAAATCGTTTGCAAGTACAAACTCTTTCAAATTGAATTAAAACTAAAGATCTATTAATATCAAATGATTCCTGTTGTAACAATTATAATATTACTCATGATCTCTTTAGTGACTAGCAGTCCAAAACATAGAAATCTGTGTACTTCATTTTAAATTATAAGGAAATACATGTGTATGTACATATATACATATGCATTTACGTAAATGGTAATATCAAAAATAAAATAGTTTCAAGTTTCTTAACCAACATATATATTTTTTTTATTTATGTATTTCTGTTTTTAATTTTTAAGTTTGTTTTCCAATAAAAAATATGTTTGGAAAAAGTACCAAAATGTTGAAAAAGTACTCTTTTGCTTGGTGGAAAGTACCAAGAATGATTAAATAAAGATTACGCCTTGCGCATGATTTACCGTTAGATGACGTAGTAATCCCCTCGCAAAGGTTACCAAGTCTGTATCATATGTGAAATTTATAATTTCTTACAAAAAATGTATGTATTTTGTAATGGTTGGCAGCCCTGTAATTAATTTACTCAGAGAGATTTAAAAAATAAGTCTTACATCGGTGCTTAATAAACAGCGAATTTCGTGTCATATTTTATAATAAATACATAAAAATAATATTAAAATTATATAAAAAGTGTTTAAATTTGGTTATTTAATAGCTGCAAAACTAATAAAAACAGAAAACAAAATAAAGTGAAAAGAAAAAAAAGAAAGAAATTATATTTAAAACTAATAATTTGTGTATATTTAATAAAACGTTTGTGTTTTCAAACAGCTGTATCATTTTACAATTTCCCAAAACATGAAGCTCGATGAAGTTATGCACTAGTGCTATTGAAAGTGAAATGAAAACTGCTAATGAAACTGAAGTTGCAAATGTATATGAAGGACTACGTGAAACTAAAAAGCAAAATGATATTCCAAATAGTTTTTCAGATCGCCTCCAGACTTACACCATATTTTTCAAAATAAATGGTAAAAAATTATTACTTTCAAGCGGATATTTACAAAAGAAATTATTAGAAGCAAAAGAAATTGAAGCCAGTGAAGACGTGAAAAAACTTTTTTTTTAGGTGTCGAATGTTTTTTAATATTAGGATACTAAATGCCGAAATCGCTGAAAATACTTACTTAAGCGAACAAGAAAATTTTATAAAATAACAAAATGAATTCTACACCTAATATAATAGTGAAATATTGTAATAAAAATAATAAAAATATATGTTATATAAAGAATTTGTTTGCTTTTAAAACATTTAGGTAGAAAAATATCAGTTTGTACCACTGTCATGTTTTTACACAAACATAATTAGTTATACAGCTGAATTTTATTAGCCAATGAAAACACAGCTTGAGTGACGTCAGAATTCCTACATGCGCAGAAATGTTTTTTTTATGGCTGCGTGATGGCGTAATCTTTATTTAATCATTCTTGGAAAGTACCATCTCAAGTTTTCAATTTCACCCTTTATTTAAACATTAGTGCTTTATACAATACAATACGCATATAAGAAAGCCTAAAAATGCATCGATTTTCTTTCTTATATGTGAGCTTACTTATAAAGAAAACACGCATATAAGAAAGATATTTTCTTATATATGTACATCAGTAACAAAATTTAAACAATTTTCTATAGAAATATATAATTGAAATAAAACTGCTTAATACTAATACATTTTACACATCATTTTGTACTAAATTTCGTTTATTTGTCGTAAAAATATTAATATGTTCAAATATAAGTACACAACTAAAGGTAGAAACATAAAAACAAAACAGGTGATTGCACTTCACTAAAAATAACATTTGACAAAAAAAAAAGTAATTTGGTAAAAAAAATAATATTTCATAGTTTGATAAAAAATCAGTAAGAAGAATGAATACATAGTTTTAAAACATGTGTTTACTTAAAAAATACTATGAAGTAACACTAAAAAATTCTTGAATTTTCTTTTGGACGAGCTTCTTTTCATGGGTTCTAAAGACAATATCTTCTTATTTACAAATATAATCGTAGAAACGTCTAAATATTATTTAAGAATAAAGAATTCTTTAATAACATCATCTCTTTTTGGCCATTTGGCATCACGATCAGTGATCCCAGATGTAAATTGTAAATTATACACAAAAAAAAATCTACTTTAACCGAGGTTAAAAAAGAATTCAATTGTGAGAATATATACTACTTTCTTATACACGTACCATTTTCTATGGAATGAGCATAATTTTTCTTCAAAATTTGTTTCTGATAGAAGAGTTTTTCTTATAAGCGAGTTTCTTATATGAGGATTATTTAGCACGCAGATATATACAAATGTGCATGGTGTCTGAAGATGTCTTTCTTATAAGCGAGTTTCTTATATGCGTATTTTACTGTATATAAACCCCAACATTTGATCAAAGACAATAGACTATAAAGATGTTGCACTGCCATACAAAGTTGTGCCGGTGTTATTTTCTATGTGGGATTTTTCATAAATCCCAATTTGTGTTATACCAAAGAATATAAATCATATAGAATGCGCATGAAGGCCCAAATTGAAATATTTTTTAAAAAAGTTTTATGACGCGGTCGGTAAGGCAAAAGGGAAAGAAGCAAAAGTAAAGAGCATAACAATGTTTCGCTCTCATACGTAATTGCGTGTGTTTGTAAATACTTCAGCTTGCATGTTTGTATGTTTGTTTATGTTTTGATATTTTCATTTCTTTGTACAAATTCTTGTCAGTCAGACGTGTAACAACGTACGCATGTATGTATGTTGTTTATGCATTTATGCATGTATGTATGGATGTGTTAATGTTCTTGAAACAATGATATGAGAAAATATAAATTTACATTTATAAAAGAGGTCAAATAAATTCAAATAAATGTGAGCAAACATTATATTGAAAACAAATACGCTCGACTGCGTTACAGTAGCAAAAGCATATATATATTGTTGTTGTACGAATGTGATTGCATCAATTGTGATCGAATTTTATTTGCCCTTCTTAGCGAAAATTTTAGTGTACGTGTAAATTTTAATTGATTTGAGATATGTAATTTTAATACAATGAAATTTATTTTAGGTAAAAATGTTTTTTTCAAGCATTTGAGGTATTGAAATAAATAAAACTTTATATATAAAATGCGAACAAAACTAGAGTTGAGAATTATGTATTATTTTTTTTAGAACAAACAGAATGTTGAAAAGTTTATTTATTTAAAAAAAATTAAATAATAATATTGGAAAAGTAATAAGTTGTTTTTTTTTTTATAAAACAATTGAAATAAAAACAAACTATGTATGTATTTTTGTTAAGAATAAATAATTTTTTATGCTTTTCCCACTTCATTAATTTCTGCCATCAAAAAGTGTTCAATAAGGATGTGAACCACCCTTGTATAATTAACAAAATTATTATACTTTAATAAATTACATCATTCGTTTGCTAAATTTTTTATTTTTTTTTCCTTGGAACTTCCTTTTTCTATAGACCAAGAGCAATGCTTTCGGAGGAGTACTAATAGTAGAAAGTCCAAAACTTCTATTCTGTGTTGAGAACAAGCGTCGGCAAACCACTTCGGAGTCAAGCGTTTACAGGACTCAATAATAAAGGATTTTATACCAATTTTTTGGGGCTCAGATTTAAAAATTTTATGAAATATTAAAATATGTCTTTTACTAGCATCCATTAGTTTTTCTGATGGAGCAGCTAAGCTTTCAAAATCTAAAAGCGACTGATAATTTTTAAAGTGTATAAAAAGCTCGCTTGGTGCTGTTAGAACTTCATCCGTCTTTCTCAATTCGTCACAACATTTTTGGCATTGTAATTTTGGAATGACTTTAAATGCTACATATCCAACAAAGAATTTTCAGAAACACCACATTTTCTAAATATTGTAAAAAAAAAATTAATAAATTTATATGCTTCACTGTTAAGCTGAATTGCAGATCTGTAGCAGTTATCACCATAAAGGGAGCCACTATAAGGACAATCGAAAATCTTGTCAATTTTTTCCACAAACTGAGCTGTTGATAAGGCCAATTTTGTGGAATTTATCTTAAATTTTGTGCTTTCGGAAATAGTTTTGTAGCAGCCGCAACAGTTCTGCTGAAAATTTGTGTTGCAAATTTTACACGCATTTTTTCAAAACAGTTAGGGTAAATGTGTTGCCGTGTCAATTTTGGGCCCATTTTTGTTTTTGCACTTGCTTCCATTTCATACAATTCCTTAATTACTTGAAAACTTACCGTTCCATCCGGTGATTTTATGTCACACTTTAACCAGCCATTCCGCAAAGACTTAACTAAATGGGGGAAATCGTACATGCAAAAAACTTTTTGATCATTAGTTTCAAAAAACGGCTTTTCCACAGATACTTTAGGGTTGGAGAAACATTTTCTGTTGGTCGAGCCTTGATCATATACAAGGGCACGAACGTTTATACCCATGCTTTTTAAAATATTATAATTTTCTTTAACTATTTCACTTAAAGTATCCGCAGATAAGCCGTTGTAGGAAATAAAATAATTAAAAATGATTGAAAAATAAGAAAACATAGATTTAATCATAAAAACACTTACATGAGTGGCAATTCTATTAGTCCTTTCAAATCCAGTTGTTTCAAATCCATCAACTAAATCTAGACTTCTATTATACCTCAACTCTTTTCTTATGCTCATTTCATCGATTACTAAAACCATATGCTTAGCACATCTGTCATCCAACTGGGAGCATTTTTCCCTCACGAATTCAAAAGCATTATTTTTTAAGCCGGGCTGAAGAAATTTAATCGGCGCCCACCGATTCAAGGTGGAAATGTGAGGAAGACTCAAATTTAATTTGTCCCTTAGAAATAAGTATGTGGATTGAGATTTGTAAAATATGTTCTGAGCTAAATATTTTACATTTTCAGAATATTCCTTTGGCCGAGAGCTCAACAAAAGCTTACAAAAAATTTTGCTTTCTGCGCTTATATTTTGTAAACAATCAATCGATTCAATAAGAGACTTTTTTATATTTTTACGATTTAACTTTTTAATATTTTGTGTGGGTCGCTTTGATTTAAAATTTTTTTGTGATCTGCAAGTAGAGTTTGATTTTCGCAATTTGAGCAGAAGGGGGCTTCGATATTTTCACAATCTAAATTTTTTGGGGAGGACCTGAACTCTGCGTTAAAATCTTCCAATTCTTCCTCCATTTCATCAATATCTACAGTTCGAATGGCGTCAGCTTTTAATTTTTTTTCCCCAACGTATGAACTTGAAAATTGATTTTCGCAAATATAAAGATTTTTATTAAAATTCTTCTCAGAAATTCGACAATTCTCTCGCCAAATTTGACCTAGTATCATATCCGGCGAAGGAAATTTAAACATTTTTAAGCCCTTAAAATGTCTTCTCGACTTTTGGCATTTTTTTACGCAGCATTTTATGCCCGATTGCGATTTATTTTTCTTTTTTGTACTCGAATTCATTGCTTTAGTAGAGTTTTTATTTATTGCGTTATTTTTATTTTTTTTATTTACTTTTTTTATAATTTCTAGACACACAGTACGTAATGTTCCACTGCAGCTTTGAAATTGAAATGTGTTATGAAATGCTTCACAACAAAATAAAATAAAAAGCTGCAGATCCTTTAAAAAATCACTAAAAAGTTTTCAGGCGAAGTGTCCTTGACGATTTTTGCCTCTTAAAATTCAACAACAATACAAAAATTCTACCTGAGTTCGGTTTAGCTAGGTTTTTGCGCATTTATTGGATGTGGGTTTTTTAAAGAAACGGTCAAATAATTCCAGTGCAGGCAACAGGTACATAAGTATTTTTTATTGAGTTTTGCCTTTCTTACATAAAATTAAAATTCCTTTTCTTTTATCACAAAATACCTACATACATAACTATTAGTTTCCTGACTAGCCAACAAATTATTGGCGAAACAGTGACAGCAATTTTAATAAAAATTGTAATTTTAAAGAATAAAGTAGCTAAAATAAATTATAAATTACACTTTAAAAATATCGCACTAGAGCTACATGTATAAACATTTAGTGTACTTGACAATAAGCGAAAGTTTTTTCGAAAACTCCAATTTGTAAAAGTAGCTGTAATACATTAGAAAACATCGCCTTTTATTTATTTAAAATACCTAAAGTGAAATTCAAATGCTAAAAAAAACATTTTCACCAATAAAAAATTTCATTATATTAAAATTATCTCAAATCAATTAAAATGTACACCTACACTAAAATTTTCGCTAGGAAGGGCAAATAAAATTCGATCACAATTGATGCAATCTCATTCGTACAACAACAATATATATATGCTTTTGCTACTGAACCACAGTCGAGCATATTTGTTTTCAAATAATTTTTGTATACATTTGTTTGAATTTATTTGACCTTTTTTATAAATGTAAATTTATATTTTCTCATATCTTTATTTAAAGAACATTAACACATCCATACATACATACATGCATAAACAACAGACAAACACGCGTTCGTATTTATTTTGTTTCTTTGCTTCCTTGTAAATAAATATGAATAAAGAAACCAACAACAAATTACATTTAAAAAATTTGAGCGAAACTATATGAGAGCTATTCGTAATGAAGAGAGCGGGTTCCAATGTTAGAACCCGTCATAAGAAATTTTGTTTGTACGTGATGCGCATTCTATGTGATTTATATTTTTTGGTTATACTCACCTTATACAATAGTTATTATTAATATAATTACTTGTTTTTTTTTATGAAAATTCCTCAGGAAATAAAAAGGAGAAAAAAGATAGGAAAAGGAAACATGGAAACAGATAATATGAATGATCAGCTGCGTGTGAATATTTTTTGGTATTCAGTACTGAACGTTGGTGTAGTTGATTGTTTTTGGCAATGCGTAAAACACAGGGCTGTATTTTTCATTGAGTCCCGACTGAAACACCGTGGGAAAGTAGATAAGTTTGAATTTAAATAAATGATCAGTAAAATATTTAATCTTGCGAGTTTTTATGATAGCCGGATAGGGAACAAAATACTGAATACATATTTAGAGTAAAACTTTTGAAATTTTTATTTGTATAGATAGATTGGGTTTTAAAACAGAACAAAGTTAATGTAAATTTATAAATTTTGTT
This sequence comes from Phyto melanocephala, assembly GCA_941918925.1. Classification (NCBI taxonomy): domain Eukaryota; kingdom Metazoa; phylum Arthropoda; class Insecta; order Diptera; family Rhinophoridae; genus Phyto; species Phyto melanocephala. Next base: position 46,283,641 of record OW799237.1, read on the forward strand.
TTTTTTTGGGCAGGACAGATAAAGGGAATTTTCTAGAGCAATTTGTATACAAAAAAAAAAAAAAAAAAAAAGGAAAAAAAAGATAACGATAAGCGCCAGAATTTTATCAGGAAAATATGGAATTTTGGAAGTTCAGTCAGGGAATTTTTGGTATACATAAAATGGCTCTAGCAGAAATCAAATAAGATTCAAGTCGTAAGCATTGATGTGAGAATATCTTTTTTTTATTAAATTGGTAATTTGTGAGTTCTAAGAAAAAGAATCGAAGGAAAAAAAGAAGGAAAATCTATGCTTTGGTGAAACAAAATTAATATAATTATATATATACATATACATTTATAGGATCTAATCATTGAAGGATATAATAATTGAAAATTTTAAATAAATTCAGAAATAAAGGTAATAAAAAATATCAAAAATAGGTGAAAACAAATCTTGTCCCTAGGATGTTGGCGTATTTAATTAACTGGTAATTGCAGGAAAAAAGGAAAGATAAATCCGAAAATTTTATTCCCATTAAATTTTGTTAGTTAGCTAGGAAAATAAAAAGAAAAAAGTTAAGGCGGAAGGAGGATATATAAAAAATCAACAGGAAAATTTACGAGTAAAACCTAAATTGAGTCTTTTAAGTATGTGTTTTTTTTGTTGTTAATATATAATAATTTATTTATTTGTATATGAATATAAGTTCACTAATTATAAGTATAATTTATTAGAAGTGCTTTTCAACGTAGTTGTATGGTATTGTTGAATATATATTTTCGGATAACCTTATCCTTAAGTTAGGCAATAAATTTTATTATATTTTAAGATCATTTGTGTAAATCATAGAGTATGCAATAATTTTTATTTTATTTTAGGATTATTTGTATAAATCATAGAGGGTGCTATTGTATTTAGTTAAACAGACCGGAAATGAAAATTTAGACCGGGTATAGGTTTTAATCAATTCAGAGATAATTTTGTTAGCCTTAGGGAGCTCCTTCAGGTGTATTGAGATAAAGAAAACAAATAAGAAGGTATTTATTAATTTATGGCAGTTGATTTCAGCCCAAAATGATAACTAAATAGAATAGAAGTCGAAAAGAAAACCAATTATATATATATATAAGATTTGTTTGTAATTAGTATTTGTGGATAATTGTAAGCGTTTAGGTGTCAAATATCGAAAATTGTAAAAATTTTAAGTTTTTTTTTGTTAATAAATTTAGTGGTATGTAAGTTTATAACGTAAAGGAAAAGAAACTATGTGTTTTGAATAAGTTTAAGGGGATAAAGGCATGAAGGTGAGTTAAGGTTGGAGTAAAGTCGAGTGGGTTTTGGGTCACGAGATTATATATTTGTAGGACCTCTTAGTGACATGGTTGGGTGGGCAATCGTAGGGTACAAGATCTGCTCTAAAATAGGTCCTTACATGAGTCGCCAAAGTTAAAAGGAGAACTTGTGTTTGTCAGATGTAATTTTTGTTGTTGTTTTCATTATAAGTTTTTTATGTAGGGCGTACCTAGTGAAGAGGGTTGGGACCCTCTGAGACATGCCCAATACTTGAGCTGGACGGCAACCTTGCTGGTCACTACGGCTGTAACATAAATGGCGCCCAAACGAATGAGACAGTCTAAGGTATTTTCTAATGAAAATGTCCTAAACTGTAGGCGTGGTACATGTATTGACACCAACACATGTAACAATAGTCTACTAGTTGTTTAATAGCCTAACGAAATATTCGATAACATAATAAATGAAATAAAATCCTATTTTGTAGCCCTTAAGTAATAGTCTTGCTAAGGTAGTACAGAAATGGAGATAAGTTTAATTTATTGTGAAAGCAAGTATGTATTTCGAACAAGATCATTGTATAAAATAATCACGATAGCTTAGACATTTTTTTTCTGCTTAGTCAAATAAGTCTAGATGTATTGTGATATTTTATTTTGTTTAAAGTAGTTTCAGTTTTGTTTATTAGTTTAGTACTTGCCGGTGATAGCTCTGATAGCCGCCTATGTAGTAAAATCATGGGGTCTGTAGTATAGACTATTACCGACTGGCTGCTCATAACTCAAAATTTTTTTTAGAATTTTTGATCGTATGACAGCAAATACTGACAATTCAATTTTGAGTAATTTTTGTTTTGTTTGACTTAATTTTGGCGTATCATATTATGGACTTATAACTATTAATATAACCACTTCGACAACCGATACTTAATTTCATGCCAAACCCAAAATAGTATTATAGAGATTATTATATATAAGTATATTGCGAATTGTGATAGATAAGTTATATATTAATTTACTTAATGTTTATGTGTTTGTACGTTGCTGTTGACCTCAGAGTAAACTAGAATACCAGATCACTATTTAGAATTTCCAACGTTAATATTGTCTTGGCTAGAAGAAAAAGGGAAAATATATATATTATTGAAAAGGAAAGAAAAAATGCGTATTTTTATTCATAATTAGTTTATAAAGGGATGCCCCAGGTCCTGTAAACATTGAGTCTGGAAAAATTAAGAGAAAGGTCCAATTTGATTTAAATAGTTCTACCGCTTTTGATTTTAGTAAGGCCTATAAGTCAAATACTCCCAGTAGAAAATCAAGTTCTATTAGAAACATAGAGATGAGCAGGCATCAAGTTGACCCACAATTTCACGATAAATCGCAAACCGTAAACGCAAGCCAGCCGTCGGGAAGTGCTACTGTGTGTAGGGAAATGAGGGCCCAAGAAGCTATCTCGGTTCAACAATGTATGGCAGCAAGAGGTAATGGTGAGTCCACTAGCAGAGCTGCAGATCAGATCGTATCATCACAAATTAACGCCATGCAAAGACAAATTTCTGAATTAACGGAAACTGTTAGCAAAATGAGCTTAATACTGCAACATACCCAATTAGAAAATAAAAAGCTGTGTGAAGAATTTGTCCCAAGCAGGCTAAGAAACCGCAACGGCTCAGTTAATGTCATGGAGACTTCGCCTATGAGTTCAGCTAATTCGTCAAGAGCATCCGTAGATAATAAATGAGTCCGAATTCGAATAGATAAATGGGGTCTCGAATTCGACGGAAATTGTAACAAGCTGCCAGTTGAAGATTTCGTGTTTCGTGTCGAGCGTCCACAAAGACAGTATGGTGCATCTTGGGATGAGGTATTAGACAATTTCCACCTGAAAAAGCCCACACAAGTTTGACAGCTGCGCACGGGGGTTTTGTAAAAACGTTAGAACGATTACGAAGATTCTTTTACTGGCCTAAATTATTTAGCAATGCATCCGAAAGAGTCAATCAAAGTATTTTAGCAGCCATCCGAGCGTATTTAAATGAAGACCACCGAGATTGGGATCTCTATTTATCGGAAATAGATTGTGCTTTGCGTAATTCTTTCCATAGTGCCATTGTACTTACACCATTCTTTGCACTATTCGGATACCACATGTATTCAAGTGGAGCTGATTAGAAATTAGGCCGAAAACTACAATCAATTTCTGATCACTATATCATCCCGAAACACAATGAGAAAATGGAACTCATAAGAGAGCAGATAAAAGAGAACATGACCAAAGCGTACGAGAAAAATGCCGAAAGATATAACAGAAGAGCTAGAGTAGTAAAATTTATTCCCGGAAAAGAAGTCTACCGTAGAAACATGGTACAAAGTAATTTTGGTAAAAACTTGAACGCAAAATTCTGCCGAAAGTTTCTAAAGTGTCGAATGGTGCGACCTGCAGGGAATAACCTGTATGAGCTTGAGTCTTTGGAGGGAAAAACAATAGGCATATATCACGTTAAGGATATTAAAGTATAAGTTGAGTTCAAGTGCAATATTAGGATTTAAGACAATTAATTATACAATTATTTATTTTTATTAATTATACGATAATTTATATGTCGTTTTGTCCTAAATTGTACATGAATCATGCAATTTTACTTTACGATCTGTGATATTCTCTAGTACCTGTTAGTAATAGTTAGGTTTAACATACATACCTTTTTTTTAGTTGTGCAATATTAGTTAGTAATTGTAATCCGAATTTCCACTGCGATATTTGTGTTCACTGTGATGTCCCGTTTTATTTTTATTATAGCTTTTAACTTCTTTTTGATGGTATCAGTATTGTGTTTAAGGAGGAAAACAGCCTGTAAGATAAATATGAGGACACACAAAGTAAATGCTTATAGTACGTATAGATTGTAGGAATACTTCCCGTAAGTTATAATGGAACAAGTGAATCTCAAGGCCTTTGATAATTTAAAGCGTCCACGAGATTGGTCCAAATTCTTAGAGCTGCCTTGAGTATAGGGAGAAATAATAGGGGCATACTCGTGTTATTGAAAATCTAGGATAAAATTTTAAATGAAAAATTAGATATTATGAAGTTTTTTTTTATACTATTGTCTAATAAATGGACACACAGTTGATAACTAGCCGAGAAATTTTAGCGTTCAATTAGAATAATTGCACTTTGTGCCAATTGGTGGAAAATGGAGAAGAGCCAATTACAAGATTTTTTTTTGATAAATAGATTATCTTCTAAAATGGGTTGTCACTATGATTTTTCTTACCTGAGAAAAGTTATTAGTTGGCCATTGCTCGTAGGTAGTTTGGATTAGATGTAATATTTTTGCGAATACAGGGAGAAGTTAATTGATATAATTATGGAATGCGGATAAAGCACAAAATTGTATGTTACCTGTTTTTTTTTGTTATTAAGTCCCGACTAGATTCAGGTAGAGTGTGGGACTCTATTTCAGGGTCATGGGAGTTCCCCACGTTAGAATTTGATGAGCATCATATCCGCACACCGCTTCCCACTACGTATCCTTGCAGGAATCGGAGTTTTGTTGCGGATGGTACCTCCTCACCAATGATGTTTTGTTGATTTGTTGTTTGCATTCGCCTGCTGGTGATGTCTTCCAAAATAATCTAAAGAGAATAAACAAAAAAACAAATAGATGAAAATATTTCGTATTTTTTTTTGTTCAAGCTTTGTTTACATTTGGGTTTGAATGTTGTTTTTTTTTTGTTGTATTACATTTTGTTTGCAAATTATTACCTATAACACCCATTTTATTATAAAATTAATAATCTCAATTTTCAAAAAAATGTACATATGTATGTTTTTTTTATTGTTAGAACAACATATTTTATTACAATTATATTTTCTTATGTGCAGGTTGTGTTATTGTATTTTTTGTGTGTTTTGTTTCACTTTAGGCACGAAAGCAAAATGTATGTTTTCTTTTGGCACTAAATATTTTTGAAGTTATCCAAATCACTTATTTTTCTTTAGCTATACTCACCTTATACAATAGTTATTATTAATATAATTATTGAGTCCCGGCTAAAACACCGTGGGAAAGTAGATAAATTTGAATTAAAATAAATTATCAGTAAAATATTTCATCTTGCGAGTTTTTATGATAGCCGGATAGGGAACAAAATACCGAATGCATATTTAGAGTAAAACTTTTGAAATTTTTATTTGTATAGATAGATTAGGTTTTAAAACAGAACAAAGTTAAAGTAAATTTATAAATTTTGTTTTTTTTTTGGGCAGGACATGCAAAGACAAATTTCTGAATTAACGGAAACTGTTAGTAAAATGAGCTTAATACTGCAACATACCCAATATAAAATAAAAAGCTGCGTGAAGAAATTGTCCCAAGCAGGCTAAGAAACAGCAACGGCTCAGTTAATGTCATGGAGACTTCGCCTATGAGTTCAGTTAATTCGTCAGGAGCATCCGTAGATAATAATGGAGTCGAGAGGGCTACACAACCGAATTCGAATAGATAAATGGGGTCTCGAATTCGACGGAAATTGTAACAAGCTGCCAGTTAAAGATTTCGTGTTTCGTGTCGAGCGTCCAAAATGACAGTATGGTGCATCTTGGGATGAGGTATTAGACAATTTCCACCTGTTTGTCAAAGGCGTAGAGGAAAAATGGTACTGGTTGTTCCTGCAAACAAATTACGTTTCAGAGTGGGCTACGTTAAAAGAAGCCTTCCTAAAGCAGTACCAGTCTACCAGATCCAGCTTTGAGCTAATGACCGAGATGGTTGAGAGAAAACAACAACCTGGAGAAGGAATAGATGCCTTCTTTTTTGTAATGACGCAGATGCGATCCCGTTTGGAGATATCAATGCCTGAAAGGGAGATGATAAGATTAATTAAGAAAAATTTAAGGGACGAAATAAGAAATAGAGTTTACCCAATGGTAGTTAGCTCAGTAGAGGAGCTGCGACGTGAGTGTGTTGAGGCGGAGAAAATATTCTGCCAAAAAGACACCAGAATACATCAATTCTCTGGTCCAATAAATCGCTATTCAAGGCATGTAAACGAAATATTCGAAAAACCAGTGGCTGATATTTTAGACCAACCTGAACCATATGAGGAAATAGCGGCGATAAATGTTGAGAAGTTACAAACTCATTATAAACCACCAATTGTTTGCTGGAACTGTAGGCAAAACGGTCATACCAGTGGGTGATATTTTAGACCAACCTGAACCATATGAGGAAATAGCGGCGATAAATGTTGAGAAGTTACAAACTCATTATAAACCACCAATTGTTTGCTGGAACTGTAGGCAAAACGGTCATATGTTTATTGACTGTCCAGCCACAGACAGAGCACTTTTTTGTTACCGGTGTGGTAAACCGGATGTAATTGCTCCAAATTGTAAAGCCCGAAATTTTTCCAGGAGCGAGGGAATAGCGGGGAGCTATCGTTCCAGGGAGAACCCGCCGGTGAATCAGTAGTAAATAAAAAAAAAATAATTTAGTTAAAATCGTGAAAAATTTTAATAAATATATACCCCAATTGCGACACAACTTTTTTCTATATATATTAAATTTTAATGTGAACCATCTTTTATTTTGGCTTAAGTTAAGGATGTTAAGTTAAGGATGGATATTGAAAGCATAACGAAAATGTATTACGAATATAGAAGAATATGAACATGTTGAATTATGAATTGTCATTTGATAGGTGAAATTAAATATTCAACAAAATATGAAAATTAATACTAAGATTCACTAATTCAAATTTCATTGAATTGTAACATAAATAGGAATTTTAAGTTACATGGTAGTATACCGATAAAGATTGCTGATGATGAAATCGTAGCTGATTTCGAAAATGCATTCCACTCGGCTAATATCGGAAATAATTTTAGAAAGAATATTCCTAAAAATGGTTACAATTTAATTAAATTTGAATTATAAAATTTAATAAAAATAACAAATGAACTTAAGCCAAAATAAAAAATGGTTCACATTAAAATTTAATATATATAGAAAAAAGTTCGAATAAAATATAAATATATAATTATAACACACATGGCACGGTGTTAATGACATTCAAGAATTCATTGTTCAGTGTCTATCACCTAGATGGACTTATATAAATGAAAATGTAAATACAACCTTGTTTTCAATAATTCCAGCCAAAGGATGGATATTGTTAATCGCTATATAATAATCTCTTTATAATAAAATATGTATCACTTTCTTTGTAGAGTGTGGTTAAATTTTAAGGGCCCATGTTTAAGGTGAACCACATCTAACCTTCAACTTTTATCTTGTATTTCATTTGACATTTCTCAATCTCAGACTAACTCAATTTGAACCGTGGAAAGATACGCAATCGAGCAACGCTTTTAAATATTAAAGATTTTTATAAAAATGGGCGTTCAAATCAAAATTAATTTTGTGCACTTCGTGATTCTTTTGGTCAACATAATCGTTCGAATTTGTCCACAATCGTGAGAATTGTAAAAAATATTTAAATGTCTGCTAAGCAGGTCTGTATGAAATGTGAAAACATCTGTGAATGCCATCTTAGTTCGTTGAATGGGAAACATTGCTGTTTTTCACGATAACGTGGCAAAACAGCAAGCAACCTCGACTCATCATCGTGCCCAACAATTGAGCATCAACAGTGTCATTGTAAATATGCACTATCGGATCGAGGTGTGCCGCCTAGGTTGGGGGGGCCATGCTGATATTTTGTTCCATACATAATTGAAGCATACAAATATTATCATTATAAAAATAAATGATAATAATTTCATAATAATTTTATTCAAAATCAACATAGTCCCTTAAAATTAAACCACCCATTATAACTTCGGTATGATAGTAAAATGTTTTCGTAAATTTAGTCTTTCAATGAAAGTGGCCGTTAAAATACGCGTGTCAATAAAGTTTCTGCTAATAAACATAACTTAGATATTTCAATATAGTAATTTAGTATTCCAAAATCTTTATTCATAGAGAATTTACATGAATTTAAGAGGAAAGTTTTATTTACGAAATAGTGCTAATTTATTTTTGTTATCTTATGTTCTCCTGAAGTTATGCTCTATTAAAAATGGGAATTTAGGAAAATTTTGTCCTAAGTAAAAAAAAATTATCTCTAAACACTATAAATAATTTATTTTCATGTACAGAGAATGTATATTTTGAATCACCGTGTGATAATAATATAAAAATATGTATCACTTTATTTGTAGAGGGTGGTTAAATTTTAAGGCCCACAGGGTGATTCAAAATATACATTCTCAGCATTTTTCTAAAACGTGAAATTTATTAGTAAGATTTTGATTTTTAAACTTCTATAACATTTTGCTTTTAAAAGATTTTCAAACGAAATAAGTTTTGTATAATTTTAAAATTTGTTAGCCATTAGTACATGAAAATAAATTTTTATAATGCTTAGAGATATTTTTTTTTTACTTAGGTCAAAATTTTCCTAAATTCCCATTTTTAATAGAGCATAACTTCAGGAGAACATAAGCATAAGTTGTTAGCATGCCATCTAGTAGTTGCTAGTAGAGTCCTCTATCTTATCATCTTTATCTTATATTTAGCTACAGTACAATAAATGGCGCAGTGTAAGATGAATAAATGCTAATATATATGACTAATATATTTTTAGAAAAATTTAAAGAAAAAAATGTGCGTGGCACATCTGTTTTCCGTTATAACGAAGACTTTGACCAAAAAGCCATGTTTGCAAAATTTCAGAATCGTACATATAGTTTTGTCAGTTTTATTACGTTTTAAATTTGAAATATACAGTGTGCGGTATAAATTTTCGTACATTTTTATCTATAACTCTTTTCCTAATTCATAGATTTAAGCGATTTTCAGGGAAAAATATTCTTTTGACTCGATAAATATATATTCGAAGTTTCATGACTACATTTATGCGTCTGGACACAATTCAAAAGTGAAAGTGGGCGTTATAGTAGGCGTGTCAAAGTTGTTTTTGCTAATGAGTACAACTTAGGTGTTTCAATATAGTCCTTTATTATTCCAAAATCTTTATTAATAGAGAAATTATATGAATTTTAGGTAAAACGTTATATGGGAGGTGGGCGTAAAAGTGGGCGTGGCACCTTAATTTTTTGGCATAGTAATGAAATTGCCTAGGGGGAGAGACGTAGCAAAATTTATCATCATACCTCTAATTGTAGCGGTTTTATGAGCTTTTAAATTTCATTAACGGTAAATAACGTGAAAAGTGGGCGTTATAGTAGGCGTGTCAAAGTTATTTTTGCGAATGAGTACAACTGAGGTGTTTCAATATAGGCCATTATTATTCCAAAATCTTTATTAATAGAGAAATTATATGAATTTTAGTTAAAACATTACATGGGAGGTGGGCGTAAAAGTGGGCGTGGCACATTGATTTGCCGTTACAAGAAAGCTTTTCACCAAAAAGCAAAGTGTGCAAAATTTCAGAGTCGTACATCCAATTTTGTTGCTTTTATGACGTTTTTGTTTTTAAATATACCGAAAAATACACTGTGCGGTATAAATTTTCGTACATTTTGATCGATAACTCCTCTCCTAATGCATAGATTTAGACAATTTTCGGAGGAAAATATTATCTTTACCCAGGAAATATATATTCGAAGTTTCATGAGTCTACGTTAAGGCGTTTGGACACAATTCCATTTTATTCGATGTTCGAAGGACACGGTTTTTTCGACCTACTCTTGCTTTTCGAGCTATAACTCTCTTCCTAATATTCCGATTTAGCCCATTTTCAATACCAAACAAACCTTGTCTATGAGAAAGATTCTGGCAAAATTTGAGCCCCCTAGCTTTTTCGGTGCGACCTCTATCGTGCTTTCAACAGACGGACAGACGGACGGACATAGCTAGATTGTCATAAAATCAAACCCCGATTCAGAATATATATACTTTATGGGGTCTAAAATGGATATTTCGATGTGTTACAAACGGAATGAAAAAATGAATATACCCCCACCATTTTTTTGGTGGCGGGTATAAAAATGGTTCACATTAAAATTTAATATATATAGAAAAAAGTTCGAATAATATATAAATATATAATTATAACACACATGGCACGGTGTTAATAACATTCAAGAATTCATTGTTCAGTGTCTATCAGGCAGAATAAAATTAGCTAAAAAAATTTAAAAACAAGTAATTCTTAAAAAAAGGCCAAAAAAGTGTTAAAAAAGTGAAAAAAATTTCCTTTTTTGTCCAAACGAAAACGTAATTTTTTTATTTCTCGTCACTGCGCTTCACTGCGTTTTTTTTCGATTTCACTGCGAAAAAAAGTTGGTCGGCGGCAACACTGATGGCGGATATAAAAATGTACGAAAATTTATACCGCGCATTGTATTTTTCAGTATATTTAAAAACAAAAACGTCATAAAAGCAACAAAATTGGATGTACGATTCTGAAATTTTGCACACTTTGTTTTTTGGTGAGAGGCTTTTCTGTAACGGAAAATCAATGTGCCACGTCCACTTTTACGCCCACCTCCCATATAACGTTTTAACTAAAATTCATATAATTTCTCTATTAATAAAGATTTTGGAATAATAAAGGGCTATATTGAAACACCTAAGTTGTACTCATTCGCAAAAACAACTTTGACACGCCTACTATAACGCCCATTTTTCACGTTATCTACCGTTAATGATATATAAAAGCTCATAAAACCGCCAAAATTAGAAGTATGATGATACAATTTGCTGCGTATATCCCCCTAGGCAATGTCATTACTGTGCCAGAAAATTAAGGTGCCACGCCCACTTTTACGCCCACCTCCCGTATAACGTTTTACCTAAAATTCTTATAATTTCTCTATTAATAAAGATTTTGGAATAATAAAGGGCTATATTAAAACACCTAAGTTGTAATCATTCGCAAAAATAACTTTGACACGCCTACTACAGCGCCCACTTTTCACGTTATCTGCAGTTAATGAAATTTAAAAGCTTATAAAACCGCCAAAATTAGAGGTATGATGATCAAATTTGCTACGTATATCCTTCTGATCAATGTAGTTGTTGTGCCAAAAAGTTTAGGTGACACGCCTACTTTAACGCCTACCTCCCATATAACGGTTTAACTTAAATTCATGTAATTTCTCTATTGACAAAGTTTTTGGAAAAATAAAGGACTATATTGAAATATCTAAGTTGTATTTATTAGCAGAAACTTTATTGACACGCCTACTTTAACGCCCACTTTCATTGAAAGACTACATTTACAAAAGCATTTTAGTAGCATATCGAAGTTATAAAGGGTGGTTAAATTTTATGTTGAATTTAAATAAAACACAAATTATTTAGGATATTATTATTATTTCTTTTTGTAATTATAATATTTGTATGGTTCAATTATGTATTTAACAAAATATCGGCCAAATGGCCCCACCCATCCTTGGCGTCACTCCTCTATCTGATGGTCCACATTTTCAATGGCAATGTTGATGCTCAATTGTTGGGCATGATGATGAGGCGAGGTTGACTGCTCTTTTGCCACACTATCGCAAAAACCAGCAGTGGTTCCCATTCAACGAACTAAGAAGGCATTCACAGATTTTCTAACATTTTATACAAACCTGTTTTGCAGAAATTTAAATTTTTTTTACAATTCTCCCGATTGTGGACGAATTTGAACGATTATGTTGATCAAAAGAATTACGAAGTGCACAAAATGCATTTTGATTTGAACGCCCATTTGCGTATCTTTACACGGATCAAATTGAGTAAGTTTGAGATTGAGAAATGTCAAGTGATGTGCAGAAAACAAATTTAAAGACTAGGTGTAGTTCACCTTCAACATGGGCCCTTAAAATTGAACCACCCTCTACAAAGAAGGTGATACATATTTTATTATAAAGAGATTATTCCATAATGATTAACAAAATAATAAATATTGTGCTTTAAATGTACACAAAATTGGTGGTGGGTATAAAAGATTCGGCACAGCCGAATATAGTGCTCTTACTTGTTATCTATAACTCCTTTCCTAATGCATAGATGTAAGCAATTTTTGGGGAGAGATTTTGTTTTGACGAGAAATATATATTCGAAGTTTCATGACTGTACGTTAATGCGTTTGGACACAATTCCAATTTATTCGATGTTCGAAGGACACGGTTTTTTCGACCTACCCTTGCATTACGAGCTACAACTCACTTCCTAATATTCTGATTAAGCCCACAAACCTTGTCCATAAGAAAGATTCTGGCAAAATTTTACCCCCTAGCTTTTTCGGTGAGACCTCTATCATGCTTTCAACAGACGGACACACGGACGGATATAGCTAGATCGTCATCAAATCAAACCCTGATTCAGAATATATATACTTTATGGGGTCTAAAATGGATATTTCGATGTGTTACAAACGGAATAACAAAATCAATATACCCCCACCATTTTTTTCGTGGCGGGTATAAAAATGGTTCACATTAAAATTTAATATATGTAGGCAATAATTTTTATTTTAGGATTATTTGTATAAATCATAGAGGGTGCTATTGTATTTAGTTAAATAGACCGGAAATGAAAATTTAGACCGGGTTTGTTTTGCTTTGTAGAGATAATTTTGTTAGACTTAGGGAGCTCCTTCAGGTGTATAGAGAGAAAAAAAACAAATAAGAAGGAATTTATTAATTTATGACAGTTGATTTCAGCCTAAAACGATACCTAAATATATATATATATATATATATATATATATATATATATATATATATATATATATATATATATATAAGATTTGTTTGTAATTAGTGTTTGTGGATAATTGTAAGCGTTTAGGTGTCAGATATCGAAAATTGTAAAAGTTTTTTTTTGTTAATAAATTTAGTGGTATGTAAGTTTATAACGTAAAGGAAAAGAAACTATGTGTTTTGAATAAGTTAAAGGGGATAAAGGCATGAAGGTGAGTTAAGGTTGGAGTAAAGTCGAGTGGGTTGAGAACTTGTGTTTGTCAGATGTAATTTTTGTTGTTGTTTTCATTATAAGTTTTTTTTTTATGTACGGCGTAACCAGTGAGGAGGTTTGGGACCCTCTGAGACATGCTCAATACTTGAGCTGGACGGCAACCTTGCTGGTCATTACGGCTGTAACAAGCTTTAACAAAAAACGAAGAAGATAAGCAATATATCTTGCAAACAGTAACTGATTATAGGAAAAAGTACGGTAGCATTAATAAATCAGACCTTTCCGCTTATGTTAATATGTTTATCAAGAATAGTTATCATTAAACGTAAGTTAATTTCAATAAAATAATATATTACAAACATATATGAAACATTTTACTTATATTTTCGTGCCTTCTTGTCTCTTGAAAAGTCCATATAAACCAGTTTTAGCCACTTTAGTGGGCATGTGCCACGGCTTAACCTAGGGCAATCTGTCTAAGATTTTAGAACTTAACTATTGGCATAAAAAGAAACAATTTGAGGGCG